>CM046448.1:87645249-88056603 GCA_025506515.1 Flaveria trinervia | reverse complement strand
TATCATGCTTCTAAGAATCTACATAAGCTGAGATATAATGGTATGACTTATTGCAATAACACCAACTAAAATTCTTTTTGTTTTGTTTTTCAAGATTAAGTTAATAAACAAAAATTTGGACTACTCAAAATTTTAAATTACCCCCCCTAAAGTTTATGTCCACATTTGGAGAGAAACTTTAATGATTTAAACATTTTAAATATTATTTGATTAATATTAATAATGAAGAGAAAAAATCTCTTTGTTAGGATCATATCAGTCTTACATTACACTTGTGCATCCTTTATGATTAAATGGACATGATTATGAACTTGAAGATTGAAGGTATGTTTGTCCTCTTAAAACCATACCTAGTTGATATTTTGATGCAAATGACTTTTATCATGTTTTGTTTGATTTATTATTCAATGTGTACCTCACACACATAAGCATGAAATGATCAACCCTCCTTATACAATGCATGGTAGAACTTTTTTACAACTTTTCTTACCAGGTTACTTAAGTCATGAAATCTCATTTTCACCGATCCTCATTGGGATTCTTTTAATTTGATCCTTTTTCATGTTGATCCACATTGGGATTCTTTTCACTTCACTTTGGAAGGTGATCCATGATAGGATTCTTTTGTTCATTCACTTGGAATGTATTACTTTGTTGATTCATTCAATTTTAGATGTGTTCCACATTGGAATCTTTTGGATTATGACGTCTGCACTATGTGCAAGTTTCACTAGGTCTTTGCTCAACAAAACAAAGATGAAACATGATGTGGTGAAAGAGATTCATAAAGTATCATTACCTGGTGTGTTTAGGCTACTACACACATGCATTCAAATAAGCCAATACATACCTATACTTTGTGATGAGTGTTTCACAATTGAATATGTCTTTAATTCATCACTGCATGTATCTTTTCTTCCAAGTTGAGCCTACCAACATATCTGGTAAGTCATTTCAGTTTTTTACATTTTGAAATTAAGCACAGTGAATGATATAACGACTGTAATTATATCATTTCCATAGAATTCTTTTCTTCATTAAACTTGATTTTTTTGTGGTTTTTCTGATGTTTTAAATTGTTTTTGATGTTTTTCATAGTTTTTACTCAAGGTTAATCATGCCAATTGACTGAACCAGAAATTCAAACCTACTAGTTTCAAATGCCTTGGTAAACAAATCAGCTATTTGATTTTCAGTTGGTACTTGAATCAATTTGATTAAACCCTTTTCAGCACAGTCTCTCAAAAAATGATATCTAATCTCAATATGTTTTGTTTTTGAGTGTTGAACTGGATTATTAGTTATAAAGACAGTAGCTGTGTTGTCAATAAAAATTGGTGTGTGCAAGAAGTTAAAACCAATCAAGCATCTGGTTTTGAATCTAGAGGACTTGAGAGCAACATGCTGATGCAACAATATACTCAGCTTCTACTGTGGACACAAACACATTTGTCTGCTTCTTACATTGCCAGGATACTAGTCTGTGTTAGGATCAGTGATCTACGTTTGATTGATTAGAGACTATTGCAGCGGAAATCAAACAATGAATCAGACAATTCACAAGAATACAGTGATATTCAAAGTAAGAACAAACGATTATAGAAAGAATTCTGCAAATCAAATGTTTCATTCAATACGCGCTTTCGTGGTGGCAAAATGTCACCCATACAATCAGGTCAATCATCCCTTATATAGGAATGTCGTGGTGGAACATTCCTTATATAGGAGATGTGACGTCTGTTGATGTCATTTGATAGTGACATCTAACAGAATTATTCAAACTACTGAAAGTTAACACAACTACTGAAGATGTCAAAACAGCTGACATCTTCTTACAAAAATACTAAGTGTTAACTGTCACTACAACTACTGAAAAGAAACTACTGAAACTACAATGACTGAAGAACATGATCTTCAGTCATTTTACAAATACTGAAACAAAAAGAAAACTACTAAAAAAGGAAACCATCACAACAACTGAAGAATGCTTCTTCAGATGTTGTAACAAACTCTGAAGGCTTCAGTACTTGTACTTGAACTTCAGCTGTTGTCATCAGCTGATGTCTTCAGTCTTTGTACTTCAGCTGTTGATCTTCAGTACTTTGTTCTTCAGCTGTTGATCTTCAGACTTTGGTCTTTAGCTGTTGAAGTCTTCAGTACTTAGTCTTCAGCTGTTGAAGTCTTCAGTACTTTAGTCTTCAGTTTGATCTTCAGACTTTGGTCTTCAGCTGTTGAAGTCTTCAGCTGTTGAAGTCTTCAGACTTTGTCAAACAGCTGATCAAGTCTCTCAGCAGTTGTTGTGATGTCTGTGGGACTTAGAGGTTTTTCTGATCAGGCTCATTGGTTCTTTTGGTCCAACAAACTCCCCCTGAACCAATGCAGCCAAAACCTCTAAACTATTGAAGATGTCCCACTTATTATGGCAGAAAGATTTGGTCTTTTTGTCTTCTAGATCAGCTCAGAAGTGACCCATATAAGCATAGGCCTGGGAAGAAGTCTTAATGATCTGTTTGGCAAAGGATGAATGGGAACTCTATCTTGGGGAACTGGACACAGAGCTGTTACCCCATCAATGAGATCTACTTCCCAACAATGAGTCTGTATGACTCCCTGGTATAGGCCTCAAGGAAGGTTATCTGTTCCTCCATGGTAAGCTCTTCAGCTCCTCCTTCAAAAAGTGATTCTGGCCCAATATTCAGATAGGTATTTGACCTGTTTCCCATTTTTGAGTTCCACAGTTGTTATTACTCTATAAGCAAATTCATCTGGGTGATTACCCTCTAAGAACAACTGGAGCTCATTCTTTCTGACTTCCTCAAGCCTTTTATATACTAACCCCTTTTTCACCATTTTATTTTCTAGCATCTTTTGTGGGGCCAGGTTAGCTTTATAGGCTTTCTTGAAGTCATCTAGGATTTCCCAGGGTGATACTACAAAGACCAGTGAGATCACTTCATCTACAATCTTCTTCACATGGCCAATGTATCTCTGTGGAATGTTTTTCTTGTGAATCCTATGAGACACCCTAGGATCAGGCCAAATCCTCACTCTCTCCTTTTGATATTGAAATCTATGTTTAAGAGTGTATAACCTGAGAGCGTGCTTCTTCATGTTGATGATTGAAGATGTGGCAGCATATGCTTTGTCAATTCTCCTCAACAATTCCTCATCATGTTGTTTATGAAGCTCTTCTTCTTCTAGCTTCACTTCACAATTTGTCTTTGAGTTTCAGAGTAATTGTTGGGAGGTGACTTGTGGCCTTAGGCAATTTAATAACTGAGAGTGGCAACCTATCTTCATCTTCATCATTATCTTCTTTTTCTTCTTCTAGCCTCAGTACCCTTCTCTTCCTCTTTTGGGTACATCATCGGCTATTGGTTTTTTAGGGTAGGGGAGTTGGTTTGGTGGGTTGTGGTTGTGTGGTTTTGGTGTGGGAATGTTGACAGGCTGTTCTAGCATTCTGGATGTGAGGTCGGCTTTAGATTACTTGACTAGTTCAGTCCTGGTCCCAACACCAGCTTCATTTAAGGCTTCAATAACGAATCCTTTGGTGTATACTTCAGACGAACAGACTTGTGTGGTTATTGCCAAGATGCATCCCTGGACCATGCCTTGATCTCAATCACTGATCTACCCAGATATTTCGCTATGAACCTGATCATGATTCTAGCCTTTCCCTTTCCACATATCATAACTTGCCCATCTAGCTTGGATTTCTTCAATCTCTAGTCTTCTGATTTCTTCAATCCTTTGGTGTATACTTCAGACGAACAGATCTTGGTGGTTATTGCCAAGATGCTATCCTAGACCATGCCTTGATCTCAATCACTGATCTACCCAGATATTTCGCTATGAACCTGATCATGATTTCTAGCCTTTCCTTTTCCAACATATCATAACTTGCCCATCTAGCTTGGATTTCTTCAATCTCTAGTCTCTGATTTCTGAGTCATGTTTTTCACTGTCGTGACCTTGCCTAAACACTGATCAATGATGTTCCCATTGATCGCCGTGTTCGGCATCAGCCTTCTTCACCATTGTCTCCAAGTCAGTCTCCTTCTCATTCTTCCTTTTCTTGTAGTGACATGAAAGTCTTTAGTACTTTCAGTCACCTTCTCCAGTCAGCATCCTTCACCTTCTCCTTCTCAGTTTCTTTCCTATCTGCAATCCTCTTTCTTTTTGCTTTCACTGACTGAATCTCCCCCTTTTTGGTTGCATTGGTTGCAAGGGGTTGATTGTCACAAAGCCTTTTGCTCACAGCATCCTCTATCAAGGGTTGTATAACTGAGGGAAGCCTCTCATCAAGGGTTTTAAGCACCGTATCAGTGATAGTTGATGTGATGAGAGGTAAGGAATGTTGAAAGATAGCAGCTATTTGCTCAGGGGTTCTGTCCCTAAGAAATAGTACCAGAAGCCGAGGCAGGTGCTGAGTGTTTTGGAGTGGCTCTGTGTATGGGAGACCTTCAGAGGAAGGTGCCATTTGTGGGTTTTGAGGGGTAGATGGTCTTTGATCCTGAGAAATGTTGGCAAGCAGCTCTTTGAGTCTACTCACCTCATTCTCGAGGATGGTGTTTTGGGCTAAAACATCATAAAAGAAGCCCAGGTCATCATCAGTGTGGACTGAATCACCTAACCTCCTGATAGAATCAGGATGAACATGCTCTAAGTGTAGAATAGTAGTAGCATGTGCCCCTTGGTCATGGTACTGGAGACTTCCTGCCTCAGGACCATAACCTTCATCGGCAGTTGCCTCTGGTGAGGTCTTATGAATGTTACCAACTTCAGCCTAATCATATGCTGAAGCAAGAGAATGGCAGCCTCACCAGAATTCGAATCTCCGTTTCTACACTGGAGATTGAATATGGTAACCCCTGTGCTGTGGGGTGTCAGAAGCACGTTGGTCCTCCCCCTCAATGGTTGGGGCTATCCTAGTTTTGATTGGTATCTGGGAAGGGGTGAGGAGTGCAACTGAGTCAGCACTTTGGCAATTATGATGGTAGGACTTTGGGGGGCGGTTGTAGTGGGAAAGGGTGTGAAGGCAGTATGCACCCGGGGAGAGTGGTGCGTTTCAATGGCAACCTCCTGAAGTGAGGAAGGTTCCAGATGTATAGGTGCCCCAGAGGTGGTTGCTACAGGCTCCTGTTGAGAGGAAACCTGAGCGGTTGAGGGTGAGTGAGTCCTTGTATCCACTGGGGTTATGACCAGTAGATATAACCTGTGTTTGTGTTGCAGGGGCATCCTCAGGGGACTCATTTCCCTGAGTAGCCTTTTTCGCTTTCTTGTGTTTGGGTTTTGGTGGGGACAAAGGACTTGGAGGTGGTGGTTGGGGTTCCAGCTGCGTGGGTTTTCACAGTTGGCAGCCAGTTTGAGTGACTGGTCTGAGTTGTGCCTGGAGTATACTTGAGGCAATACAACCATGGCAGGGACTCCAAGGCCAACAAGTCCCTCAGCTTTCAGTTGGTTTACTATAATGGCCATTAGGAACCAAGGATATAATATCCATCGTTAGCTATAGGCTTGGAGGCCATATCCTTGAGTTCAAGAAATAATATTTCAGAAAAATTTAAGTTTTGTTGATCAAGGATAGAAATACCTGCTGCCACCTCGTCGACATTTGATCCCAAGAAGAAGTCTTAGGAGCTAAGCATACATTCACCATATGAAAAATTAGTTGTTCCGCATCATGGAAATGTTTTTTCAGGATGGTAGTGGCACTAAGGTTACCCTAGTATCCATGTTGGGAAAATGATAGATCAGTGGTGCCCTTTGGATACCCAGTGGGAAAGTGGCATCATCCGTTTGTAGGGTTTGGCGAAGGAATTCTGGAGTGATGACCACCTGACGATTGTTGACGAACGACTGGAGAGAGTCAGAGTCATTCTCCCCAGTTGATGAGGGTGACGTTCGTCCAGAACTGATGGAGGGATTCGGCATGAATGGTAGGATTTGGAAGGAAAGCCGTTTTGTATGGAGAGTTGATCATTAGATCAATGGCATTATCAAACTTTGTCCAGAAGGGTGATTTGGTAAGGTAAACAACACAGTTGTGTCGTGGTTTAAGCTTCATGTTCGCCATTGATGTGAGAGAGGTTCTGAGTTTTTGAACGTTAGTTTTGAGATGATGAAGCTCTGTAAGATAAGTATTTATAGGGTACGGGTTATAAAGCAACTGAAGGGTTTGGTATGAGTCATCGGTAGTTTTATACGACTGATGACGTGGTATTAACCTTCAGAGGTTAAAACAACTGAACTCTTGGTTTTAGGCATCAGTAGTTATAAAACTACTGAAGACCATGGTGTTAGCTTCAGATGTTGGAAACAACTGATAACTTGGTGTTAGTCATCAGTAGTTATGAAACTACTAAAGACATGGTTTTGTCATCAGTTGTTGTAAACAGCTGACGGCGTGGTATAGTCACAGTAGTTGTGAAACTACTGAAGACATGGTTTTGCCATCAGTTGTTTAAGATGAAGCAGCAGTTTTAGAAACAACTGAAGAGAAAATTCTCATCACTAGTTTTCATCATTCATAGCTTTTCAGTTGTTTCATACTGTTCTCAACACTTACTCATAAGTCTTTTTGGCTGTTTTTCAGTTGTTTCATAGGACATCAGTACTTATCTGTTTGTACTTATATCAGTAGTTATGACTGTATCAGTTCTTGTAACAGAATCAGTACTTATTTGTGATATGGTTACAAATGATCATCAGTACTTATTTACTGAGATCATCAGTAGTTATCACTTATTCTAGCTGCAGCATACCAAGCCTTAACACTAGGTTTTGGAAAGTCGAACTATCCACAGGCTTAGTAAAAATGTCTGCAAGCTCATCAGCACTAGGCACAAACTTTGGATCAATCAGACCTTTTTTTAAAACAGTCCCTAATAAAATGATGTCTGATCTCTATATGTTTGGTCCTAGAGTGCTGGACAGGATTCTTGACAATGCAAAGAGCTGAAGCACTGTCCATTAATAATGGAGTCTTAGTCTCTATAATGCCATAATCCAAAAGTTGGTTCTGAAGCCAGAGTACCTGAGAAGTACAGCTTGCAGCAGCAATGTACTCTGCTTTAGCAGTGGATGTAGCAATAGATGTTTGTTTCTTACTCTGCCAAGAAATCAAACAGTTGCCTAGAAATTGACATCCACCAGAAGTTGACTTTCTGGTTAACTTATACCCTGCATAGTCACTATCAGAAAAAGCAACCAATTTGCAAGAGTGTCCAGTGGAATACCATAAACCTAGAGATTGTGTACCTTGCAGATATCTAAAGATCCTTTTGACTGCACTCAAGTGAGACTCTTTAGGAGCAGCCTGAAATCTAGCACAAACACACGTTGCAAACATATATCTGGTCTAGAAGCTGTTAAGTACATCAAGGACCCAATCATACATCTGTAAAGTGTTTCATCAACAGCTTTACCTTTCTGATCTGCATCCAGTTGTGTGGTGCTACACATGGGAGTAGAACAGGGCTTACAATTTTGTAAATCAAACTTATTCAAAAGATCTTTTGTATATTTAGACTGATGAATGAAAGTCCCATCAGCCTTTTGTTTGATTTGCAATCCTAGAAAGAACTATAATTCTCCCATTTCACTCATTTCAAACTTCTTATGCATTAAATTGGTAAAGTCATCACACAACTGGGATCAGAGGATGCAAAAATAATATCATCAACATAAATTTGAACAAGTAGCTTATGCTGATCCACCTTCTTAATGAATAAAGTTTTGTCTATGGAGCCTCTAGTGAAATTATTTTGAAGAAGAAAATTTGATAATGTCTCATACTAGGAGCTTGTTTCAATCCATAAAGAGCCTTATCAAGCTTGTATACCAATCTGGATGTTTATTATCCTCAAACCTGGTGGTTGACACACATAAACTTCTTCTTTTATTTTACCATATAAAAATGCACTTTTAACATCCATTTGAAAAACTTTAAAATTGTAAAATGCAGCATAGGCTAAGAACAATCTAATTGCCTCCAGTCTGGCTACAGGGGCAAAGGTTTCATCATAATCAATACCTTCTTCTTGTGAAAACCTCTGAACAACCAGTCTGACCTTGTTCTTAACAATAAGCCCATTTTCATCTGTTTTGTTCCTAAACACCCATTTAGTGCCTATTGCACACTTACCTGGGGGTAGGAGGAACCAGTTCCCACACTTGCTGTTTCTTGAACTGAAGTAGCTCAAGCTGCATGGCTTCCACCCATCCATTGTCTCTCAAAGCAACATGATAGTTCTTTGGCTCTTGCTGACTGATGAAGAGAGCATAAAAGCACAAGTTAGACAATTGACTTCTAGTTGAGACACAACATTGATACCACCAATGATTTGAGACATGGGGTGATTCTTCAGCTCTTGGTGCACAATAAGATCAGTGCAAGTGTTTGTAGCCGGTTCAGCATCAGCAGATGTTGATTCAGATTCTTGTAACCAAGTATTAGATGGCAAATCAAACGATGTAGAGGAATCAGAAATATCATCAGCATTTGTTGTGGATGGAGCTGCTGAAGGTACAGCAACATCAAGTTTAGCAGACTCAGGCAGTTGGTCACTGAACTTGAAAAGGTGAGTACTGATATCATCATCATCTTCAGTACCACCAGGTGGAAGACTTGCTGCAGAAGATGATTTATCCACATGATCTGCAACAGCTGGAGTTCGATAAGGAGCATATTGCAGTATGTCCAGATCAAAAAATCCACAGGGTTTTGTGGAATTTTATCCTTAGGAGATTCATTGAATTTCACATGCAAGGTTTCTTCAACTATCTTTGTTCTGCAGTTGAAGACTCTGTAAGCCTTGCAAGTGGATGAATAACCTACAAAATACCCTGCATCCACCTTAGGATCAAATTTGTGAGTTGACCTTTTGTGTTGAGAATGAAACAAGGACATCCAAAGGCTCTGAAGAATGAAATAAAAGGAGCCAAATGATGTAGAGCTTCATATGAGTCTTCATCAACCTCTGATTTACTAACACTATTCTTCTGCACATAGCAAGCTGTATCGACAGCTTCAGCCCAAAAGGTCAAAGGCAAACCAGAGTCAGCCAACATGGACCTTGCGGCTTCAATTAAAGTCCTGTTCTTTCTCTCCAGTACTCCATTTTGTTCTGGAGTCCTTGGGATGCTAAACTGCCTTTTGATTCCTTTTGAAAGATAAAAACATCAAGTGTATGGTTTCTGAATTCAGTACCATTGTCACTCCTTATACACTTGACTGATAGGGAATATTGCTTCTCAACATACAACACAAAGTTTGTAATCTTCTGAGCAACCTCATCCTTTGAATGTAGAAAGAAAGTTCATACGAATCTGGAGTAACATCCATAATTACCAGACAGTATTTCTCTTTGCCATGCTCATCACTCTCACAGGACCAAATAGATCCATGTGCAGTAACTGCAAGCAGGCAGTGGACTTAGGTTCTTCAATGGGAGGGAATAAGACTTTGTGCTGTTTTCCTTTCAAACAAGCAGTACAGGCTTCATCACAGTGGAACTCTTTATTGATAAACCTCTCACTAAACGATTGTGGATCAGCTGATTCATGTTTCTGAGATTGACATGACCCACCTTCTATGCCATAGTTTAGATTCCTGAAGAGAGGCTTTGGAGAACAGGCATGGATGACCCTTCAAATCAATCTTCTTTGACAAATCCAAGGCATACACTCTTCCAATCCTGTTGTCCTTCAGGAGAGTATGTTCATCCATTACCTTGTCAATCAGCCTCAGAACTTGGGAAGACAGAATCCTGCAGTTCGGACTTGTGAAAAGTGCAACATGCCCTTTATCACACATCTGACTGACACTCAACAGATTATACTTGAGATTCTCCACATGGTTGACATCATCAAACCTGATTTGTCCATTAGACACATATCCTTTCCCAATGATGTAACCTCTGGCATCATTTCCAAATGAAACAAATCCCTTCTTTCCTTGAGAGTAGTCATTAAGAAGAGAACTGCTCCCAGTCATATGCATTGATCCTCCACTGTCCACATACCAGATGCTCCTTTGGCATGTTGAAGAACCCTGCATAAAAGAAAACTAGTTAGATTTTGAGACCCAAACCTTTTTGTTGTTTGGGTCTGTTTTCATCAATAAATGCAACCATAACTTGTTTTTTTATGATTAACAGCTAAAGAAGGAGATGGTGCTCAAATGGATTCCTTAGATTTGGGCTTAGAATGCCTTTTCAGTGATTTGATCACAGGTGCATCTAGTTGGTTAACTCTCCCCCACAAATGCTGAACCATCATAACAAGTTGTGTCTGATTTGTGCCAAAGCTTTCAGCTCTTGTGACATATCAGTACTTGTGTTTGATGAGTTCCTGTGATCCACCATTTGTCCTTAAAATTAACAGACTAGTCTGATGTTTATCATGAGGAGCACCATCAGCTGTTTTGTGATGAACCTTATCCTTCTTTTTGAATTTGGTCGAAGACTTGGGTTTATCACAATGGAATGATTGCGGTACAAACTTTGTCTCAAACTCAGTTTTCATTTCATCCATCTGGATTTTAATGAGCTTATCTCTGTTGAGTTTGGAACCCTTTCTGTACCATCATTCATCAGAAAGATGATTGAATTTACCACATATTTCACATGGTTTATTCTTCATCTTGGATTGATCAACTGCTGATGAGGAAACTACTGAAGGTGTGCTCTTTAGAACTTTCCTCTTTTCAGTAATTTTGTTCAGTACTGAAGAATCTGTAACAACTGAAGAGTTGTTCTTCAGCTGTTCATTGTCAGCAGTTGTTAATCCATTTATTTCAGCTGATTTGAAATGCTTTTCAGTTTTTGTAACTTGCCCTTCAGAACTTAAGTTACTTTGAGGAACAACATCTGAAATACTCAGCTTCATGTGCTTATCAGTAGTTAACCCATCAGCCAATTGACTTGCTGAGGTATCAACCCTTATTTCATCTTGTGATTTTGGGAGATCACTTGTGGATGATGCACATAATAATGTGGTTTGGAGATTGCTTTCACTTTCAGATTTTACTATTGGTTTTGGAGTAAAATCTGTTGGAGGTGCAATATGGTTATAACCAATTCCAAACTTCACATTCGAAGCAGATTGCTTACTGAGCAGCATTTCAAATCCCTTGCACGATGACACCCAGCGGTCACACTCAACTTGGGTAACTGCAAGTTTTTCTTTGAGTTCCTTATGGTTCTCAAGAATGACCTCTAGCTTAGCCTTTTCATCATTTAATTGGCATTTAAGCTTATAAATCTCATCATCTTTGTCCTTAAGGACAGACTCATATTTAGCTTTTCTTTTGGAAATAGTTTGCTCAAGCTCTAGATTTTGATTAATTACAGCTACATTTGCTTCTCTAATAGAGACAAATGCATCTATGCAAGATTCAGAACAAAGCTTGCCTTAGCCTCAGAAGATACTTGAGTTACCTGTGAAGAAGATGCATTGGAGCATGAACCCTCAATAGATTCCAGGGCCATGAGAGCTAGATTCCCAAAAGGATGTTCACCACCATGTTGACCATCACCAGTAAATAATTGCTCAGTACCAGAGAGATCATCTGGTAAACTGCTCCAGTCAACATTACCAGGGGTGAAAAAGCAGTGATGAGGTTGTGATTGAGATGGTAGAGGCTCAGGTAATGCTTGTGGTTGTTGTGCAGTAGGAATTGAACTGGATTTGGCTGAGGCATGTAATAGCAGGGATACGGATATGACATTGGACCCTGAGGGACAAAATATGCAGGCGAAACAGGTTGTGAATGATGACCAGAACTAGCAGGATGTTGCCCCCTGTTTTGTGGATTAGTGCTTGGAAAAGTCATAAAGGGTGCAGAGGAGTTAGATCCAGATGATCTACACTCTCTTGCAAACTGTCCAAGCCTTTGGCATTTGTGAAACTCAACTTCCTCTTGTCAAAACCAACTTTGGTTTTGCCAGAGAGTCCTGGAAATTTCCTGCCAGTCCTCTTGTAGAAATTCTGAGATCTGATATTAATCAAGGCCATTTGGCTCAGAATATCCATCTCTTCTAGATCATCATCAGCTATTCCTTTCAAATCATCCATGATAAAACATAAATTGTCACTATTACAGCCTGAGTGACTATCAACACCAACGAATGCATGATCTGAACTGTTTGAAGAGAAATCTATATGCTCATCATAATTACTTTCAGATGCAGCATATTCTGACTCATGATCAACAAAGGCAGTGTTTCCTGGTATAAAGTCATCAGTGAGCTTTCCTGATGATGACAGTTTCCTTTTCTGCTCTATCTCTCTCTCAAATGTAAGCAGTTTCCCATGAAGTTGGGTGAGAGATAGTTTATCCAGATTTGCATTGGAGCGTAGGACAATAGTGTATGTGTCCCATCTCTCAGGCAATGATCTAAGGAATTTGTTGTTCATCTGGCTATTGGTATATTCATGTTTGACCATTTTTAGCTTAGAGATCAAACAGGAAAAACGCTCAAACTGTTGAGTCAGTGTCTCACCCTTCCTATGAGAGAATGTTTCATATTGTGGGCAAAGATTTCTCTGTTGTTTGCTAAGACCTCATCAGTTCCACCAAATCGTTTCATCAATGCATTCCAGAGGTCATGAGCAGTTTCATGATGCATAAGCCCGGAATAGATTTCATTCGGCAGTGCCATGGCCAGAATTCCATGGGCTTTAGCATCAATCTCAAACAATTTCCGATCTCCATCTGAGTATTGTTCCTTCTTCTTCGGAACCATTTGATTGGTTTCCGGATTGTTCACCATAGGCATATGTGGACCATGTACCACTGATGTCCAACAACCTGAACTGTTAACAGACAGGTGATGAAGCATTCTTCGTTGCCATATGTTATACTAAGTCCTAACCAGCATCGGAGGCTTGGTTGAAGAACCGGTATTGTGAGGGTCATTAGAAGGAGTAGTCATTCTCAGATTCAACCAAAATCAATTAAGTTTTAACAGATTTAGAACATAACACAACATACCAAATTGAACCAAGAGAAAACAGAAAGCAATAAAACGAAAGTAGCAGAAATTCAATTTAACTATAACCAATTCTTGCAAATATGCCAATTCAATCAAATGCAGATATCGATTAGCAGTTTCAATGATCAATTGTTAGATCGATCAATGATTAACCTGCTCTGATATCAATTGTTAGGATCAGTGATCTACGTTTGATTGATTAGAGAGTATTGCAGCGGAAATCAAACAATGAATTAGACAATTCACAAGAATACAGTGATATTCAAAGTAAGAACAAACGATTATAGAAAGAATTCTACAAATCAAATGTTTCATTCAATACGCGCTTTCGTGGTGGCAAAATGTCACCCACACAATCAGGTCAATCATCCTTTATATAGGAATGTCATGGTGGAACATTCCTTATATAGGAGATGTGACGTCTGCTGATGTCATTTGATAGTGACATCTAATAGAATTATTCAAACTACTGAAAGTTAACACAACTACTGAAGATGTCAAAACAGCTGACATCTTCTTACAAAAATACTAAGTGTTAACTGTCACTACAACTACTGAAAAGAAACTACTGAAACTACAACGACCGATGAACATGCTCTTCAGTCGTTTTACAAATACTGAAACAAAAAGAAACTACTGAAAAAGGAAACCATCACAACAACTGAAGAATGCTTCTTCAGCTATTGTAACAAACTCTGAAGGCTTCAGTACTTGTACTTGAACTTCAGCTGTTGTCATCAGCTGATGTCTTCAGTCTTTGTACTTCAGCTGTTGATCTTCAGTACTTTGTTATTCAGCTGTTGATCTTCAGACTTGGTCTTCAGCTGTTGAAGTCTTCAGTACTTTAGTCTTCAGCTGTTGAAGTCTTCAGTACTTTAGTCTTCAGCTGTTGATCTTCAGACTTTGGTCTTTAGCTGTTGAAGTCTTCAGTACTTTAGTCTTCAGCTGTTGAAGTCTTCAGACTTTGTCAAACAGCTGATCAAGTCTTCAACAGTTGTTGTGATGTCTGTGGGACTTCAACAGCTGATCAGACTTTAGTCTGGGACCAAGAAATTGACAACCGCCAGAAGTGGATTTTCTGTTGAAGTTGCATCCTCCATAATCACTGTCTGTGTAGGCATAGAGATTAAATTCTCCTTCCTTTGGATACCATAATCCAAGAGCTGGCTTGCCCTTTAGATATCTAAATATCTTCTTGATTGCGTTCACATGTGATTCTTCTGGATCAGCTTGATATCTGGCACACACACAAACACCAAACATATTGTTAGGCCTACTAGCTGTTAGATACATAAGTGAACCTATCATTGATTGATAGTTAGTTTGATCCACTGATTTGCCTTCAGGGTCTGGTCCAATCTTCACTTTAGTATCCACAGAAGTTCTGATAGACTGACGGTCAGCAAAGTGAAATTTCTTCAACATGGTTTCCACATATTTTGATTGGTTGATGAAGATTTCATCTGCTGTTTATTGAACTTGCACTCCTAGAAAGAAGGTGAGTTCCCCCATAGCACTCATTTGGAACTTTGAATGCATAAAGTCTTCAAATTCTTTGCAGAGTTGCTTGTTTGTCGAGCCAAATATAATTTCATCCATGTAGATCTAGACTAACAAGCATGTCTTTTCCTCTTATTTTTCTGAAGAGAGTCTGATCAATCTTTCCTCTTTCATACCCATGTTCAAGAAGAAAGGATGATAGAATCTCATACCACTTTCTTGGTGCTTGATGAAGACCATATAGAGCTTTGTCAAGCTTGTAAACTCTATGAGGGAAATCAGGATCTTCAAAGCCAGGTGGTTGACTCACATTGACTTCTTCAGCAATCTTTCCATACAGGGAGGCACACTTTACATCCATTTGATAAACAGTAAATTTCATGGACGCAAAATATGTAAGAAAGATTCTGATTGCTTCTAATCTAGCAACAGGAGCAAACACTTCGTCGTAGTCGATTCCTTCTTCCTGAGTGTATCCCTGTGCTACTAGTCTTGCTTTATTTCTGATGACTATCCCTCTATCATCAGTCTTGTTCCTGTACAACCATCTAGTACCGGTAGGGTATTGTCCTTCGAGAGATCTACCAGCTGCCATACTTCTTGCTTCTTGAATTAGAGCAATTCTTCCTGCATTGCTTCAATCCAACTATTTTCTTGAAGTGCCTCTTTGATGTTTTTGGGTACTGTTTGACATAGAAAGCATGAGAACAAACAGATGTTTGCAATACTGGACTTGCTTCTTGTCACCCTCTCATTAAGATCACCAATAATGGTTTCTACTGGATGATTCTTGTGTATTCTTGTGGTTGGAATGGTGTCACTAGCAATAGTTACATCAAGATTGGAGACATTCAGTTCATTATGGTCAGAGGCACATTCATCTTGAATTGTTGTTGAATTATGAAGATTGTCAACTTCTATTTCAGTAACTGCTACATCTTCAGCAGCACTAAGATTGCTTGCATCATTTGATGTACCTTGTGTTTCTACAGGATGAGAAGCCTGTTTTTGATTTCTAATCTCATTTGACAAGTCATCTGAGTGAGATGGTACCAGGCTGGGACCTTCTTCAGAAGAAGCACTAAGGTTTTGTGATAGTTGTCTGATGGGATCAGCTTGAAGAGGAACATCTTCATTCATATGTTCATCAAATGTAGGCGGAATCAATGGATAATTATCTCTTCTTTTTACAGTTGATGAAGTATCACCTGAATGTATATTTCCTTCATTAGACAAGTGAAATTGGTCAAATGATTTTGTAAATGTGTCAATATCAAACAACTAGTCAGGACCATTTGTAGATTTGGGGAACGAATGTTCTTTGAATTGAACATTTGTAGATTCATTAATAATGTTCAGTCTAGGATTGAACACTCTATAAGCCTTTGAGATAGAAGAATAACCTACAAAGAATCCTTCATTAGACTTGGATGAAAATTTTCCCAAATGATCACGGGTGTTTAATATTGAGACTGGACAACCAAATGATTTGAGGAATCCAATAAATGGTTTCCTATGAAAGATCAGTTCATAAGGTGTCATGTTACTCTCTTTAACAATTAGAGTTCAATTTTGCACAAAGCACGATGTGTTAAATGCTTCTGCCCAGAAGATGATTGGCAGTTTAGCATCGTCTAGCATCGTTCTTGCTGCTTCAATCAGTGTTCTATTTTGCCTTTCAGCTACCCCACTTTGTAGAGGAGTTCTAGCTGCACTGAATTGATGAGCAATGCCTTTGGTTGCACAAAAGGAACTCATATTTTCATTTTTGAACTCTGTACCATTATCACTTCTTATTATTTTGACCTTAAGATCAAGTTGATTTTCAATTTTAGTGATAAATTCTTGAATGATTTGGGATGCTTCGTTTTTATGAAATAGGAAGAACACCCATCTGAATCGAGAAAAGTCATCAATTATCACTAAACAACATTGTTTATTTCCCATACTCATTACATGAGTTGGTCCAAATAGATCCATGTGAAGTAACTTCGATGGAGTATTGTTAGTGTTCACCAGCATGGTTTTGTGAGACGATTTGTGTTGTTTTCCTTTGAGGCAAGCTGAACATTGATCAATAAAATTGAATTCTTTTTGAGGAAGACCAATGACATGGTTTCCTTTGACTAACTTGTTCAAATTTTTAAAGTTTGTGTGCCCCAAACGTCTATGCTAGAGCTGTGACTCATCAAATGATGCTTTAGACAAGAGACATGTTTCTTCCTTAGGTGATGCAGAACACAAGTTTAAGACATATGTATTATTCTTCTTGGAGTCTTTAAGACAACCCATTCTTCAAGGATTTGAAATCCAGGTTTCAAAATGTAGCAGTGAGTGTCTGTAAAGTGAGTGGAATATTTTTTGTCGTAGATCTGAGACACGCTTAGCAGATTGAAATTCAGTTGTTCACAGTAATTCACTCTATCAAAGCTCAACATCCCGTTTGTCACAGATCCTTCTCCTGTTATTCTACCACCTTCTGAATCTCCACCGAATGCCACAGTAGTTCCTTGTATGTACTTGAAATCATGAAGAAGGGAACAATCTCCAATCATGTGTCGGGAGCATCCACTGTCTACGTACCATAGGCTATTAGACCTGTGTGGATGAACCTACAAGCAAAAAGAACTAATTAGAATAAGGAACCCAAGCCATGATGATCTTGGGTTTCCTGTTCTATTCATGATAGTCAACTCCTGGTATTTCCCTCTGAATTGTGATTTGGATGGAGGTGTTCTGGGAGATTTTTGATGATGAATTGGTCAAGTCATCTCATCAACATCTACTGAGGATTCAGATGAATAATGAAATCGTTGGTCTCTATTTCATTGTAAAAATTTAGCCGGTTTCATTATCAAAAGTTGGTTTTTGCTTAGGAAGGTCATGTTTGTGTTTCATTGTGAAATGATTTCTTTGACCCTTCATTAAATCCTTCAAGTTATTTCTGTCATTTGTTGATCTAGGTGTCCTAGATTGAGTATTATGAAGATGAGGTCTGACAGAGTGCATCAGAGTAGATGTTTTTGAGATGGGCTTGTGTTGGAGAATTCTCAACCCCTTTTGATTAAAGTAACAATCAGATGTATTGTGATTGTTTATGTCACAGATTGAACAATACTTGTTGAAATAGCAATTTTTGGTGGAGTGATTATTCATATCATAGATAGAACAATATTGATTGAAGAAGCATTTATCTATCTTGTGATTGTACATGTCACAAATATCACAATACATTTGTTTGTTTCTTGAATCAGATTTTTCCTTGTGTGACTCAACTGATATTTTCTTTTGATGAGTCACTTTCTTTTATTTAGGCGATGAATCAGAATCAGCCCTTTTAGTAGTTTGCTTCACAACACTACTTTTGTTCGATTATGTGGGTTGTTTCTGTTTCTTCAGCCTATTTCTCACTTCTTTCTCAAACTGGTCAACATGTTCCTTGTTACAAATATCAAACCCAACTCCCTGCCTTAACCTTGATGAGTGAGGGTCTGATGACGTTTTATGTGTTGAACTCAATTATACAGTTTGTTTCTTTTTCAGTGAAACCTTTTCTCATTTGCTTGAATTTTGTGGAGATATAATCTCATTATCAGAACTACTCTCAGTAGTGGGTTTCACTATCTTGACATATCACTTTTTGCCTTGTAAAACAGATGGTATGAATTTTATAAAAGGTACAATTGCTTTTACAGGGCTTGATGGTTTGAAGACACTCACTGTCTTGTCTGAACACTCTTTAATTTTGATTGGGTGACCTAACTTGATTTTATCCTCATTAGTTTCAAAATAAACATCAGGTTTGTTTTGAGGATTTGTCACTTGTTTCACTGCTGATTTAGGTTCCATAGTTTTAGGTTCAATTGATTCAGAGAGTGAGACAGAGTCAGGCACGACAGTGTAATTGTCATTGTATGGTGGAGGACATGAATTATACCCAATCCCTGACATGTCCTTTGGATCCTTTTGGGAATCCAACATCTCTTACAGCTTGACTGAAGACATTTGAAACTTTTCAAGTTTCACTTCAGTCATAGATTGTTGAGCTTTAGCTTAAGCTAACTTTTCAATAAGTAGCTCATTTTCAACTACAAGAGTGTATTTATCACCATGCTGTTTTTCTATATCAGAAATAAGAGATTTGATTTTGATTTCAAAACTTTTTAGTTCTCTCTTCATCATTTCTGACTTCATTTTTTCTTCTTTAGTTTTATCTGCTAGTTTATGGTTGTGTTCCCTATACTCTTGTAATTCATTAATGCATTTTTCACTACAAAGGTTAGTTTTTACCTCAGTAGGCATTGAAGATGGTCCATCGTTGATGTGAGCCATAAGAGCATGATTCTGGAATTGAGGCTTGACTTCCTCAGCATACACACTCCAGTCACATATCCCATCTTGTTTAATCACAAGGGCACTGGCAGAAGGCTGACTGCTTGCATGGGCTTGATTTGTTAGCTGTGGTTGATTCTAGTATGTTTGTTGATGATGAGAATGATGATACTGATGTTGTTGATTGTTGGAGTGATAGCTGAGTTAGGCAGTGATGATGATTGGCCTAGAGAGTTCCTTTGACAGTTGTTTCTTTTGGGGGCATTGCACTCTCTCGAGAATCGGCCAGTCATGCCACAGTTGAAGCATTTCACCTTCGATTTATCATATCCAAGTTTTGTGTTCTCATTCAGGCTTAGCTTTCTTCCTTTTCTGAAGAATTTCTTGGCTCTCATCGCAATCATTGCCATTTTCCCCTGTAGATCCATTTCCTCAACATCATCAGAATCCATTTCTTCCAAATCTTCCTGAATTAGGTGGGCAGAAGTGAGTCTTCCCCCCAGGTAGGCTTCAAAGCTTGCAACAAAGGCATTGTAAGTTGCCTTTTGCTCTTCTGATCTTGAGTCTTCAGGAGAGGTTTGAGGAGTAGTGGAGACTTTAGGTGCTTGTGATGACGTTGATGGATAATTGAATGGTGGAGTTGCAATGAACCTAGTATTGTTCATTTGTTCTCTTGATGAGATGAAATCATCTTCCTCAGTGATGAAAGCATTTTCAATAGAATGAGATTCTGAAGGAAACTTGTCAGCCTCAATCACTCTTGGTCCACTCAGGTTTCTGCTTCGTTCATCAAGTTCCAAAGCTTCAATCTTGACTATCATAATGTCTAGAGTGCTACTCTCAATATCAAGAGTATTTTTCAGCATGGTGACATTTTGCTTCCAGCTTTCAAGGAGACTATGAAGCATTTTCTTGTTAAGTTCTTTAATATTGTAAGAAACTCCCATTATTTCCAAGTCATTTACCAACTGTACAAATCTGTGCAGTTGTTTTGATATGGATTCTCCTTTGGTGTGGTGGAAGCTTTCATACTAATTGACTAGCTTGTCTTTGTTAATTTCAGCCACCTCACTGCTTCCTTCACACATAATTTTTAGTGCATCCCAAACAGCTTTAGCAGTTCCATACTTTTCCAATCTTTTCAGCCATCCATCTTGAGTGCTTGAGTCAAAATTGAGTATGCTTTGAGGTTAATCTTGATTTTCTTATAGTCATCTTCATCCAGAGTTAAGTCTTCAATTGGTATTCTAGCAGTCTTGTAAAGTGCAGCTTGAGCTGTTGATAGAGTAACAGGGATATGTGGACCCTTACATATTGAGATCCAAAAATCAGGATCTACACCTATCATAAAATTTCTAAACCTTATTCTCCACTGTTTAAACTCAGATTTGTGTTTAAGCATGGGAGGTTTAGGTGTATGACCAAGTTCAGAGTAACTGTTAGAATCCATGTTGTAAGTATAGATTTAGTTGATTTTAAGATTGATTATGTTTGATGAGTCCGACTTGTTCAAGCAGTTCTTTCGAGGTTCAGAATGAGTTATTGTAATGATTTTCTTACTGTTTGACAGGAGTATTCTTGCTGTTTACTAAGTAGATATGATGATATCCACTACTAGCAACTTGATTACCAGATCAATCGAGTTCTATTTAGTCTGTGCGTAAATCTAAAAGAGAATCGAGAGCCAAAGCTCTAATACCAATTGTCTGGGGTTGAGTAAGATTGATATTCTTACTGTGAATCGAATATGATAATCAAGTCAATGATTGAGTGGCGGAAACAAACAATCAAAGAACATTCAAAGCAAGAAAAATACTCATAAATGCTGTTTGTATTAATATATGAAAGTTTATAAATTATAGAGAATAATTACAACAAAAATTCTCTATTTATCAGCTGTCACCTTAGTATGAGGTCACTATTCTATTTATAGGCAGACAAGATGCCTTTACAAAATGACTAAACTACCCCTGACATATTACATCAGAAACTAGTCTATGTCTTGATCCACATCTCTGCTTGTTCATCCGCATTGACAAATGCGGATGAGATAATCTTGATGAGCATCTCCACTTGATCATCCGCAGTAGTAAGTTGGTCATCCGCATTGGTTAATGCGGATGAACAAATACTTATGCACATTTGGTCGGTCATCCGCATTTGTCAATGCGGAAGAGTAACTTGTTCTTCAGCATTAGTATTATGTCTTCCACATTAGTCAATGCGGAAGAGTAAACACTTGTCCGCATCAGAGTTATGTCTTCCGCATTACTAATGTGGAAGATAACACTTGTTATTTTTCCTTAGCAGATTTTCATCTACATTTCTTCTTGGACTTGTGGGATTCCAGCTGAGCAATCATCAATTCACCCATTGAGTTAGCATGTACGATCCTGTTAGGATCAGTGATCTACGTTTGATTGATTAGAGAGTATAGCAGCGGAATTCTAACAATGAATTAGCCAATTCACAAGAACGAAAAGATATTCAATGAAGAACAAAAACGGTTATAGATAGAGAGAATTCTGCAAATAAATTTCATTCAATATTCGCTTTCGTGGTAACGAAATGTCACACTTACAATTAGGTCGACACCTCTTATATAAGAGATATGACGTCTGCTGATGTCACTTGATAGTGACATCTAACAGAATTATTCCAACTGAAACACAACTACTGAAGATGTCAAAACAGCTGACATCTTCTTACAAAAATACTAAGTGTTATCAGTTACTACAACTACTGAAAAACATAAAACTACTGATACTACAACGACTAAAGAACAAGCTCTTTAGTCGTTTTACAAAACTACTGAAAGTAAAAACATAAAACTACTGATATCACAACTACTGAAGAAGTACTCTTCAGCTGTTGTGACAAACTACTGAAACTTCAGTACTTGGTCTTCAGACTTGAACTTCAGACGTTTCATCAGATGATGACTTCAGTAGATATCATCAGCTGATGTCTTCAGTCTTGTCTTCAGACTTTGTACACCAGTTGTTGATCTTCAGCACTTGTAGACTCTTCAGCTGTTGTACTTCAGTACTTGGTCTTCAGCTTCAGCACTTATGTTCTTCAGCTGTTCAGCTTCAGCACTTGTGTTCTTCAGCTGTTTAGCTTCAGCACTTGTGTTCTTCAGCTGTTCAGCTTCAGCACTTGTGTTCTTCAGCTGTTGAACTTTAGCACTTTAGTCTTCAGCTGTTGAAGTCTTCAGCACTTGATCTTCAGCTGTTGGAGTTTTCAGCACTTGTCGAACTGCTGATGAAGCCTTCAGCAGTTGTTGTGATATCATGTGGGACTTAGAGGTTTTCTGATCTTGGCTTATTGGTTCTTTTGGTCCAACAAACTCCCCCTGAACCAATGCAGCGAAAACCTCTAATTGATTTATTTTCCCACTTATTGTTGGCAAAATGGTTGGTCTTTTTCCTTCTTGATCAGTAGAGAAGATGACCCATATAAGCTCTGGCCTAGGAAGAAATCTTAGAGATCTGTTTGGCAAGGTATGAATGGGAACTCTGTTTTGGGGAACAGGACACAGAGTTGTTATCCCATTCATGAGATTTACTTCCCCATTATGAGTCTGTATGACTCTCGAACATAGGCCTCAAGGAGAACAACTGTTCCTCCTTGGAGAGTTCTTCTACTCCTCCTTCAAAGAAGAACTCTGGACCATAGTACTCAGATAAGCACTTCACAGTCCTGCCATTTTTCAACTCCACAGTAGTTACCTCCCTATAGACAAATCATCAGGATGAGTGCCTTCAAGGAGTAACTGGAGCTCATTCTTCTTAATGTCTTCAAGCTTCTTATATAATAACCCCTTTTTGATCATCTTGTTTTCCAGTAAGGCTTGAGGGGTCATTTTTGATTGATGAGCCTTCTTGAATTCATCGATTATTTCCCATGGTGAGACTACAATGGCCAACATGATGGTAGAGTCTATTGTTTTTCTAACCTGGCCATTGTATCTGTGTGGAATAGATCTTTTGTGGATTCTAGAACTCACCTTGGGGTCTGGCCATACTCTCACTCTCTCCTTCTGATACTGAAATGTGTGTCTGAGAGTGTACAGCCTCTGAGCATGCCCTTTCATGGCTTGTATAGATGATGACTGAGGAAATTCCTTGTCAACCATCTTTAGTAGTTGCTCATCGTGCTGCTTCTGCTGTTCTTCATCTTCTATTTTGACTCTAACCATTTCCCTTTGAGAGTCAGGTGTGATCATGGTTGACTCCTAGGTTCTGGTAGCCTTAGAACAGTAGAGAGTGGCAGACTATCATCTTCATCCTCTTCTTCTTCATCTTCTTCTATCCTTAGCACCCTTCTCCTCCTTCTAGGTGCATCACTGGATGATGGTTGGGTTGGTAAAGGAATTGGTTTTGAAGATTGAGGATGTTTGGATTTGGGTTTTGAGATTGTTTGGAGATTTGAGGGGTAGGCTGTTTTGAGTGGGTGATTGGGAAGGATGTTCAAGCATTTTGGTTGTGAGTTTGGCTTTTGTGAGTCTTGCCATTTCAAACCTTTTTCCAGCCCCAGCCTCATCAAGTGCTTCAATGATAATCCCCTTATGAAATTGCTCAGACAAACAGATTCTGGTGGCTATAGCCAGAATACTGTCTCTGGTCCATGAACGAATCTCCATCAAAGATCTTCCTAAGTATTTTGCAATGAATCGAATCATGATCTCCAATCTCTCTTCTCCAGCACATCATATCCAGCCCATCTGGTTTGAATTTCCTCCACTTCCAACTTCCTGATCTCACTGTCTAATATGGTTGTATCAAAGCCTTGCTTGAAGATTTGTTCAATGATTTTGTCCATGGATCGGCTGTGTGTGTCATCTGCATCTTTTACCAGCTCTTCCAAGGATTTTTCTTCAGCATTAGTTTGATCACCGGCACTTTTCTTTCTTTTGTAAGTGATCAGTTGTTGTTGCTTTTCTTTTCCAACTCCTGGGTTGTCTCTTGTGCCTTCTCATCCTCAGTTCTTTTTCTCTTCTTTTCTTTCACTGCAGTACTCTCCCCTTTTGGATGCATTGGAGACAGGGGTTTGTACCGCAGAAAGTTTCTTGTGTACAACATCATCAATGAGTGGTTGTAGACTTGAGGAAATCCTCTCATCAATGGCTTATAAACAATTCATTGATGATGGGAGTGATGAGAGGTAGGGATTGTTGGAATACAGCAACCATCTGCTCTGGGGGGTTCTGTCCCGGAGAGATAGTGCCAAAAGCAGAAGCTGGAGGCTCAGTGAAGTGAGAGGGTAAAGTGTTTGGGAACCTTCAAAGGAAGGTGCATCTGTGGGTGGTGGGGGCAGATGGACTTACATCCTGAGACTTCTTGGCAAGCAGTTTTTGTAGTCTGCTTACCTCAGCCTCCAGGATGGTGTTGTGGGCTAGAACGTCATAGAAAAAGTCCAGGTCATCATCAGCAGAAGCTGAATCACCTGACCTCCTGCTTGTAGCAGGATTTACATGCACTGGGTGTAGACCAGTTTTAGCATGTGCCCCTTTTTCTTGGAACTGGGGACTTCCAGCCTCAGGACTATGTCCTTCATCAGCTGTTGCCTCTAGTGAGGTCTTAGCAATGTTACCAGCCTCATTCTGATCATGTGCTAATGCAGAAGAGGTGGCAGCCTCACTAGATATTCTAATCTCCCTATCTACACCAGGAGATAGAATTTGTAAACCCCGGTGCTGTGGGTTGTCAGAAACATGTTGATCCTCTTCCTCAATGTCTGTGGTTCTCCCTTTGTTGGTGGTTTTTGGGGAGGAGGAGAGGCATGCAACTGAGTCAGCACATTTGCAATAATTATGGTTGGACTTTGAGGGGCGGTTGCATGGGGAGATGGGGTAGAAGCAGTGTGCACCTGGGGATGATGGTGCTCTTCAATGGCAATCTCCAAGTGAGGAAGATCCCAGATGTGTGGGTACCCCTTGTGTGGTGGCTGCAGGCTCCTTTTGAGAGGAATCCTGAGCGGCTATGGCTGGTAGAGTCTCTGATACTGCTGGTGGGTTTAAACAGCAAGTATATCCTGCATTGGTGGTGCAGGAGCATCTTCAGGGAACTCATCTCCCTGAATAGCTGTTTTGGTTGTTTTGGTTTTTGTTTAGTGGGGACTTTGGTTCTGATGGAGGAAGCTGTGGGTTCCCTGTGCTTGGGCTTTAACATTCGGGCAGCTACTTTGAGTGTAAGGTCTGAGTTGAGCCTAGAGTATACCTCAGCCAAAACAGCTGGTGTAGGGACTCCAAGGCCAACAAGGCCATCAGATTTTAATTCATCCAAAATAATGGCCATCAGAAACCTGGGGATAATGGCCATCAGTTTGCCACAGGTTTCTGAGCCAAGGTCTTTATTTCTAGAAACACAATTTCAGAAAATTTAGCGGTTGGTGTTCTAGAATAGAATACAATACCTGTTGCCATTGGGATGACATTTGATCCCAAGAAGATGTCTTGGAGGCTAAGCAGACATTTACCATGTGAAAAATGACTTTCACAGCGTCATGGAAATGTTTCTTTAGAACGGTTGTAGCTCGAAGATCACCTTCATACCATGATTGAAAGGACATATCTGTTGTGCCCTTGGGTATGCAGTCACAGCGGTGAAATCATGTAAGTGTAATGCCTGACGAATGATGTCGGCTGTAACGACCACTGGTTTCTGGTTGATAAGGGACCGAACAGAGATCTGACGGTAGACTCATCAGTATGAACAAAAGCATTTGACCAGAATTGACTGAGGGATTCAGGGTAATGGTTGGATTCAGAAGAAAGGCTGTGCGATATGGGGAATCCACCATTAAGTCAATGGCATTATCATATTTGTTCCAGAAAGCCGACTTTGTAAGGTAAGCAATGCAGTTGTGTCGTGGTTTCAGACTCATGGTCGCCATGTTTGAGAGAGAGAAGTTCAGAAAATAACGGCTAATGAAACATTAGAGAAGAGGACATGTATTTTAGGGTAGGGGTGAGAAAATGACTGAAGGGTGTGGTGTTAGTCATCAGTCGTTTTAAAACGACTGTTGACATGGTATTACCCTTTCAGACGTTGAAACAGCTGAAGTCGTGGTTTTAGGCATCAGCAGTTAGAAAACTACTGAAGACCATGGTTTTGACTTCAGATGATGAAACAACTGAGGACTTGGTGTTTTCATCAGTAGTTGTGAAACTACTGAAGACAGTGGTTTTGTCATCAGTTGTTGTAAACAGCTGAAGACTTGGTGTTAGTCATCAGTAGTTATAAAACTACTGAAGACATGGTTTTGCTTCAGTTGTTTAGAATGAAACAGCAGTTGTAGAAACGACTGAAGAGAAAGTTCTCTTCAGTAGTTTTTGTCATTCATAGCCTTTCAGCTGTTTCATACTATCCTCAACACTTACTCATCAGACTTTGCATCTGCTTTTTAGGTGTTCATAGGACGTCAGTACTTATCTGTTTGTACTGATTTCAGTAGTTGTAACTACATCAGTAGTTGTAACTACATCAGTAGTTGAGAGCAGATAAAGTACTTCAGTACTTGTGAGGCATTTAGCCGTCAGTAGTTATAAAAACTACTGAAGGTGAAAGGACTCATCAGTACTTATATGTGACATGGTTACCAATGATCACCAGTACTTTTATTGAAATCATCAGTAGTTGTCACTTATTCTAGCTGCAGCATACCAAGCCTTAACACAAGGTTTTGGAAAGTAGAACTATCCAAAGGCTTAGTAAAAATATCTGCAAGCTCATCAGCACTAGGCACAAACTTAGGATCAATCAGACCTTTTTCAAACAATCCCGAATAAAGTGATGTCTGATTTCTATATGTTTGGTCCTAGAGTGCTGTACAGGATTTTTGACAATACACAAAGCTGAAGCACTATCCATTAATAATGGAGTCTTAGTCTCTGTAATGCCATAATCCAGAAGTTGGTTCTGAAGCCAGAGTACCTGAGAAGTGCAACTTGCAGCAGCAATGTACTCGGCCTCAGCAGTTGATGTAGCAACAATGTTTGTTTCTTACTCTGCCAAGAAATCAAACAGTTGCCTAGGAATTGACAACCACCAGAAGTTGACTTTCTAGTTAACTTGCACCCTGCATAGTCACTATCTGAAAAAGCAACTATTTGCAAGAGTGTCCAGTGGAATACCATAAACCTAGAGATTGTGTACCTTGCCAATATCTAAAGATTCTCTTGACTGCAATCGAATGAGACTCTTTAGGAGCAGTCTGAAATCTTGCACAAACACATGTAGCAAACATAATATCTGGTCTAGAAGCTGTTAAATACATCAAGGACCCAATCATACATCTGTAAAGTGTTTCATCAACAGCTTTACCTTTTGATCTGCATCCAGTTGTGTGGTGTTGCACATGGGAGTAGAACAGGGCTTATAGTTTTGTAAATCAAACTATTCAAAAGATCTTTGTATATTTTGACTGATGAATAAAGGTTCCATCAGCCTTTTGTTTATTTGCAAGCCTAGAAAGAACTGTAATTCTCCCATTGCACTCATTTCAAACCTCTTTTTCATTAATGTTGTAAAATCATCACACAACTGGGGATCAGAGGATGCAAAAATAATATCATCAACATAAATCTGAACAAGTAGCTTATGCTAATGCACCTTCTTAATAAACAAAAGTTTTATCAATGGAGCCTCTAGTGAAATATTCTAAGAAAGAAAAAGTGGAAAGTGTCTCATACCAGGCTCTAGGAGCTTGTTTCAACCCATAAAGAGCCTTATCAAGTTTATACACCCATCAGGATGTTTATTATCCTCAAAACCTGGTGGTTGAACACACATAAACTTCTTCTTTTATTTACCATATAAAAATGCATTTTGACATCCATTTGAAAAACTTTAAGATTGTGGAATGTGGCATAGGCTAAAAACAATCTGATTGCCTCAGTCTGGCTACAGGGGCAAAGGTTTCATCATAGTCAATACCTTCTTCTTGTGAAAACCCCTGTACAACCAGTCTAGCCTTGTTCTTAACAATAAGCCCCTTTTCATCAGTCTTATTCCTAAACACCCATTTAGTGCCTATTACACACTTACCTGGGGGAAGAGGAACCAGTTCCCACACTTCCTGTTTCTTGAACTGAAGTAACTCAAGCTGCATGGCTTCAACCCATCCATTTTCTCAAAGCAACATGGTAGTTCTTTGGCTCTAGCTGACTGATGAAGAAAGCATAGAAGCAGAAGTTAGACAATTGACTTCTTGTTGAAACACCAGCATTGATATCACCAATAATCTGAGACATTGGGTGATTCTTCAGTTCTTCATAAACAATGAGATCTGTGCAAGTGTTTGTAGGACCTTCAACAGCAGCAGATGTTGATGCAGACTCTTGAAACCAAGAATTAGATGGTAACTCAAAAGATGTAGAGGAATCAGAGATCTCATCAGCATTTGTTGTGGATGGAACTGCTGAAGCTACAGGAACATCAAATTAGCAGACACAGGCAGTTGGTCACTAAACTTGAATAGGTGAGTATTGATATTATCATCATCATCAATACCACCAGGTGGAAGACATGCTGCAGAAGATGATTTATCCACAGGATCTGCAACAGCTGGAGGTTGATAAGGAACATATTGCAGTATGTCTAAATCAAAAAACTCCACAGGGTTTTTGTGGAATCTTGTCCATAGGAGATTCATTAAACTTCACATGCAAGTTTCTTCAACTATCTTTGTTCTGCAGTTGAAGACTCTATATGCCTTGCAAGTAGATGAATAACAACAAAATACCCTGCATCCACCTTAGGATCAAATTTATGGAGTTGATACTTTGTGTTGAGAATAAAACAAGGACACCCAAATGCTTGAAAAATGAAATTAGAGGAGCCAAGTGATGGAGTACTTCATATGGAGTCTTCATCAACCTCTGATTTACTAAGACTCTATTCTGCACATAGCAAGCTGTGTTAACAACTTCAGCCCAAAAGGTCAGTGGCAAACCAGAATCAGCCAGCATGGACCTTGCATCTTCAATTAGGGTCTTGTTCTTTCTCTCCACTACTCGATTTGTTCTGGAATCCTTGGTATGCTAAACTGCCTTTTGATTCCCTTTGAAAGATAGAAGTCATCAAGTGTATGGTTTCTGAATTCAGTTCCATTGTCACTCCTAATACACTTGACTGGAAGGGAATAATGCTTCTCAATATACAACACAAAGTGAATAATCTTCTGAGCAACCTCATCCTTTGAATGTAGAAAGAAAGTCCATACAAATCTGGAGTAATCATCCACAATTACCAGACAGTATTTCTTCTTTGCCATGCTCATTACTCTCACAGGACCAAATAGATCCATATGCAGTAGTAATTGCAAGCAGGCAGTGGACTTAGGCTCTTCAATAGGAGGGAATGAGACTTTGTGCTGTTTTCCTTTTAAACAAGCAGTGCAGGTTTCATCACAGTGGAACTCCTTTATTGGTAAGCCTCTAACTAAACTTTTGTGGATAAGCTGATTCATGTTTTTGAAATTAACATGACCCAGCCTTCTGTGCCACATTTAGATTCTTGAGAAGAGGCTTTGGAAAATAGGCAAGGATTGCCTCTGAGATCTATTTTCTTGGAAAGATCTAAGGCACACACTCTTCCTGTCCTGTTGGCTCTCAGGAGAGTGTGATCATCCAACACTTATCAATCAAATGTAAACTTTGGATGACAGAATCCTATAGTTCTGAGGTGAAAAAGAGCAACATGGCCTTTATCACACATTTGACTGACACTCAAGAGATTGTACATGAGATTTTCCACATGATTAACATCATCAAACTTTATTTCTCCATTGGAGACAAAGCCATTTCCAATGATGTAACCCCTAGCATCATTGCCAAAAGAACAAAACCCTTCTTTCTTGAGAGTAGTATGAAGAAGAGAGCTGTTCCCAGTCATGTGCATAGATCCCCCATGTCTACATACCAGATACTACTTTGGCATGTTGGAGAACCCTGCAATAATAAACAATCAGTTAGTTTTGGAGACCCAAATCTTTTTGGTTTTGGGCCTGGTCTTATCAACCCATGGTAAACTAACAGGTTTATTGGAAACAACAGCCTGAGAGGAAGAAGATGGTGAAGAAGAGGAATCCTTTGGCTTGGACCTCCTTTTCTGTGGTTTCAACATAGGAGCATCTAATTGGTTAACTCTTCCCAATAGATGTTGAACCATCATAACCAGCTGTGTCTGATTTTGTGATAAAGCTGTCAGCTCATCAGACACATTGCCAGTGGAGTTTGATAAGTTCCTATGTTGCACCTTCTTCTTCTGAGCAATCTCAGCTGTTACCTGTTTAACCCCTTCCTTTTTGGATTTCTTTTGGACTTAAGGGTTACAGGATTTGATGTTGCTGATACAAATATGGTCTCAAACTCAGTTTTCATTTTTACCATTTTCTCTTTAATTTCCTCTTTATGTTTGAGTTTGGAACCTCTTTTGTACCAGCAATCATCTGTAAGATGATTGAACAAACCACCTACTTCACATGGTTTCTTCTTCATCTTATGTTGATCATCAACTAAAGAGGGTGAAGCAACTGAAGACTTGCTCTTCAGTGCTTTGGAATCATTGTTTGCTTTCTTGACTTCCTCTTTAGAAGTCTTCAAACTCTTTCTACTGACAGTTTTCTTCTTTTCAGTACCGGCAGTAGTTGGAGTTTGAACTTCAGGTGTTAAATCCTGCTCTCTAGTCCTTTTAAGACTTTCAGAATTAACTCCTGAGTTGATCAACTCATTGATCATGTGAGTGTCAGCAGTGGAACCATCAACATCAGCTGATAGGTTCTGAGAGGGCTTGGTGCTGACTTCTACTTCTGATTGTGCTGTATCAGAAAGTAGATCACATGAACAAATGGATTGGTTATTACTCTCACCATCAGATTCTACTTCTGCTCTGGGAGTAAAATCTGTAGGTGGAGCAGTGTGATTGTAACCAATGCCAAACTTCACATTGGAAGCAGATTGCTTACTAAGAAGCATTTCAAAACCTTTGCATGATTGTACCCATCTATCACACTCTACCTGGGTGACTGCAAGGGTTTCTTTGAGATCTTTATACTTCTCTAGAAGTATCTTTTCCCTAGCCTTATCATCAGTTATTTGGCATTTAAGTTTGTAAATCTCATCATTCTTATCATTAAGCACAGACTCAAATTCAGCTTTGCTTTTGGAAATTATTTGTTCTAGCTCAATGTTCTTGTTGATTAAAGCTACATTTGCTTCTCTAATAGATGCAAATGCTGCTATACATGTTTCAGAAACAATTGGCTTTTGCCTCAGAGGATACCTGTGATACCTTTGGTGTAGAGGCATTAGTGGATGAAGTATCAGCAGATTCCAAAGCCATAAGAGCTAGATTTCCAAAGGGACTTTCACCACCATGTTGACCAGCACCTGAGAACAGTTGTTCATGACTAGACAAGTCATCTGGTAAACTGCTCCACTCAACAATTCCTGGGGTGAAGAAGCTGTGTTGTTGAGGTTGAGTTTGTTGATGAGATTGGGAAGGTTGTGGTTCAGGCAATGCTTGTGGTGTTGTGCAATTGGAGCTTGAACAGGATTTGGTTGAGGCATATAATAGCAGGGATAAGGATATGACATTTGACCCTGTGGAACAAAATATGCAGGAGATCTAGGATGTGAATGATGACCAGAACCAGCAGGATGTTGCCCTCTGTTTTGTGGACTAGTACTAGGAGAAGTCACAAAGGGTGCTATAGAGTTAGATCCAGTTGATCTACACTCTCTTGCAAAGTGTCCCAGCCTTTGGCATTTGTGACACCTCAACTTACTCTTGTCAAAACCAACTTTGGTTTTGCCAGAGAGTCCAGGAAATTTCCTGCCAGTTCTCTTATAGAACTTCTGAGATCTGATATTAATCAGTGCCATTTGGCTCAGAATATCCATCTCTTCTAGATCATCATCAGCTATTCCTTTCAAATCATCCATGATGAAGCATAAATTGTCACTATTACTGCCAGAATGACTCTCAATACCAACAAATGCATGATCAGAACTATTTGAAGAGAAATCAATATGCTCATCATAATTGCTTTCAGATGCAGCATATTCTGACTCATGACCAACCAAGGCAGTATTCCCTGGTACAAAGTCATCAGTGAGCTTTCCTGATGAGGACAGTTTCCTCTTCTGCTCTATCTCTCTTTCGAATGTAAGCAGTTTCCATGAAGTTGGGTGAGAGATAGGCTATCCAGATTTGCACTGGTGCGTAGGACAATAGTGTATGTGTCCCATCTCTCAGGCAGTGATCTGAGGAACCTGTTGTTCATCTGGCTATTGTGTATTCCTGTTTCACCATTTTCAGCTCAGATATCAAGGAGGAAAAACGCTCAAACTGTTGAGTCAGTGTCTCACCCTTTCTATGAGAGAATGTGTCATATTGTTGGGCAAGGATTTCTCTGTTGTTTGCTAAGACCTCATCTGTGCCACCGAATTATTCCTTCAGGGCATTCCAGAGATCATGAGTAGTTTCATGATGCATAAGCCCTGAATAGATTTCATTAGGTAGTGCCATGGCAGAATTCCATGGGCTTTAGCATCAATCTCAAACAGTTTCCGATCTTCATCAGAGTATTGTTCCTTCTTCTTCGGAACCATTTGATTGGTTTCCGGATTGTTCACCATAGGCTTATGTGGTCCATGTACCACAGATGTCCAACAACCTGAACTGTTAACAGACAGGTGATGAAGCATTCTTCGTTGCCATATGTTATACTCGGTCCTAACCTGCATCGGGGGCTTGGTTGAGGAACCAGTATTGTGGATCATTAGAAGGAGTAGTCATCTCAGATTCAATCAAATTCAATTAAGCTAAAACAGATTTAGAACAAAACACAACAACCAATTGAACCAAGAGAGATCTCAAAATAAATGAACGAAAGCGACAGAAATTCAATAATCTATAACCAGTTCTTGCAAATATGCTAATTCAATCAAACATAGATATCAAATAGCAGTTTCAATGATCAATTGTTAGATCGATCAATGATTACCCGCTCTGATACTTGTTAGGATCAGTGATCTACGTTTGATTGATTAGAGAGTATAGCAGCGGAATTCTAACAATGAATTAGCCAATTCACAAGAACGAAAAGATATTCAATGAAACAAAAACGGTTATAGATAGAGAGAATTCTGCAAATAAATTTCATTCAATATTCGCTTTCGTGGTAACGAAATGTCACACTTACAATTAGGTCGACACCTCTTATATAAGAGATGTGACGTCTGCTGATGTCACTTGATAGTGACATCTAACAGAATTATTCCAACTGAAACACAACTACTGAAGATGTCAAAACAGCTGACATCTTCTTACAAAAATACTAAGTGTTATCAGTTACTACAACTACTAAAAAAGATAAAACTACTGATACTACAACGACTGAAGAACAAGCTTTTCAGTCGTTTTACAAAACTACTGAAAGTAAAAACATAAACTACTGATATCACAACTACTGAAGAAGTACTCTTCAGCTGTTGTGACAAACTACTGAAACTTCAGTACTTGGTCTTCAGACTTGAACTTCAGACGTTCATCAGCTGATGACTTCAGTAGATATCATCAGCTGATGTCTTCAGTCTTGTCTTCAGACTTTGTACACCAGTTATTGATCTTCAGCACTTGTAGACTCTTCAGCTGTTGTACTTCAGTACTTTGGTCTTCAGCTTCAGCACTTGTGTTCTTCAGCTGTTCAGCTTCAGCACTTGTGTTCTTCAGCTGTTCAGCTTCAGCACTTGTGTTCTTCAGCTGTTCAGCTTCAGCACTTGTGTTTTTCAGCTGTTGAACTTCAGCACTTTAGTCTTCAGCTGTTAAAGTCTTCAGCACTTGATCTTCAGCTGTTGGAGTTTTCAGCACTTGTCGAACTGCTGATGAAGCCTTCAGCAGTTGTTGTGATATCATGTGGGACTTAGAGGTTTTCTATCTTGGCTCATTGTTCTTTTTGGTCAACAGATCCCTTTAGGGTGCTACACTCCGGTCTTATTTGTCAAGAAAAAGGAGGTAGTATGAGGATGTGCATTGACTACCATGAGTTGAACAAGCTAACGTGAAGAATCGGTATCCATTACCAAGGATCGACAACTTATTTGATTAGCTCCAAGGTGCTAGTTGGTTCTCAAGGATTGATCTTTGATCTGGTTACCATCAGTTGAAGGTGAAGGAGCAAGATATTCCTAAAATAGCTTTTCGCATGCGTTATGGACAACACGAGTTTCTCGTTATTTCTTTTGGTTTAACCAATGCACCAGTTGCTTTTATGGACTTGATAAATCGAGTGTGTCGGCCGATGTGTGACACCCGACATTTTCCAGACACTTTTTGATAAACACAAACATGGTTTTCTGATCATAAATTCATGCATTTAATGTTGTTTACTTAAATATGTCATTTAGTGCACAAACATTCACAAACCTTTCACGTAACGACAATTCGAAGAATTGCCGAATCGTATGCGTGTCTATCCCCGAATGTTGGTGATTTGTCAAAATAATTTTCAAACAATTATAACTAGTGTGAAATTATGTGTTATATGATTATGTGATTAATTATGTAGCTTGGTTGGGAAAATTGAGAGTTTTCTAGCATTTACGCGTTTTCTCGCATTTTCGGATTTTAACACCAAAGTATTATAAAAATACCTTTGATAATAGAAAATTAAATATAATTTCATGTTCTTAATGTTTGTTTCATGTTATATGAGCATTTGGTGGTTTTGGTGTAGAAAAAGTTTGATCGCGTAGCTTTAAAATGGTTTTTATAAAAGATATGGGCCTTTCTTGTAAGAAAAAAGTATAAAACCCAAGCCCCTAACCCTAATCACAATATGGCCGTCCCCTTCCCCTTCTCTATCAGTTTTTTTTCATAACAAATCACCCACACTATAACACCCGGTTATTCTTTAAAAAGAAAAAAAAAAAGATAAGAGGTGAAGAATAAAGAAAGGAAATGTCAATAAAAAGTTGGTGTAAAGGTGGGCATGGCCGCCCACCCTCTCTTCACATCACCTTTTTCATGGGTTCTTGAGAGAGAGAGAGAGAGCAGAAACTCTCGGTTGAAGAAGAAGAAGAAGATTGAATTCAAGGTGTTTGAACTCAGTTGCATACGGGTTAGAAGGAAGAAACACCCAAAGTTGCACCAGGTGAGTTTCTAGACCCCGGTTTTAGTTGTTTTAAACTCTTCTTGGGGCTGAAAATGTATTAAAACGATTTTCAAATGTTTATGTATGTATACCCGTATGTATTATGCATGTTTGATGATGATTCTTAGATGCTTATAGGTTGTTCATGTTTAGAATAGCCTTGGTAAGCTTAGAACGGATAGGCTTGCTGTTTGGATTCAAAATTATCCTAGGAACATGTTGAATAGAAGGTTCATGCGCCTAAATAAGGCCCATACGCATGGAAATGCCTTAGAAATGCGCCTGAACAGTGCCCTCATGCGCCTAGAAAATTAGTCGGATGACTAAGTGTAGGGCCATGCACCCCATTAGTGCCCATACGTCTGAATAACCCCATGCGCCTAAGTTTCCATACGCCGAATAGCCCATGCGTCTAAGTGTCCATGCGTCCGAATGGACAATATGCCCGAATAGTATCCATGCGCCTGAAATAGCTCATGTGCCTAAGTGTTGAAAGTGTTAAGTGTTGGCTGATGCGCCTGCATAGTGATAAAACGCCCGAACAGGGCCCACGCGCCCAAATAGTGTCAAAGCGCCTAACCCTTAGAATTTATTTCAGAATTTTTGGGAGTCTGTGCTTTTAGGGTTTTGACCGAGGTTTGACTAGGGCTTATAAATGCTTGGTTTCATGCATGATTATTGCCTTATGATTGCTTAATATTATTATTATTATTTTTATTACTATTAGTATGTGACTTTACGTGGTGTGTTTATTATCGTAACGTAAAGTATTACTAATAATAAAGTGAAAGAGCAATGAAGAAGAGAAGTGGAACTTAACTAAAACGTTAACAAGTCTTGCAAGCTTATAGGAGGTACACGACCATGAGGTTGTTAGCTCAACTGTGATGCAGGTTAGCTACCTTCAGATGCACACGGGGCCAGTCAATTGAGATTGGCGGACCTTTGCAGCGTATCCTAGGTGTCTGGGCTAGCCTTGTATACAGTATGTAGAGCCCCTTGTGGGAAAAGAGGGCCCAACACCATTTTCCCAGCGCACATAGTTTAGGGTATTGCTCATTGGTCCACATAGACAGTGAAAGATAAATATAGTTAATGCATGCTCACGTATGAAGAGATGAAGTTTTCATAAAAAAGAGTATTTTCATATGTATACCTAGAGAAAGTATTTTATTACTTTTAAAACTAGAACTCACTCAGCAACGCTGACTTTTATACATTTTCAGTTGGCAGGTAAATATCGCTGAGGATGGCACGAGGGTGAAGCTACTTGGTAGGGAAAGACTGACATCCATTCATACTTATTATTACTGTTGCTTTGTAATGCAATTAAACAATTCTTTTGTATTCGGTTAAACAATAGTGTATTGCTCAACAACAGTGTTTTAATGAAATGAATGGCTTTTTGTTAAAATGATTCCACTGCTTATGTTTGTCAATGTATAATGTTAATGTAATTAATGTTGTGAATGACCAACTGTGAGGTCTCTGGGGACGGGGCCTTACACACACACACAAAGCACACATTCTTTGATCTTGTTCTTGCATATGGGTGGTGATTTTCATCGATTATTGCCTCACATGAAAGTACTAGGGATCATCATCTAAGCATCTCAAGTAAGTTTTTATGTTTGATTTCAAGTTCTTTGATCTTCATGATGAACATGAACCCTATATATCCAAACAAGAATCAAAACTCGAAAGTGATTGAAATTGATGATTGATTATGTGTTAATATTCGATACAATGATGTTTAAAGGGATTGGTTTTGTGAAATTGTGTTGTTTTGATCAAAACCCAAGACTTACTTATAATGGAAACTTTAACTTGGGGATTTTGTAGAATTATATGATTTTGATGAAATTGGATTGAATTTATGGTTCTAGGATGTTAGTTGACGAAAAGTCATGTTTTGAACTTCTATTTTTGGCTTGGTTTTCATGGACTTTCCAATAATGGAAACTTTTTGCCTAAATTGGTTTATAGATGGTCATTTATGCATGTTTGATTAGTTGTGATAATTGCTATATGATGTTAAGAACATAAGAATGAATTCAGATAATCAAATTGTAAAAAATGTTTCCTATGAACATGCTTGCTATTTATAGAAACTTTTGTGTCACGATGTGTTGTATGATGAGTATGATATGTGTAGAACATTTTATGGTGATGTGATTGATATTGAAATGATCATACGAACATGCTAGGAAATTTGGATGGAATTCATACAACTTGTGTTCTTACGTTTTTAATTTAGGAAAGTTTGGGCTTGATGAAGTTTTTAGGTTATGTTCACATATTATGGATGATTAGCGTTGGATGTGTTACATGTATATTTGAGATGTTTGTTGTGCTATACATCATAATATTTAAACATATTACACATGTGTAACAACATCATACTTTCCAAAAATACATGTCTAACAAGAAACTTTATGTGAATCATTATTTGAGATATTTGAGCATGGATGAATATGTTTTTACTTATTTGAGTCATCAACAGGTCGCCAGGTCAATCCGGTCAACTTTGGTCAACAAAAGCCAACTTGGTTAAACTCGTCAAACATTTCTCGAACACACTAACAATTACGTAGTTTGGATACGGGGTTCACCTTGACCATTATGTACACATACTCATGCACATACATTTGTTAGGTAACGATTAGCTTTTGCCTATTATACTTTTACTTACTTTCCTTTTTATGGGAGAAGCATGCAAACTATTTCTATTTATCTGGTTTTAGTATTATTGGTATGTCGCCTGTTATTGTAGTGCAAACATTATCATACAAGTCCTTACACACTGGAACCGCTAATAATGGGTTAGCAAGGTAATTTTGAGTAGTACTATTGGATTTGACAAACCTAACCCGCATTAGTCGTGCTAACTCGACTAGAGGTCGAACGGGTGTTTAATCAACCTAAACACTTGCCATTGTTCTATGATAAGACATGGCGGAAGGCAAAAAAACTCACAAATAGTCAGCTTTGGTTCGACATGCTAAGTAACTCGATATATAGGCTAGCTACCTATGGTATACCTTTGTTTAATTTTTCCAAGCACACATTCAAACATATTTACTTATTTAAACCTGTGAACTCACAAACCTTGTGTTAACACACTTTAGCATGTCTTCTCAGGTTGCAGACACGCTTAAGGCTAGGGTTGCATATCTGAGGCTCATGCATCATCTTTATCATTTTAATGCAAGCTCAATTACATTTACTACTTTTTTGTTGGGCGCTTTGTTTTACGCATTTATTATTTATGGTTTTTCAAATGTTTAGGGTTCCGCAATGATTACATTTAAATCTATGTTTCACTCTTATTTGAGTTCAAACTTTTACTTAAACTCATATAGCGTCGTTTGATATGACCATGTCTGAGATCCTAGTTTTTCACGTGCCTCGCGGTAGAACCCCGCCCGTAGATTTTGAGGGTGTGACATGATATTGGATAAATCAATGATTGTGTTTATTGATGATAACCTGATTTATTCGAAGAGCGAGACAAAACATGTCGATCACATTCGGGATGTGTTGGAGATGTTAAGGAAGGATAAGTTGTATGCCAAGTTCTCCAAGTGCACATTTTGGTTGTGCGAAGTTCAATTTTTGGGTCATGTGGTGCAGAAAGATTATTGGTGGCCAGGTGTGAAGCGCAACATAGTGGAGTATGTGAGTAAGTGCCTTACTTGCTTGTAAGTGAAGGCGGAACATCAGAAGGCACATGGGAGGATCCGACCTTTGGATATACTCGAGTGGAAGTGGGAGCATCACCATGGATTTTATTACGAAGCTACCACGTATCGCGAAAGGGTACGATGCCATATGGATGATAGTTGATCGTCTGATGAAGAGTGTTCACTTCCTACCAATCCGTGAAACATATTCATCTAAGAGATTAGTGGATCTATTCATCAAAGAGATTGTAGCTTGTTGTAACACCCAATTATTTATAAAAGACAAAGAAAGAAGAATAAAGTGAAGAAAAAGAAAAAAAAAGATATTTTACCCAAGTTGAGGGGTAAAAAGTGTCCAAAAGGACAAAAAGTTTGAAAATCGGTGTAAAGTGGGCATGCCCGCCCACTCACTTCTCACAACATCTATTTCATTCGGACTTTTAGAGAGAGAAGGAGAAAAATTGGTGTAAGTGTTGCTCATGCGCCCCAATAGTGCTGATGCGCCCGAAAGTTTCCCATGCGCCTAAGTGTTCGTCATGCACCTGAAAGGCCATGCGCCTGCATAGTGCTCATGCGTCGGCATAGTATTCATGCGCCTAAAGACTTAGAATATTTTCTGAATTTTTGGGGAAAAGTGTAAAGTAGGCTTTGACTTGGGAGATTCCCGGGGGCATAGTAAGTTGACTTTTGAAGTCAAAGATGATGTGATGGGTATGAATGATATATGATGATATATGATTATGATGTTACGTATGATGTTATGCATGATGATATGGGTGATGTATGTTATGTATGCATGCTGTTATGTATGAATATGTACATGATCTTGTTGATGTTCCTGTTTATGTATGTTTATCTTCCCGTGGCTTTGTGTTGAATGTTAATGAAAGAAATGATTAAGTATGATATAACGTAAATAGAAGATAATGAAAAGAGGAACAAAATAAAGAATGCATGCATTAATGAATGAATGAAAGTATGAAAGGCTTCCAACCAAATGAAAGGAGGTACACAACTCACTGAGAATTGTTAGGTCAACTGTGTGTGTCTACAGTGTGTGATTTTGGCTAACTCATAACGGCTCATACACATAGTAAGAGTCCAGTCTCGGTGACTGCTCTAATACGTGCGATTTCCTAACTACTTTGTGTTAAGCGTGTGATTTTGGCTAACCCATAAGAGTTCACACACACAGGAGGAGTCAGTCCTAGTGACCACTCCATACGTGTGATATGGGGTCCTTGTCGCTTCACCCCAGATGAATTGCTTGGTGCTCTAGCGGGGGGTTAAGCACATGACAGGACCTAGATAGAAGTGAAATATAATAATGTACGAAAAGTGCGAGAAGTACGAAATGTGCGATATGTACAAAACAAACGATGTTGAAGATAATAATGATTACCTTGATGTATGTATGATGTGTGATCACGTGCGATAGTAATGAAAATGTTTTAACGAATGGAAGGTAATGCAATGTTTTTATAAAACAAGAACTCAACAACGTGGACTTTTTATGCATTTTCCAGTTGGCAGGTGAGCATTGCTGAGGATGGCGCGAGGCAGCTACTTGGCATTTTTGGATGACATTCTTTTGTATAACGTTATTGCATTGTAATACGAACGAACTATATTTTGTAATGAACGTTGCATTATTTTGCAAAAGTGTTTATTTAAAGGAAATGAAATGTTTGTTTAAAGTATTTCTGTTGCATTATTTTAGTAAAGTTAATGTAATTATATATATTATGTGTGATGATTGACCAGCTGTGAGCGTCCCGAGAACGGGGCCTTACACTCGTCATGGTGTACTGTTGTGTATTGTGTATGATCGTGACACCTGGTTTACATCTAAGTTTTAAAAGAGATTTCATGATGCAATGGGGACGACATTACACAATAGCAAAACTTATCATCCACAGACAAATGGTCAGTCGGAGACAACGATTCAAATGCTAGAAGGTATGCTTCGAGCATGCATTATTGACTTCGGAGGAAGTTGGGACATATACTTACCGTTAGCTGAGTTCTCATACAATAACAGTTATCATGCCAACATTGGTATGCCCCCTTATGAGATGCTATATGGTAGGAGATGTAGAACACCCGTTTGTTGGGGTGATATTGATCAGAAGTAGTTGGGAAGCATCAAGGTGATCGAGGCTATGACGTAGAAACTAGAGAAGGTCAAGGCCTTTATGAAGGTAGCCAAAGATAGACAAAAGTCGTATGCTGAAAAGAGAGGTAGAACGATTGAGTTCAAGGTGGGTGATAGAGTTATGTTGAAGGTCTCACCTTGAAAGGGTATCATTCGGTTGAGAAAGCAGGGCAAGCTAAGCCCGAGGTACAGGACCTTTCCGAATCGCTTCTAGAGTAATAAAGGTGGCCTATAAGTTGGAATAACCTGATGAGTTAAGTGTAATTCGCCCGACGTTCCATGTATCTTATCTAAAAAAGTGCTTGGCTGATGAAGATATAGTCGTACCACTAGAGGACGTTGAGGTAGACGAGCGGCTCAATTATGTAGAGCAACCGATGACGATCGTTGATCGAAAAGAAAAGAGGTTACGAAATAAGGTCGTTCCCTTGGTATGAGTACAATGGAAACATAGAAAGGGATCCCAGTCTATGTGGGAGACTAAAGAAGATATGAGACAGTACTACCCATATTTGTTCGAAGAATAACAGGTTTCACGGACGAAACCTATATAGGGGTAGACTTGTAACACTCGAAAATTTTGAAGGAAATAATAAATTAGGGTGCACAAAAGGAGAAAATGCAATAAAACCAAGTTGAGGGGTTAATATTGTACAAGGGTCAAAGAGTTATATTATGTTGTTAAAAACAGTGGCATGGCCACCCACTTTGCACCACCAACTTTCTGTCGACATTTTTAGAGAGAGATAGAGTAGAGAATTCGGGTTTTAGAGATAAGTTCAAGAAGAAAACGAATTCAAGGTAATTTTTTGGTGTTTGAAGTGTTTTTGGTTGGTTCTAGCCTCGGGTATGTGCTTATATGCGTTATGTGTTCGGTTATGTGTTTTGGTAGGTTTTAGGTGTTTGAAATCATTTTCATACGGGTGTGAAGAAGTCTTGCCCGAACGTTGGAAGTGGTGAGTTCTAGAACCCCACTTTTATATGTTTTGACTGATTTTAGGGCTGGAAATATTCATGTTTAAATGCTTTTATGATGTTGGCGGTGTATACCAGTATGTATATGTGTGTATGAATTGTAGGTGGGCGTCAATTTGGGATGATTTATGGTGATTTTTATGTGATGAGCATGTTTTGGTTGCTTAAAATTTTAGAATAAGCTTAGAACATGTTAGAATTGGATTTGGTACTGAATTCTAATGATGTTAGTTATAAGTAGTTACCCATGCGCCTGATAGTAGCCATGCCCCGAACTACCAAACTGTCTAAGTATTCCCAAATGCCTAACACCTCATATGCCCAAATAGTGCACATGCACCTAAGTCAGGCTCATGCACCTGCATATGCGCCTAGAATGTTGCCCAAATTGACTAAATGTAGGTTATGCGCCCACATAGTGGCCATGAGCCTGCATAGTGTCCATGTGCCTAATGTCTTAGAATTAATTTCTGGAATTTTTGAAAAAAAGGAAGTTTTAGGCTTTGACTTGTGATGTTCCAGGGTTGAGGTATGATGATATATGATGTGTGATGATGTTATGCATGCTGATGATAATGTATTTTATGTATTTTTTCTTTATGTTCATTATTATGTATATATCCGTGGCTTTACATGGTATGTTATTATCAATGAACGTAAAGTATTATGTAATGAAAGCGGGAATTAATGATAAATGAAAAGTGGAACATAAAGAAGAATAAATGAACGAATGAAAAGTCTTGCAAGCAATATTAAAGGAGGTTCACAACTCATCGAGGAGTTGTTAGCTCAAATGTGTTTGGTTTAGCTAACCACGAGGATGCACACAGGGGTCCAATCCTTACGATTGACCAAATGTATGGGACCCTTATCACTTGCCCCGGTACTGGTGTCAGCACTTGTGCATGATGTTATAAGTCTTTTATAGACTTCGGCCCAGTACTAGCACTTGTTCATGATGTTTGGGGTATAACACATGGCAATGGTCCAGACGAAAAGCGTAAACCCAGGTTGAGCACACTTGAATCACATCATGAAGATTAAAGAACAAAATATGATAATCACAATCAAAACCCCTTTGATATTCAATTAGATTACTAATAATGTGTTTACAAGTAATCCATCAATCTATTGGTCATACAACCATCTTGTTAGGAGGGACCGTGTACGTACGGAGTACTAACTGATTCTACGTTTATACCGGATCAAATAGTGCGGAATCCTATTTAATTGGCAACCCAATCAGTGAGAACGATAACCCGATCGATATAAGATTGAACTAAACATTAAGAACAAGTAGGAATCGATCAGGAACGAACTATGAACTTGGACAGGCTGTTTGGGACGCTCGGGACGGCTAGGGTTTATGTGTATTCGAAGTATCTCCCCCCGTGTTGTGTTTTTCCATGAATTAGGTGGTATTTATAGGTTAGGGGTTTCCATTCATACGACTGAACCATTAAACGAACTATGAACTTGGACAGGCTGTTTGGGACGCTCGGGACGGCTAGGGTTTATGTGTATTCGAAGTATCTCTCCCCGTGTTGTGGTTTTCCATGAATTAGATGGTATTTATAGGTTAGGGGTTCCATTCGTGCGACCGAATCATGCGATTGAGTCATACGCACGACTGTAGCTTCAGTTGTGCGATTGAGTCAATCTTATATCTCAATCATGTGACTGATCCAGTCTCCTGGTTCAGTCGTTCGACTGGTCCATAAGCATGATGTATTCATGCGTATGGTCCATAAGTATGGGCCATTAGCATGAATACTCATCCGACTAGGTTGAACACATTACTCAATCATTATAGACTTAGAATTATGTACAACAACCTCAAACCTATATAATAAGTTCATACATATGATTTAAAGATAAACAAACATCAAAGCATATATCATAATTCATTACATCATCTAATTACACATATGTAAGAAATGAAAGACTTTTACATTTGTGATAGGATCTCAGCATCTAGTTTGATCGATTTGAATGATTTCAGCACCGGAATAGAATACAACTAGCACAATTCGAGCAAAAATATCAAAGATATTGCAATGAACAGAATTAGTTATAGAGAGAGAAAATTTCTGCAAAAAGAATATTTCATTCAATCACACGCTTTCGTGGTGGCAAAATGTCACACATACAATCAGGTCAATCATCCCTTATATAGGAATGTCGTGGTGGAACATTCCTTATATAGAAGATGTGACGTCTGCTGATGTCACTTGATAGTGACATCTAACAGAATTATTTAAACAACTGAAACACAACTACTGAAGATGTCAAAACAGCTGACATCTTCTTACAAAAATACTAAGTGTTATTAGTTACTACAACTACTGAAAAGAAACTACTGAAACTACAACGACTGAAGAACAAGCTCTTCAGTCGTCTTACAAAACTACTGTAAGTAAAAACATAAAACTACTGATATCACAACTACTGAAGAAGTACTCTTCAGCTGTTGTGACAAACTACTAAAACTTCAGTACTTGGTCTTCAGACTTGAACTTCAAACGTTTCATCAGCTGATGACTTCAGTAGATGTCATCAGCTGATGTCTTCAGTCTTTGTCTTCAGACTTTGTACATCAGTTGTTGATCATCAACACTTGTGGACTCTTGAGCTGTTGTACTTCAGTACTTTGGTCTTCAGCTTCAGCACTTGTATTCTTCAGCTGTTGACCTTCAGTACTTTGGTCTTCAGCTTCAGCACTTGTGTTCTTCAGCTGTTGAGCTTCAGTACTTGATCTTTAGCTGTTGAAGTCTTCAGCACTTGTAGAACTGCTAATGAAGCCTTGAGCAGTTGTTGTGATATCATGTGGGACTTAGAGGTTTTCTGTTCTTGGCTCATTGGTTCTTTTGGTCCAACAAATTCCCCTGAACCAATGCAGCCAAAACCTCTAATTGATTTATTTTCCCACTTATTGTTGGCAGAATGGTTGGTCTTTTTCCTTCTTGATCAGTTGAGAAGATGACCCATATAAGCACTAGCCTGGGAATGAGTCTCTGATGATTTGGTTGGCAATGTATGGATGGGAGCTCTATATTGGGGAATGGACACTGAGCTGTTCCCCCATCCATGAGACTCACTTCCCAACTATGAGCTTGTAGGATTCCCTGGTGTAGGCCTCCAAAAATACAATTGTTCCTCCATGGTGAGCTCCTCTGCCTCACCATCGAAGAATCCTTCAGGCCCATAGTACTCAGACAGGAATTTGACCTGTTTTCCATTTTTGAGTACCACTGTTGTAATCTGTCTTTAAGCAAATTCATCAGGATGATGCCCTTCTAACAGCAGTGGTAACTCATCCTTTCTGATCTCATTCAGCTTCTTATACACCAGCCCCTTTTTGATCATTCTGTTCTCTACCATCTTTTGTGGAGGCATGTTTGAGGTGTAGGCCTTTTTGAAATCTTCCAGGATTTCCCAGGGTGAAACTACAATGGACAAGGAGATTACTTCATCTACAATCTTTTTGACTTGACCACTGTATCTCTAAGGGATGTTTTTCTTTTGTATTCTGTGAGCCACCCTAGGATCAGGCCAAATTCTTACTCTTTCTTCACATACTGAAAAGTATGTCTAAGAGTATAGATCCTCTGAGCTTGTTTTTTCATATTGATGATGGAGGAAGTGGCTGCATATGCTTTATCTACTCTCCTCAATAACTCTTCATCGTGCAATCTGTGTGTTGTTCTTCTTCAATTTCACTTTGATTGCATCTCTTTGTTGCTCAGGAGTTATTGCAAGAGAGAGATCTTGGCCTTAGGCAACTGCACAACAGCTGAGATCGGTAGCCTATCTTCTTCATCATCATTTTCTTCTTCTTCCACAAGCCTCAACACCCTTCTCTTCTTTTGCTTAGTTGCATCATCGGCTGTTGGTTTTGAGGGTAAGGGAGTTGGTTTTGTGGGTTGTGGTTGTGGTTGTTTTGGAGAGGGAATGTTGACAGGCTGAGTTAGCATTTTGGAGGTGAGTGTGGCTTTTGAGTGTTTGGCTAGCTCAGTCCTGCTCCCTGCTCCTGCTTCATTCAAATCTTCGACTACTAAACCCTTAGTATATGCTTCAGACGAACAGATCTTGGAGGTTATGGCCAAGATGCTGTCCCTGGTCCATGATTTTACTTCGATCAATGATCTCCCAAGGTATTTGCTGATAAATCTGATCATGATCTCAAGTCTCTCTCTATCCATAGTGCTGTAGCTGGCCCATCTTTGTTGGATCTCTTCGATCTCTAATCTTCTTATTTCAGAATCTAGCTTTTCAGTGTCGAAACCTTGCCTAAATAGCTGATCAATGATATTGTCCATTGATCTGTTGTGTTCAGCATAAGTTTCTTTAACCATTTCGTTCAGTTCTTCTCTTTCTCAGCACTCTTCTTTTCTTGTATGTGACATGAAAATCTTTTTGACTTCATGTACTTTTTCAATTTCAGCTCCCTTCTCAATCACATTCTCCTTCTCTTTTTCGGCCTCATACACACAATCCTTCTCTTTTTCCACCTCTTTATCCTTCTCTTTCTCTCTCTCCTTCTCCATCCTCTTTCTTTTAGCTTTCACTGCTAAACTCTCCCCCTTTTGGGGCATTGGTTGCAAGGGATTGAGTAGCAGAAAGTTGTTGCTCAGTACATCCTCCACCAGGGGTTGTAAGACAGAAGAAAGTCTCTCATCAACAGTTTTAATAACAAATTCGGTTAGCTGTGGTGTGATGAGAGATAGGGGATTTTGAGGGATATCATCCATTTGCTCAGGGGGGTTTTGGTCCTGAGAAATGGTGCCAGAAACAGAGGCAGGTGGCTGAGAATTTTGTAGTGGCTGTGTGTTTAAGGGACCTTCAGAGGAAGGTGCCATCTGTTGGGTTGATGTGGTGGCAGATGGTCTTTCTCCTTGAGAGAGTTGGTCAGTAGTTTTTGCAGCCTACTGACTTCCTCCTGAACAATTGTGTTCTGGGCAAGAACATCGTAGAAAAAGCCCAGGTCATCATCAGCAGATGCTGAATCACCTGACCTCCTGCTTGTAGCAGGATGTACATGCACTGGGTGTAGACCAGATGTAGCATGTGCCCCTTTGTCTTGGAACTGGGGACTTCCAGCCTCGGGACTTTGTCCTTTATCAGCTGTTGCCTTTGGTGAGGTCTTAGTTATGTTACCAACCTCAGTCTGATCATATGCTGATTAGAAGAGGTGGCAGCCTCACCAGATGTTCTGATCTCCATATCCACACCAGGAGATAGAACATTTAAACCCCGGTGCTGTGGGTTGTCAGAAGCATGTGTATCCTCTTCCTCAATTGCTGTTGTTCTCCCCTTTATTGGTGGTTGTAGGGAAGGAGGAGAGGCATGCAGCTGAGTCAGCACATTGGCAATTATAATGGTTGGACTTTGGAGGGCATTTGCATGGGGAGAGGGGATAGAAGCTGATTGCATCCGGGGAGAGGGATGCTCTCAATGACAACCTTCTCAAGTGAGAGAGGTCTCAGCAATGTGGTTTCCCCTGAAATGGTTGCAATAGGAAACCTGTGTGGCTGTGGCTGGTTGAGTCGTTAACACTACTGGGGGGTTTGAACAGTAGGTTTATCCTGTTTGGGTGGTACAGGAGCATCATCAGGGGACTCATCTCCTGATTAGCTTGTTTGGGTTTGGATTTTGGCTTGGTGGGGACTTTGGATCTGGCAATTGAAGCTGTGGGTTCCCTTTGCTTGGGTTTTAGCAAACGGGCAGCTTCTTTGAGAGATTGGTCGGAGTTATGCCTGGAGTATACCTCAGCTAGAACAGCTGGTGTAGGGACTCCAAGGCCAACAAGGCCATCAGTTTGTAATTCATTTAAAATTATGGCCATCAGAAATCTGGGATATAATAGCCATCTTTTTCCCGCAGGTTTCTGTGCCAGATCTTTGATTTCTAGAAACACAATATGTGAAAATTTTAAAGGTTGGTGTTCTAGAATGGAATATAATACCTGTTGCCACCGGGAAGACATTTGATCCCATGAGGAGGTCTTCGAGGCTAAGCAAACATTCACCATATGAAATATCAGTCGTCAGCATTAGGGAAGTTCTTCTTCAGTATGGTAGCAGCTCGAAGATTTCCGTCATACCCATTGTTGAGGAAGACATACAGTTATGCCTTCGGATACTCAGTCACAACAGTAGCATCTTGTAAATTTAGCACTCTACCAATGCTTTCAGGTGTAACCTCTACTTGTTTTTGTTAACCAATGACCTAACAGAGATTTGGCCGGTAGGCACATCAGTGTGACGTAGGCATTGGACCAAAACTGACTGAGTGACTCTGGGTAGATGGTCGGGTTAAGAGCAGAGCTGTATTATATTAAATCAACCATTAGGTCTATGGCGTGATCAAACTTTGTCCAGAAGGCCGATTCATGAGGTAGGCAACGTAGTTATGTCGGGGTTTTAGACTCATGGTTGCCATTTTTGAAAGTATGAAGGTCAGAATATCGGCTAATGGACGTTAAGAAGAAGACAGGTATTTATAGGGTTGGGAGAGGAAAAGGCTGAAAGAAAACTACTGAAGGTTTTGGTGTGGTCATCAGCTGTTGGAAACTACTGATGACGTGGTATTAACCTTCAGAGGTTAAAATGACTGATAGAGGTGGTGTTGTCATCAGTTGTTATAAAACAACTGAAGACTTGGTTTTGACCATCAGACGTTGAAACAGCTGAAGTCTTGGTGTTAACCATCAGTAGTTATGAAACTACTGAAGGTAGTGGTTTTGACTTCATATGATGTAAACAACTGAGGACTTGGTTTTTGTCATCAGTAGTTGTGAAACTACTGAAGACAGTGGTTTTGCCATCAGTTGTTATAAAAAACTAAAGACTTGGTATTAGTTATCAGTAGTTGTGAAACTACTGAAGACTGTGTCTTGCTTCAGTTGTTTAGAAACAGCAGTTGTAGAAACAACTGAAGAGAAATTACTCATCAGCTGTTTTCGTCAATTCTTAGCTTTTCAGCTGTTCATACTGTCCTCAACACTTACTCATCAGACTTTTCATCTGCTATTCAGGTGTTTCATAGGACGTCAGTACTTCTATTTTTACTGATTTCAGTAGTTGTAACTACATCAGTAGTTGTAACTATCAGTAGTTAGAACAGATAAATTACTTCAGTACTTGTGAGCATTTAGCCTTCAGTAGTTATAAAAATACTGAGGGTAAAGAACTCATCAGTACTTATATGTGACATGGTTACCAATGATCATCAGTACTTATTACTGAGATCATCAGTAGTTGTCACTTATTCTAGCTGCAGCATACCAAGCTTAACACCAGGTGTGGAAAGTTGAACTATCCAAAGGCTTAGTAAAATGTCTGCAAGCTCATCAGCACTAGGCACAAACATAGGATTAATTAGACCCTTTTCAAAACAATCTTTATAAAATGATGTCTAATTTCTATATGTTTGGTCCTAGAGTGCTGGACTGGATTTTTGACAATGCAAAGAGCTGAAGCACTATCCATTAATAACGGAGTCTTAGTCTCTGTAATGCCATAATCCAAAAGTTGATTCTGAAGCCAGAGTACTTGGGATGTACAACTTGTAGCAGCAATGTACTCGGCTTCAGCAGTAGATGTAGCAACAGATGTTTGTTCTTACTCTGCCAAGAAATCAAACAGTTGCCTAGGAATTGACATCCACCAGAAGTTGATTTCCTGGTCAACTTACACCCTGCATAGTCACTATCAGAGAAAGCAACTAATTTGCAAGAGTGCCCAGTGGAATACCATAAACCTAGAGATTGTGTACCTTGCAAATATCTAAAGATCCTCTTGACTTCAATCAGATGAGACTCTTTAGGTGCAGCCTGAAATCTAGCACAAACACATGTAGCAAACATAATATCTGGTCTAGAAGCTGTTAAATACATCAAGGACCCAATCATACATCTGTAAAGCGTTTCATCAACAGCTTTACCTTTCTGATCAACATCCAATTGTGTGGTGTTGCACATGGGAGTAGAACAGGGCTTACAGTTTTGTAAATCAAACTTATTTAAAAGATCTCTTGTATATTTAGACTGATGAATGAAAATTCCATCAGCTTTTTGTTTGATTTGCAAGCCTAGAAAGAACTGTAATTCTCCCATTGCACTCATTTCAAACTTCCTTTGCATTAATTTTGAAAAATCATCACACAACGGGGATCAAAGGATGCAAATATAATATCATCAACATAAATTTGAACAAGTAGCTTATGCTGATCCACCTTCTTAATAAATAAATTTTTATCTATGGAGCCTCTAGTGAAATTATTTTGCAGAAGAAAGATAATGTCTCATACCAGGCTCTAGGAGCTTGTTTCAACCCATAAAGAGCCTTATCAAGCTTGTATACCCATTCTGGGTGTTTATTATCCTCAAAACCTGGTGGTTGACACACATAAACTTCTTCTTTTATTTTACCATATAAAAATGCACTTTTAATCCATTTGAAAAACTTTAAGATTGTGGAGTGCAGCATAGGCTAAGAACAATCTAATTGCCTCTAGTCTGGCTACAGGGGCAAAGGTTCATCATAATCAATACCTTCTTCTTGTGCCAACCCCTGAACAACCAGTCTGGCCTTGTTCTTAACAATAAGCCCATTTTCATCTGTTTTATTCCTAAACACCCATTTAGTGCCTATTGCACACTTACCTGGGGGAAGAGGAACAAGCTCCCACACTTGCTGCTTTTTGAACTGAAGAAGCTCAAGCTGCATTGCTTCAACCCACCATTGTCTCTAAGTGCAACATGATAATTCTTTGGCTCTAGCTGACTGATGAAGAGAGCATAGAAGCAGAAATTGACAATTGACTTCTGGTTGAAACTCCAGCATTGATATCACCAATGATTTGAGACATTAGGTGATTCTTCAGCTCTTGATAAGCAATGAGATCAGTGCAAGTGTTTGTAGAACCTTCAGCAGCAACCGATGTTGATGTAGACTCTTGAAACCATGTAGATGGTGGCAACTCAAATGAAGTTGAAGATGCAGAAATCTCATCAGCACTTGTTGTGGATGAAGCTACTGAAGCTACAGGAGCATCAGGTTTAGAGGACACAAGCAGTTGATCACTAAACCTGAAGAGGTGAGTACTGCTATCATCATCATCATCAGCACCAGCAGTACCACCAGGTGGTGAACTGTTGACAGGAGCAACAGCAAGAGTTTGATAAGGAACATATTGCAGTATGTCCAAATCAAATAGCTCCACAGGGCTTTGTGGAATCTTGTCCTTTGGAGATTCATTAAACTTAACATGTAGAGTCTCTTCAACCATCTTTGTTCTGCAGTTGAAGACTCTGTATGCTTTGCAAGTTGATGAATAACCAACAAAGTACCCTGCATCCACCTTAGGATCAAATTTTTGGAGTTGATCCGTGTGTTGACAATGAAACAAGGACACCCAAAAGCTCTGAAGAATAAAATTAGAGGGGCCAAATGATGAAGAGCTTCATATGGAGTCTTCATCAACCTCTGATTTACTAGAACTCTATTCTGTACATAGCAAGCTGTATTGACAGCTTCAGCCCAAAAAGTCATTGGCAGTCCAGAATCAGCCAACATGGACCTTGCAGCTTCAATAAGGGTCCTGTTCTTTCTCTCCACTACTCCATTTTGTTCAGGAGTTCTTGGAATGCTAAACTGCCTCTTGATTCCCTTTGAGAGGTAGAACTCATCAAATGTATTGTTTCTGAATTCTGTTCCATTATCACTTCTAATACACTTGACTGAGAGGGAATACTGCTTCTCAACATACAACACAAAGTTGATAATCTTCTGAGCTGCCTCATCCTTTGAATGCAAGAAGAAAGTCCATACAAATCTGGAGTAATCATCCACAATTACCAGACAGTATTTCTTCTTAGCCATACTCATCACTCTCACAGGACCAAAGAGATCCATGTGAAGAAGCTGTAAGCAGGCAGTGGACTTAGGTTCTTCTATGGAGGGAATGAAGCTTTGTGCTGTTTTCCTTTTAAACAAGCAGTGCAATTATCTTCACATTTGTACTCCTTCATAGGCAGTCCCCTTACTAAACTATGGTTTATCAGCTGATTGATGTTTTTGAGATTAACATGACCTAGCCTTCTATGCCATAGAGTAGATTCTTGAGGGGAAGCCTTGGAAAATAGGCAAGGATGGCCTTTGAGATCTATTTTCTTGGAAAGATCAAAGGCATACACTCTTCCTGTCCTGTTGGCCTTCAGGAGAGTGTATTCATCCAACACCTTATCAATCAAACTTAGAACTTTGGATGACAGAATCCGACAGTTCTGACTGGTGAAAAGAGCAACATGGCCTTTGTCACACATTTAACTGACACTCAAGAGGTTGTACTTGAGATTTTCCACATGGTTAACATCATCAAACTTTATTTCCCCATTGGAAACAAAGCCTTTTCCAATGATGTAACCATTTGCATCATTGCCAAATGACACAAACCCCTTCCTTCCTTGGGAGTAGTCATTAAGAAGTGATCTGTTTCCAGTCATATGCACGGATCCTCCACTGTCTACATACCAGATGCCTCTGTGGCATGTTGAAGAACCCTGCAAAACACAACAAATTAGTTAGATTTTGAGACCCAAACCTTTTTGGTTTTGGGCCTGTTCTCATCAACAGATGGTAAACTAACAGGTTTGTTGGAAACAACAGCCTGAGAGGAAGAAGATGGTGAAGAAGAGGAATCCTTTGGCTTGGACCTCCTTTTCTGTGGTTTCAACATAGGAACGTCTAATTGGTTAACTCTTCCCAATAGATGTTGAACCATCATAACCAGCTGAGTCTGATTTTGTGATAAAGCTTTCAGCTCTTCAGACACATTGGCATTGGAGTTTAATAAGTTCCTATGTTGTACCTTCTTCTTTTGAGCAATCTCAGCTGTTACCTGTTTAACCCCTTCCTTTTTGGATTCTTTTTGGACTTAAGGTTACAGGATTTGATGTTGCTGGTACAAATGTGGATTCAAACTCAGTTTTCATTTTAACCATTTTCTCTTTAATTTCCTCTTTATGTTTGAGTTTGGATCCTCTTTTGTACCAACAATCATCTGTAAGATGATTGAACAAACCACATATTTCACATGGTTTCTTCTTCATCTTATGTTGATCATCAACTAAAGAGAATGAAGCTACTGAAGACTTGTTCTTCAGCACTTTGGAAGCACTATTTGCTTTCTTGACTTCCTCTTTAGTAGTCTTCAAACCCTTTCTACTGACAGTTTTCTTCTCTTCAGTGCTGACAGTAGTTGGAGTTTGAACTTCAGGTGTTAAATCTTGCTCTCCAGTCCTTTCAGGACTTCTAGAAATAACTCCTGAGTTGATCAACTCTTTGATCATGTGAGTGTCAGTATTTGAACCATCAAGATCAGCTGATAGGTTCAACGAGGGAATATACTAACTTCAACTTCTGATGGTGCTCTATCAGAAAGTGAATCACATGATGAGGTGGATTGGTTATTGCTTTCTCCATCAGATTTCACTTCTGCTCTTGAAGCAAAATCTGTAGGAGGAGCAGTGTGATTATAACCAATGCCAAACTTCACATTGGAAGCAGATTGCTTACTAAGAAGCATTTCAAAACCTTTGCATGATTGTACCCATCGATCACACTCTACTTGGGTGACTGCAAGGGTTTCTTTGAGGTCTTTGTACTTTTCTAAAAGTACCTCTTCCCTCGCCTTATCATCAGTGATTTGGCATTTAAGTTTATAAATCTCATCATTTTTCTCTTTAAGCATAGACTCAAACTCAGCTTTTCTTTTGGAAATGATCTTTTCTAGCTCTATGTTCTTATTATATTAAAGCTACATTTGCTTCTCTAATAGAGGCAAATGCTGCTATGCATGTTTCAGAACATAATTTGGCCTTAGCCTTAGAGGATACCTGTGATACTTGTGATGAAGAGGCATTTGAGGATGATCCATCTGCAGACTCCAGAGCCATAAGTGCCAGATTCCCAAAAGGACTGTCACCACCATGTTGACCAGAACCTGTGAATAGTTGTTCATGACCAGACATGTCATCTGGTAAACTGCTCCAGTCAACAACTCCAGGGGTGAAGAAGCTGTGTTGTTGAGGTTGAGGAGGTTGATGAGATTGAGATGTTTGAGCTCAGGAAGAGCATGTGGTTGTTGAGCAATGGGTGCTTGAACCTGACTAGTTTGTGGCATGTAATAACAAGGGTAAGGATATGGCATTGGACCCTGAGGAACAAAATATGCAGGAGATTGTGGTTGAGAATGATGACCAGAATTGACAGGATGTTTCCCTCTGTGTTGTTGACTATTGCCAGGGAAAGTCACAAAGGGTGCAGAAGAATTAGATCCAGATGATCTACATTCTCTAGCAAAGTGTCCAAGCTTGTGGTATTTGTGACACCTCAACTTACTCTTGTCAAAACCAACTTTGGTTTTGCCAGAGAGTCCTGGGAACTTTCTTCCAGTTCTTTTGTAGAACTTTTGAGATCTAATATTTATCAAGGCCATTTGGCTCAAAATATCCATCTCTTCTAAGTCATCATCAGCAATCCCCTTGAGATCATCCATGATGAAGCATAGATTGTCATTATTACACCTAGTAAACTGACTATCAACACTCACAAATGCAGAATCAGAAGTGTTTGAAGAGAAATCAATATGCTCATCATACTAGCATTCAGATGAAGCATATTCTGACTCATGACCAACCAAGGCAGTGTTTCCTGGTACAAAGTCTTCAGTGAGCTTACCAGATGAAGCCAGTTTCCTTTTCTACTCTATCTCTCTTTTGAATGTAAGCAGTTTCCCTTGAAGTTGGGTGAGAGATAGATTATCCAGATTTGCACTGGAGCGTAGGACAATTGTATATGTGTCCCATCTCTCAGGCAGTGATCTGAGGAATCTGTGGTTCATTTGGCTTTTGGTATATTCATGTTAACCATTTTCACTCAGAGATTAAACATGAAAACCGCTCAAACTGCTGAGTGAGAGTCTCACCCTTTCTATGAGCAAAAGTCTCATACTGTTGGGCGATGATTTCCCTGTTGTTTGCTAAGACCTCATCAGTGCCACCAATTGTTCTTTTAGTGCATTCCAAAGGTCATGAGCAGTTTCATGATGCATAAGCCCGGATAGATTTCATTAGGCAGTGCCATGGCTAGAATTCCATGGGCTTTAGCATCAATCTCAAACAACTTCTTATCCTCATCAGAGTATTGTTCCTTCTTCTTCGGAATCAACTGATTTGTTTCCGGATGATTCACCATTGGCTTATGTGGTCCATGTACCATGGATGTCCAACAACCTGAACTATTAACAGACAGGTGATGGAGCATTCTTCGTTGCCAAATGTTATACTCATTCCTAACCAGCATCGGAGGCTTGGTTGGAACCAGTATTGTGTGGATCATTAGAAGGTGTAGTCATTTTCGAAAATTCAGACTAATTCAAGATAAGCAAAACAAATTTAGCTCAAAACCACTAAGAACCTCAAATAAAATAGCCAAAAGCGACAGAACTTCAATCTCTATAACAGATTCGTGCGAATTTGCTAGTTCGATCAAACTTAGAGCAAATGAGCAGTTTCAATGATCAATTGTTAGATCGATCAATGATTAACCTGCTCTGATACCATTTGATAGGATCTCAGCATCTAGTTTGATCGATTCGAATGATTTCAGCAGCAGAATAGAGTACCAACTAGCACAATTCGAGCAAAAATATCAAAGATATTGCAATGAACAGAATTAGTTATAGAGAGAGAAAGTTTCTGCAAAAAGAATATTTCATTCAATCACACGCTTTCGTGCTGGCAAAATGACACACATACAATCAGGTCAATCATCCCTTATATAGGAATGTCGTGGTGGAACATTCCTTATATAGAAGATGTGACGTCTGCTGATGTCACTTGATAGTGACATCTAACAGAATTATTTAAACAACTGAAACACAACTACTGAAGATGTCAAAACAGCTGACATCTTCTTACAAAAATACTAAGTGTTATCAGTTACTACAACTACTGAAAAGAAACTACTGAAACTACAACGACTGAAGAACAAGCTCTTCAGTCATTTTACTAAACTACTGAAAGTAAAAACATAAAACTACTGATATCACAACTACTGAAGAAGTACTCTTCAGCTGTTGTGACAAACTACTAAAACTTCACTACTTGGTCTTCAGACTTGAACTTCAGACGTTTCATCAGCTGATGACTTCAGTAGATGTCATCAGCTGATGTCTTCAGTCTTTGTCTTCAGACTTTATACATCAGTTGTTGATCTTCAGCACTTGTGGACTCTTCAGTTGTTGTACTTCAGTACTTTGGTCTTCAGCTTCAGCACTTGTATTCTTCAGCTGTTGACCTTCAGTACTTTGGTCTTCAGCTTCAGCACTTGTGTCTTCAACTGTTGAGCTTCAGTACTTGATCTTCAGCTGTTGAAGTCTTTAGCACTTGTAGAACTGCTGATGAAGCCTTCAGCAGTTGTTGTGATATCATGTGGGACTTAGAGGTTTTCTGATCTTGGCTCATTGGTTCTTTTGGTCCAACAATTTAAGCACATAAACTAGGTACCCATGTATCTACACAAGTATCTAAATAATAGAAATTATATATAAAGCAAAAAATGACACAAACAAAGTAAAAAATATTTTGTTCACACAATATATAATTATTACTATAAAACTCCTAGTCATCTAAAGCTTCACATCTCCTCTCGGTTCTTTGTCTCGAACGTGTCCGGTTTGACTTTTGCGTTGACTTTGACCGGACGTTGACTATTGTTGACTTTGACTGTGTTGATAATATATACTATCTTGTACAGCTCCAACATACTCCCCCCTAGTCTATCATTATCAATGTCTTCAAACGAAATCAGTACCGAGAAGTCAACAGTAGAAAGATTTTCAAATTGAAGCTTTTTGAATCTGATGAGAAAAATTATTCATCTCAAAAGCTCTCCCTATTTATATGCTCCCCCTTTGTGAATGTAAACTTTGCAAGGATATTGGAATAACTTTCCGAGATCTCTTATATTGAGTGATTCAGATAATGTAGGAGAGGATTCCTAGCTTGGTATCTTCTACAAACTTGAGGAACATGTTCTCTGATTACGTACACTCCTCAACTAATGATCGGCCATCACTTATAGCAAAAATCTGAAACACATTCTCAAAAACAATATTGACATTTCTAATGGATCATTTCATTTTAACAAAATAAATTCATGTTTATCTGTGTGTGAAAAACAAGCGAACTTGTGTTCGTTTGTGCACAATTTCTGTGAAATGAATGAAAAATGATAAAATTGTAACAACATAATATTGAAGACCTAAAAGAATTTTGAAATGAAAATTTATTATAATTTTTTATTTTTATTATATAATTTATCATAATTTTTTTAATTTATATATCTATTTTTTTGTATATATATATATATATATATATATATTATATATATATTAATTACCGAAAACTGAATCGATCATGAGATCACATCATCAAGATATACTTTAGCACAAAGATGAATTTAATCATCGACATGAAATGAGATCACACTGATAACTGAATCTAATCATAGTCTTTGAATAATTTTGAAATTCTTAAATAGATCAATAACGATTGCTGATATGTTTGTCCACTTAAACTCATGCCCTATCTTTTTCAATAAGCAGCAAACGATTCATTAGGTTTGATTAAATACTCTAGAATGCCAGGACCCCATAATCATTTGGCAAAAACCATTACCCAACCTTAGGATTTCTTGAATTTTGTTATGATCTTTATAGAGCAAGGCGTGTGCATTAGTATGCAAGTGATTATCAACAGAATATTGCATTCTTTGATGAATTCATCATTTATATGATTTGACACTACTTAGACCAAAATGATAAGAGCTCGAGGTCTATACTTACATATAACAAAGGAGATGACCATTTAATCATGTGCCTATGAGAGCTCCAGGTCAGTACTATCATACAACAAAGGAGATCATCACTCCAGGTTAGTACTTCCGTACAACAGAGGAGATTAGCACAAACTAAGACACATAAATACACCAATCATGTCATGGTGGGTGAAAGATCAATTCTCAATCCAAATTTCGTTGGGACTCAGTTTTCGTGCAGGCCAAAATGATTGCGTAAATCTAGACGTCCTTAAGTATATATTTTAATTTAAATCGTTATGCTGCTGTCTACTTTATTCTTTAGGCTGAGTCTACCAAGCATATCATTAAAGAATCTGTTTGTTTTTCTATTATTTGCAATTAAAAATAAGATATAAATCAGATAACAACATCAATTACTGTAATTTCTCGTTTTAAAAACGCAAGTCATGCAAAAACAAGCATTTCAAGATGATATACAGTTATTTCTCAGTCATCTCAAATCAAGTTCCTAGTTCTTTTTTATATTTTTTTATGTTTACTTATATACTCTCCCCTTAAATTTTTATTTTTGTAAACCTATTTTTTTAATTATTTTTTATATTTTTATTTTGTTTTTATAAAACTGTACAAAATAGAAATTTACCAAAGAAGGTCTTCCAAACTACACTGATTATCAAGATAAGAAATGAATAATCAAAAATATGCAGTGATTGTTAAGTCAGAACTGTGATTATGCAGATAAAAATCCAGACGGTGGGTAAAATACAATGACCTTAACCTGTTTATTCTGCCTCAAATTTGAATTAGGAACAATCTCTGTCAGTAAACCGGATTATTAACAGTCCTCCTGAATTGTTCTTGCACTCATTAAAAAATTAGTTAGAAAGGGGAACCCAGACCATCGTAGTCCTGGAAGTTCCTTTTTCATCAATATAAGAAACCTGTTTTGGCATATAACCGTTTAAACAATCAGGGATTGTAGTATCCTTCTTTTTAATTTGCCAAATTTGTTTCGGTTCAATTAATTTGGATTTGAATGAATTAATTTGGAAATCATTTTCTTTTTAAGACTACAAGGAAAAGAATTTGGTTTTGAACCTTTGATCATTTTTATCTTTGTATCATATGAAACTGGCTTCATATGAAAAGGTTTGGATGGAGGGTTTTTCATTCAACTATTCGAAGATGTTTCCTATTTACCCTTTGAATCAGAGAAGCAACCCATGTTGCCTTTACTGTCTTCAACATTCTTTGTAGACTTACATCCGGAGAAGCAATTTCGTTTGCCTTTACCATTCAAATCAAGTCTTTGAGGACATTTCTTTACCACGTGACCATCTTTTCCACACTCAAAACAAGCCTTGAAAGGCTTTTGATTCTTTGTAGTCCTGTGTTGTGTAGGTGGGGATGAGGATTGCTTTGAACTTGTAGAAAATTCTTGCTTGTTCTGAAGTTTCCTGTGCGGAATAGAGATTGAGATCTTCATTGATTGACTAGCTTGTTTTGTAGTTAGAATAGAGATCCGTATTGGTCTTGATTAAGCTTTTGAAAGCTTTTGAGACTTGACAATTTCAGGTGATATCTTGATCATTGAGGAACCAACACACTCCTCTGTGATTGATTCAACATCTGAGCTTATCCAATCTCGTATACACAGATCTTTCTACAATAGATCTTAATTGACATCTCCTATTGTGTCAGCTTCGATTATAGGATTTTGATTGCTTGATGATTCGACAACTGTTCCTTCTTTAACAAACTTGACAGGAAGAAACAAAGGAATATTACCTGGTTTGAATTTGTTGAATAATGTTGGAGAAGGAACTGATATTGGTTTTGGAGCATCAGAGGTGGAATTGTCATTTATCTTCTTATCAGACTACTGCCTGAGGAATCCCAAACCTATAGGAGAATCCTGCACATCTCTAACCTCTTTAAGATTAATGTTGCTTAATCCTGCATTTAAACTATTAGTTTCAGAAGCTTCACCAAATCATTAGATGGATGAGGTTGAGGCAAAGGATAGTAACAATGAGTGCTAGGAGGAGGATAGATGTATAGATTTTCACCACAACCCACTCCTGTTTTAATCCTAGCTCCCCTTTGTTTACATAGTAGCTCTTCCTGTTTCATTCCGGATATGATCCATCTATCAAGCTTTGTTTTAAGGTTGCTTGTTTCAAATTCAGCCAAGGTGACTCTTTCGTTGAAAAGATTAATTTTAGCATTTTGCTCAAGAAGAGTTCATTTTAAATGATCATTTTCTTTTAAAGCTTCATTTAATTTTATGAAATACTTGTCCTCATTCTTTTTAAGTTCTGCGTTTACGGTGGTTAATTCCTTTTGGTTATCTAAAAGTAACTTAGTAGCTTTATACACACCAAATAGCCTAATTCTACAAGCAAAAGAACACATATCCTGAACTGTCTCGTATAGAAGATCCAGGATAACTATTTCAGTAGTAAGAGCCTTCTCGTAGTTGCAAACTTTGGTATTTCACTACCATTCCTCTTCCTTCACAGCATCACAAACTTTATCATTCAACTCAGCTCCACCTTTACCTATTGATGTCTGCTTAAGCTCCTCGTGTACCTCTTCAAGTCCAAGTTTTGGTAAACTGTTGGAATTGGTGCCAGAATCTGATTTCTCTTCTTGTTTCTCTTTGGATTTTGAAGTGATCTTTGGAGTTAGATATGTCGCTTCATAGTACTCACGATATTTGATATCCAACTCAATTTCCTTCAGTTTGTTGATCACCTCCATCAGTTTGTAATCCCGAACGCCTCTATCTCGTTAAATCGACTTGCCGTGTGAGCACCATTCTAATGGGAGGGAATCAAGAAATCTCAGAACTTGTTCATGATTTCCCAATTGGGCATCAAACTTCTTCAAATTGCTTACTACCAACAGAAAACGATCAAAAAAATCGAATATCTTTTCATTCTTTAAAGTTGCAAAATTATTAAACCAACATTGTGCAATTGTGAGATTATCAAATTCGAAGGATTTAAACAGTTCTGTAAAAGCCATTTTTTTAATTTTGTTTATTGCAATTAACACCCCAAATGTATTTTTCCCTAAAATTATACAATAATTCTCCCCCGGGAAAAATAATTTTTTTAAATGTCACGCTATGCAATCTTGGCAACTGGGGTCAAGCTGCTAGGTTAGCTTGTTTTTTTATAAATCTTTTAAAATCGGTGAAAATTTCTTTATCGGAATGAAATCAATAAATCCCAACTAAGGGGAAAAAGTCATCTTTGACATTCTAGTTTCGCTGAAATAACATGATAATTTTGCTGAAATTGTAGTTTCGCATAGCTATTTTCGTAGTGAAATCTAGTTTTACTTAGCCGACAGTAGTTTTGCTGGAAATCTCGGCATGAGTTTCGCTAGCCAAATGCTTTAGACTGCTTAGTTCCGCCGAAAATTTCGCATAAAACAAGCTTGAACTTTCGTACATTGATGGTAACTAATGAATGATTCGCTTTAGACGTACATTGATGAATGAAAGCTAATGAATGATGATGGAAGATAATAATAATAATAAAATTATCTATTTGTACGTATGATTCGTGATTGTATATGAAAGTAAAGAACAATTTTAAACAAAGGTAAAGTATATTATGTTTTATAAAACTAGAACTCACTGAACAACGTTGACATATGTATTTTCTAGTTGGCAGGTAAGAGTTGCTGAGGATGGCACGAGGCAGTTACTTGGCTTATTTTTTATGGCATCCATTTTGTATAACGATGATGTTACATCGTAATTCCAACAAATGATATTTTGTAATGATTAACAATGTTGTATTATTTTGCACAAGAAATTATTAATATATGAAATGGTTTTTTTAATTTAATTCCGCTGCGATGTGTGGTAAATGTTAAATGTCTGTTTTATATATTATTTGTGATGATCGTCCAATTGTAAGTGTACCGGGATCGGGGCCTTTCAGTAGCTTACTCAAGGAACCAACTGGTCTGTTTCAATCGATTTGAGATAGCTCACTTAACTAGACCGAGACTAAAGAACCAAAGCAATGATTCTAAGGCAATGAAAGTGGAAAAGGTTTCGATGAGGTTCAGCAACACCTACCTAAAAAGATCAAGGCAGGCTTCAGAACAAAGAATGAAGAAAGTAGAATCTGAAGTTGTTGCCGAAGCTACTCCATCTATTGAACCTAGCAGCCAACCCAAATCACCTCCTCATACTTCCTCACCTGCTCAAACCGCTGAACATGGTTCTCCACAAGTCAAACTAGCTATTGAAATAGGTAAATCGCTTACCCAGAGCCAATCTGAAGAGTCAACATATGAAGTGGTAAGCATCTAGGCATGACTAACATCATCAATTTATCATAATTTACAAACCTCATATCCAAAATTTTCTACTTATAGCAAGGTATGAACAACTACTAGATTTCATGATCTTTCTTGCACAATCCGTGTAAACTAGCATCAAAGCAATACAACTAACATCATACAATCATCAAATCATGATCAAATCACAAAATCATACATTTCATATGAATAAAGTTTCCCTTTCGAGAAAGTCATATCCAAAATCCATATTTTCATCAATTTCAATCTCAATTCATCAATACATCCCTAATCTAGTTCATGGCAATCATAACGACCTATCTAACATATGCCAATCATCAAAACATGTTATCCATGAAGAAAAAGTTTTTTCTTTAGGCAATGTATGAACTAGATGATCAAACTATGGATTTCTTGCATAATCAGCATAATCTAGCATTCATACAAACTGACTAACATCATATCAACATTTAATAATCATCAATTTCATATTGTCATACATAATTTCGAACTATGGTTCATCATGAATCAAAACTACGAAAACATGATGAAATCTAACCTTTAAACATGTAGAAATCAAGAATTAGACTTGCTAACACCTTGCAACCACTTGGAACTAATCAAAATTGACTTGTATGTGCTTGTTCTTGCTCAATTTTGAAAATAACGAGGGTTTGGGGCTTCTTGTGGCCGAAATTGGGTTGTGGGAGGCTAGGGTTGGGATTTTTCAACTTAGCATAAATAGATTTTTGCATATAAACCCTCCTTTTAAACAACTTTTGTAAAAGTAAATATCTTTAGCATTTTTTACAATTTTAACTACAAATTACAAGTATTATTAATCAATAATCATAATCATAAACATTTACAACAAGTCACACAACACATGAAATATATATATAACATGTTGTCATGTTATCGCGTAAAATTCACAAAATAAATATTTAAAATTCTATAAATTCATGAACCATATAATCACAACTAATAATCAACATTATTAATTAGATTATTATTGTTTACCATAGATTGTTACTATTAAGTCACCAATGTTCCACAACAACTAGTGTGTGCTCACGACACGTGTATGCAAGAGCTAACGGAACTAACGGAGTTTGATAATGAAAAATTACCGGATGTCATATTATCCCCATTTTAAAAGAATTTTCGTCCCTAAAATAGCGTTACATGGTTGTGCTACATCGCTGGATTACTACATTGGGATAAGGAAATTGAGTGAGTTGTCACATCATCCTGTTGATACATATGTACCTAGTTTAGGAGCTTAATGTAAATGTCTATCATGTCTTGCATATATGTAATGAATGGGTATGAATGAAATACAATATGTGATTGATCCTTATAATGATTAATATTTCATTGTTCATTGTGTGATAAATTATAGTGAACAAACTATATAGGTTTGTGGTTGTTGTACATAATTCTTAGTCAATAATGATTGAGAAACGTGTTCAAACCTAATCGTATGAAGTCCTCATATGAATGGACCATGCTAATGGACCATGTTGGATTAAGAAGAAGGCTAATTCAACCAAAACTATATCACTTAAGTTATTTTGATACTGCATGCAAAAGGCTTTCGAAGCTCTTCATGGAACTTCGAAGGTTATAGAGTTCTTCCGAAGACAAAGGAAAGTCCAGCTCCCGAAGACAGAATTCTACTTCCGAAGACAAATGCATACTTCCGAAGTTCAAGACATAGAAGAATAAAGTGAAGACCACTTCCGAAGTATGATGAAGAAGTCTCCAAGTCTTGGAAGAAGCAGCCTCTTCCGAAGTATAAAGTGACTTTGGAAGTACTTACTCTTCCGAAACCATTTAACCTTCGGAAGACACTGCTATGGCCAGTGGACACAAGTATGGTCTCTGACACTCCACTGCAGACTTCTGATACAACATGGCTTCTTCCTAAAGAACCATGTTGTTGACCATACTTTATTCCACTGCTTACCTTTTCATGATAGTACCGTTACCATCTTTAGTTGGTGACAAAAGGTAAGTCAAGGACATGTCCTGACTACCTAATCTCAGAAAAGACTTTATCCAAGATATCTTAATCTTTAGTCTTGTAGTATAGACTTTAGGTATAGGATCCCAGCTGGTATCAAAGTATATCCTGCTGTAGATAGTATTATATGTAGGTTCTCCTTGTAACTCATAAAAAAAGAGAAATCTGCTTGTAAGAGTCCTTTGTATTGTGAGTTGAGAATCAATATATAAAAGTATCTTGAAATTATCTTTCTGTGTTCTTAGTTACTTTTCATATTGTGATCAACTCTGCTTGATTCTTACCCGAGTGTGATTCTAGGTGAGTTTGAGAGAAAACATTTGTGTTTAAGTGACAAACACCGATCCTGCAATTGGTATCAGAGCATCTCAGGCTCTTGATTGAGTGATCTAACCATCCAAATCAACCTGTTTTCACTCCTCCCTACCACTCACTTCCTCAAATGGCCCTCAACAAATCTGAAGTAGGAATGGGGACGATGACCAAAGCGCCAATCATCACCCCTGAAAACTTCAGGTCTTGGAGTAGAAGAATGGAAGGCTTCATCAGATACCAAGACAGCAAGATGTGGAACTTGATTGTCAATGGACCGTACAAACCAAAGGTGGCTTCACCTGGTGGAAACGGGGCCATGATAGAAAAAGATGTCGAGGACTATTTTGATGAAGTCAAAAAGAAGATGGACATCAACAACAATGCTATGACTATTCTCATGACTGCAATACCGAACTCTATTATGGTGGGGTTTGAGCATTGCAAGATTGCCAAAGAATTGTTTGATGCACTTTCTCAGATGTATTCTTGCTCCAACGACTCAAAGAAGGACTCACTGAAGCAGCAGTTCGAGAACTTCACTCATATTGCTGGAGAGACCCTCAGCCAGCAGTACTTCAGGTACATGGATCTTATCTCTTCCCTTCAGTCTATAAAGATCACTCCTGAACTTAGAGATCTCACCAGAAAGTTCATGAGTGCTCTTCCAAATGAGTGGGCATTCTACTGTGTCTCTATCAAGAGAACAGAAAACTTGAACACTTTTTCCATGACTGAGCTCTATGGCATCCTTGATGGATACCGTCTAGAGATGGAGAGTAAGAAAGGCCATCAAACAAGCAGATCCATGAGTCTTCCTACTAGCAACGCTTTAATGGTTGCTGAAGGCTCATTAACCCCTCAACCTCAGCACTTCCTGACTTATCAGTAGCCATCCTGCTTATCTGGTCCCTACATCACTTATCCTGAGACTCCAAGGTCTCAACAGGCTGAACACAACTCCTTCCAGGAAAGTTGTGCCTTTGTCTCAAGAGGTGGACACTCAGGAGATTTTCAATACTGCTTTGATGATCTTGAGTGCTTCAGCCTAGATGACGTAGAGTACATGGACATTGTCCAGCAAATGGCTCTTTTAACTTACAGAGCAAAGAAGTTCTTTAAGAGAACTGGAAGGCACTTCCCTCAGAACCCAACTACCAGCAAGTTCGGGTTTGACAAAACTAGAGCAAAGTGTTACAATTGTAACCAACTGGTTCATTTTGCAAGGAATGCAAGGCTCCCAAGACCAATCCGGGAACCCCACAGGCCTCCACACATCCCTCAACCTCAAAGCCCACTAAGAAGTCAACTGAGAAGCTGCAATGGCTCAAGAAGTTGACTGGAGCTTCATGGTACAGGATGTGACTTCTGCTCAAGCTCTCATGGCCGGAACAGATGATGCTAAGTATATGAACATCTCTGCACTCCAGCCTATATAGCTAAAGTTAAACTCTATTAGGATTACAATATGGAAATCAGATCTAACATTGACTCTTTAAATATTCTAAAATTTGATTTTAAAAGAGCTGAATCTGACTATCAAAAGAAAATTGATGAGTTGGAGAAAACTGTATCTCTTTTGAAACATGAACACACCAACTACAAGACTCAAATCAAGGATCTGATATCCAAATTGTCTGAGGCTCAAGCCTAGCTTGTCACTGCTGAGGCTCAGGCCAGGAAGCATGCTATCTCTGAGCAAAACTTCCAAGCTATTCTTGCATCATCCTCCCATTCCAAACTCTGTTATGAGAACAAAGAAGGGTTGGGAACCAATGAAATTGCTCCACCACACTCCTATGAGTCTATCAGACAGCCTAGATGTGGTACTAAAGAGCAAGAGGTTCCAACTGCTAACCCTTTCTTTCCAGAGTTAAAAGATGAGGCACCAATATTGGCCACCACAGGGAAGAACAGGTAGATACACCTATCGCTTCCTGTGATGATCAAATCCTAACCATCAAAGCCAGAAGAAGCAGAGCTAAAGCTGCTAGGAGAACTGCTAAGAAAGTGATTGAATCCAAACTGAAAATTGATCCCAAACAGAAAGGTGTCTTTGTTTCAGCTGGTTTCCAAGTGTTGGGTACTTCTGACTCAGGAAAGGAATGTAATACCAGCATTCCTGTCCTACCAAAGGATCAGAAGTTGAAGGGAAAGGTTGTTGACAAAGAAAAGAAAACCAAGAAACAACAACCCTCACTTCCCCAAAAGACTAACATTGCATGCATCATGTGTGGCCTGCAAAATCATATGGCAAAAGATTGTTACTACAATCCTGCAAGCACATATTATGCAAATAATGTTAGGAAAGAAGGAGTCAGGGAATGTTTCACATTTGGACCTTTCCATACGGTTCAAGAGTTGAAGAAGGGAAAGCTAGTTTCCAAAGCCAAGTTACTTTCGGAAGAAACTCTTTCTTCCGAAGGGAAAATGGCTTCGGAAGCAAAACCTACTAAGGTTCGGAAGAACAAGAAAGCTCCCTTGAAACCATCCCCGAAGAAGACTGCTTCAGAAGAAAAGGTGGTAAGGACTTCTTCCGAAAAGAAAGAAGCTTCGGAAGAAGACCATGCTGCAAAAGCTTCTACAAGCTCATCCTCCAAGATCAACCAAAGGGTGGACTGGAAGATCAAGGAAGGTGCTGCAGCCCAAACCTCTTCCTCAAAGACCTCTATTGAACCCCCATGCATATCATTTGGTTCACTCATGTCATTATCTTTGGAAGAACCCAAGACAAATAAATCTTGGGTTTCCAAACAAAACTAAATTATCATCTTATTTGCAGGAAACTCCATTTGACAAGAACAACAATGTATGGATTGTAGATAGTGGATGCTCCAGGCACATGACAGGGAACAGACATCTCCTTCAACAATTTCAACATTATGATGGAGGTCCTGTCCAGTTTGGAGGTGAGGCCGGAGGATATATTTCTGGCAGAGGGAGTATATCCAATGGTATGTTAACCGTTGACAAAGTTAACTTTGTCAAACAGCTTGAACACAATCTGTTAAGTGTTTCTCAATTCTGTGATCAAAAGCACCAAATGCTTTTCACAGAAAATGAGTGCATTATCCTCAAACCAGGGATGACAATTCCTCCGGAATTGGTGCTTCTTAGATCTCCCAAGAAAAGGGATATGTACAAGATTGATATGAACAATGCTTCCCCAATGGGTGAAGTATCATGCTTTCTTTCTAAAGCTGATAGTAACGAGTCAACACTATGGCATAAACGTATGTGTCATGTAAATTTTAAGACAATGAATAAATTGGGTAAAAATAACTTGGTACATGGTTTGCCTAAAAAGGAGTTTTTTTGCAAAGATAACTGTGTTGCATGCCTGAAAGGGAAACAACACAGGACATCTCATAAATCCAAATGTGTTAACTCTATCACTACTCCATTGCACTTATTCCACATGGATCTTTTTGGTCCCACAAGTATAGTGAGCATTGGAAGGAAATCGTACTGCCTTGTGATAGTTGATGATTTTACAAGATTCACATGGGTATTCTTTTTAAGAACTAAAGATGAAACTGCTGAAACGTTAAAATCTTTTATTCTTAAAATAGAACATCAAATTGATCACAAGGTTAAAATAATTAGATGTCATCAAGGGACTGAGTTTAAGAACTTCGTTCTTGACTCATTCTATAACTCAAAAGGTATTGCCAGAAAATATAGTGCTCCCAGAACTACTCAACAAAATGGTGTTGCTGAGAGGAGGAATAGGACACTTATTGAGGCTGCTCGAACTATGTTAGCTGATTCAAAGCTACCTCTAACATTCTGGGCAGAGGCAGTCAGCACTGCATGCTATGTGCAGAATAGAGTTCTTGTAGTTAAGCCGCATGGAAAAACCCCTTATGAGCTATGGAACAAGAGGCCACCGTTCATTGGCTTTCTAAGGTCCTTTGGGAGCAGGTGTACCATAGTTAACACAAAGGACAATTTAGCAAAATTCACTGAAAATTCGGATGATGCTATCTTTGTTGGATACTCTTCTAGTTCCAAAGCTTACAGAGTATACAACATTAAGAATCAACAATTTGAGGAGTCATCCAATATAGTTGTTAATGAGCACACTCCTTGTCTTAGGGGGAATGGGCCTGATCACATCTTTGATTTAGAATTGTTTTCAAACTATTCTAAACCTTCTTGTGAGAATGCTTCATATGGAATAGGCGCTCAAACTAATACTGATGCTGCTGCTAATGGTCAACTGTTTGAGCTTCCCAAGCCTAGACCAAATTCTCCAAGTGCTGAAATACATCAGACTTTCACTATTCACAGATCCGACAGTTTAACTATATCAAGGAATAATGAAGTCTCAATAAGTGAGTCACCTACTGAGCCTCAAAGCTCATCCGGTGATCCCCTACAACACCAGGCAGAAGGAGGTAGTATTTTGAAGGAACAGGCAACTGTTAATCCTGCCTCACAGCCAACCATCGATGATGTTTCTAATTCTTTCAATCAGTCCTCATTGAATGACTTTGAAACAACAGCTGGACAGAGTGTTCTAGTTCCTGAACAGAATATGTCCAACCTGGATCTATCTCTGCAACTGGAAGTGATTCCTCGGCTTCGGATTCACAACACTCATCCAACTGGGAACATCATAGGGAATGTCTCTGAGGGTGTGTTGGACCAAAAGACCAATGAGCCTGATCAGAAAAACCTCTAAGTCCCACAGACATCACAACAATTGCTGAAGACTTGATCAGCTGTTTGACAAAGTCTGAAGACTTCAACAGCTGAAGACCAAAGTCTGAAGGTCAACAGCTGAAGACTAAAGTACTGAAGACTTCAACAGCTGAAGACTAAAGTACTGAAGACTTCAACAGCTGAAGACCAAAGTCTGAAGATCAACAGCTGAAGAACAAAGTACTGAAGATCAACAGCTGAAGTACAAAGACTGAAGACATCAGCTGATGACAACAGCTGAAGTTCAAGTACAAGTACTGAAGCCTTCTGAGTTTGTTACAACAACTGAAGAAGCATTCTTCAGTTGTGATGGTTTCCTTTCAGTAGATTTTCTTTCTGTTTCAGTATTTGTAAAATGACTGAAGAGCATGTTCTTCAGTCGTTTTAGTTTCAGTAGTTTCTTTTCAGTAGTTGTAGTGACAGTTAACACTTAGTATTTTTTGTAAGAAGATGTCAGCTGTTTTGACATCTTCAGTAGTTGTGTTAACTATCAGTAGTTTGAATAAATTCTGTTAGATGTCACTATCAAGTGACATCAGCAGACGTCACATCTCTTATATAAGAGGTGTTGACCTAATTGTATGTGTGACATTCTGTTACCACGAAAGCGAATATTGAATGAAATATCTTTTGCAGAATTCTCTTTGTCTAGAACCGTTTGTTCTTACCTTGAATATCTTTTGTGTTCTTGTGTATTGGCGAATTCATTGTTTGTTTTCCGCTGCTATACTCTCAAATCAATCAAACGTAGATCACTGATCTAAACAGTGTGAGAACAAGAGGACAGACTCATCAAGGGAAAGTCTGCTTGCACTCATGCTTTCTATCTCAGATGGAACCCAAGAAAGTAGAAGATGCCTTAAAAGATAGTAGCTGGATTGAATCGATGCAAGAGGAGCTGCTTCAATTCAAGAGACAGAAGGTATGGAACCTATGTCTGCTACCATCTGGTCAAGTACCCATAGGCACCAAATGGGTTTTCCGAAACAAGAAAGATGATAGAGGCTTGATCATCAAGAATAAGGCAAGACTTGTGGTTCAAGGACACACTCAAGAGGAAGGAATCGATTATACTGACATCTTCGCACCAGTTGCAAGACTTGAGGCAATTAGGATCTTCCTTGCTTATGCTGCATCCAAGGACTTCACAGTATACCAACTTGATGTCAAGTGTGCTTTTCTATACGGGGATATAGACAGGGAAGTGTACGTATGCCAACCTCCAGTTTGAAGATCCACAACATCCCAACTATGTGTGCAAATTGGATAAAGCTCTATATGGGCTGCACCAAGCACCCAGGCTGTGGTATGAGACTCTGTCTCAGTTTCTTCTGAAGAATGGCTATACTAGAGGTACCTTTGACAAGACTCTCTTCATTAGAAAGTCTGGAAAAAACATTTTGCTTGTACAAGTCTATGTCGATGACATCATATTTGGTTCCTCAAATGACCAAATGTGCAAAGACTTTGAAAGCATTATGAAGAAGAAGTTTGAGATGAGCTCCATGGGAAAAATGGACTTTTTCCTTGGAATTCAGGTAAGCAACTGAAGGAAGGGTTCTTCATTAATCAATCTAAATATGTCTCTGACATCTTAGAAAGATTTGAGATGAAGGATTGCAAACCTACCAAGACACCCATACCCAGAAACCATAATCTTTGTCCTGACCTTGAGGGGGAGGATACTGATCAACATCAGTATAGGGCAATTATTGGTTCTCTGATGTATCTTACAACAAGTAGACCTGATATCCTGTTTGCTACTTGCATTTGTGCAAGATATCAGGCTGCTCCTAAGGTGTCACACTTAGCTGCTGTTAAGAGAATCCTCAGATACCTCAAAGGAGTACCTAAACTAGGTCTCTGGTATCCCAGAAACAAGGATTTCAATCTTTATGGATACTCTAACAGTGACTACGACGGTTGCAATATTGAAAAGAAATCAACATCAGGAGGATGTCAATTTCTTGGTGGAAGGTTCATCTCATGGCAATGCAAGAAACAATCCTGTGTCTCTACATCAAACGCTGAGGCTGAATACATTGCTGCTGCAGCTGATGTGCTCAACTGCTATGGATTCAAAATCAGATGTTAGACTATGGATTCAACTTTATGAGTACTCCTATCCATATTGACAACAACAGTGCTATCTCCATTACTGAAAATCCAGTGAAGCACTCCAAGACTAAGCATATTGACATCAGGTATCATTTCATTAGAGACATTCATGAGAAAAATCTAATCAGATTAATCAAGTTGATTCAAATGAACATATGCTGATTTGTTTACCAAAGCTTTTGATGAACAAAGATTTAAGTATCTTATTGCAGCTATTGGGATGATAAACATTGATTAACCTAATCTCTTTTGAAAACCTTTTTAAGATGTAAGTCTTGTGTCAATACAATTTAAGCCCTGTTACAAGAAATTTCTCTCTGAAATTTTCTAAGTGTAAATTCCTTCCAAAGAGAAATTAACCTTCGAAGACATTCTCATATCTTCCGAAGCATAACTTCTCAAAGGATAACTTTCTTCTCGGAAGAACTTTTGTCTCGGAAGAAGCGATTGATTGCATATCAGATCTACTTTCGAAACTTAAAAAAAATCTCCATTCGAAAGCAACTCTAACCTTCGGAAGCATAGAATTGGCTTCGGAAGAAAGAATTGCCTTCGGAAGACAAGTTACCTCGGAAATGTTTTACACTCGGAAGGAGATCTCACTTGGTAATGTAATTTTCTTGGGCTCCACACTGTAAAAAGCAAAGATTTTGTTAATGATGTCGGATTATTTAACTGATTCTTTACCTTACCGCCACTGTCATTTCATCCACTAAACCATCACATCACCTTATCCTAACCCCCATTACCGCTTCTCCATAATTGTTTAATAATCTCGACTATTCACTTTCACTTTCTTACTTGCAAACTGTACAACCCTAGAAATTTCTTTTACTCATCTTTACCTAGCTCAAAACATTCCAATTCACCTTTCCAAATGGCCTTCAACCCACAGCACAATCAAGTCGCACTTCTTGATTCATCAAGAGATGCTGACTTCTCAGATATCATCTTCTTCCTAACCCAATCTTCATAGTACATCGCTCTAACTGTTAACCCCACAATTTACACAAACCATATGTCTGAATTTTGGGCAAACGGTCAGATTTAAACCCTAAACGGGGTCCGTGTCATTCGATCGAGTATTTGTGGCCAGGTTGGTCATTACTGAACAGCTCATCAGGGAGCATTTAGAGCTTCATGATGATGGCGCTCCAACGGAATTTCCTAAAGTAGACTTGGATCATTCTTATCTCCAAATGGGATATGGAGGAGATGTTAGCAGGTCAACTGTCTACAAATTTAACTTCTCGTACAAATGGAAGTTCCTGCTACATGTGGTCCTTCACTGCTTGTCGAATAAATCCGGCGGATGGGATCAAATTCCATTTGAACTTGGGTGCCTTGTACATGGGTTGGTAAAAGGCCTCCACTTCAACTATTCAAGATTTATGCTGACTAACCTCATGGGAAATCTTCAGAAAGACACCTTATTCATGTATCCCAGGTTTCTCCGGCATATAATCAACTGTGAGCTAGACCAGAGCACGCTTGTTGTGCAGCTGCTCTGACTGCTCCCTAGATGAGGCCGACTATCTTCAAGACTTTGAAAGAGTGTCCACCAACTTCACAGGAAGAGATACTGCACTTCTTCCAGGTATGACTGAGCCAACGGCTCCTGGTGACATCCCTGTAAATCCCACAGGTGATGAACCCACCACCAGCAACCCCCCACTATGCCAACACTACTCATCACCATCACTTATCAGAGACGTCCCAAACAAACCCTTGTTCAATCTACTCTGATTGAACAAGCTCCTCCTGTTCAATCCAAAAAGGCTAAAGTGGAACAAAAGGCTCCCTCAGCCTGAGGTCCAACCATCCTTCATAATTGACCTCAATTTGGGTCCTGAGTCTCCTCAGTCTTAGACCTATGAGCCCAACCCAAGATAAAGCCCTCAGGGTGTCTCTATACTCCCCTGAGCAGCCAACAAGGGACAACCCCACTAGAGGCTCAATGCCTGTAGACATTGACCAAAGTCCCAGGTCAGTAGGTTTAACCATCCTATCTTTCACTGACCTTTTATTTAAAACTGATAAAGAGATAACATCTCTCCATGGCAATGAAGTTGATCTAGAACACCCTCTCCAAGATCAACAAGCCCGGAGAAATCTCTTATCTCTAGCCCCCGTCAGCAACCAACTGAGGTGAGTCCCACTGATGTGGAGAGGACTCATGTAGATTCAGCTGCCACTACAGAAGGTGACTCAATGGACCTTATGGACAGTGGTAACATTTCTCAGACTGAATCTACGGCAACCGAGCCCTTTGATGACTCTGAAAGAGACATCATTGAGCATGGGAAACCAGGGTGCCAAGAAACCATATCTGGTTGTGAGGATGAACATACTAGGTATGTTACCTCATCTCCGCGTGATTCTTCGAAAGAAGATGAGGGAAGCATGCAACTCCTCATTCAAGATCTTCTTTCTAAAGTCTCAAATCTGGAATCTCAGGTTATGACTTTAGAGGCAACTTGAGATTGACAATCACAAGGCTCAACTAGCTAAGAAACAAACAGAGAGGTCTGTTAGGCACGTACCTGTTCAGGTCTCCCTGACTTCCTCCTCCAGCTCATCTAGCTCTCAAGATAATGCTACCAAAAAGGGGAGAATGTTCAAAGACAAACACACAAGGAACCACAGAGCCGGCCTTCCACTTCAACATCATCCTCTCCCATCATTTCTGCGCCTAAAACATCTCAGGTCACACTTCAGATTGATCCAAGGATGCTTATAATCTTTACAGACTCTTCACCAAGTTTCTGTTAAGATCTTCCTTTGAGCAGCCAAGTCATGATGCTGCAATGATCTACTTTGGAGCAGAAGAACTTCAAAGGCTGACTGCACCTTCTACCACTATGGAAGAAGTTGGTCAACCTAAGGTTTCCATGGAACCTGAGATTCAATTCGAAGGGGAAATGGGAACTGATGGCCCAACAACTGACATAGTTGGGACAAAATCTACATCCCCTCTAACTTCCGAAGCTGAAGTTAAAGCCGCAGAAGAACAAGCTGAATCTTCCGAAGCTAAAATGGAAGCTACAGAAGGACTGTTTAAAATATCCGAGGAACTGATCAGCACAGATGCTATCCTGGAAATGGCATCTGAAATGAGCAGCGAGGACTTTTCGATTATACCTCCATCACAGACTCCATCTCTGGCTCTCTCACAATCAGAAACTTCTCTCCAAGAACCACCACAGTCAGAATCCTCAAAGGATAAAGGTAAAAGGAACATGACTGCGGAAGAGATTCAGGAAGAAGAGAAGATTGAAAAACTTAGAAGAAAGGAAGACTTCAGACTGAGAAGTTGCTAGCTGCTAGCACAAAAGTAGCTGCTTCCAATCAGGAGGTTGTCATCAACAAAAGAAGAGAGCAGATCATTGACTAGCTGATTGAAATGGGAGCTACCAATGAAGAAACACTCCTGCTACCATTAGAGGAGGTGGTGGATTTGGAGAAGGCAACCAGGCTGAAGTTTGAAGAAGAAGCCAGGTTGGCCTTAGAGGAAAAGGAAAAGAAACAGAAGGAGGATGAATTGCAGCTGAGGAGAGACAGGATAAACTTCCCACTCTCTAGAGGTTTCGAACTTCAAGAACTTTCTCCACACAATGATGACACGATCCTCTGGCTCTTCAACAAAGAGCAGGTCAAATGGAGAAAGAAAAGAAAAAGGCTGCTAAAGAAAAGGAAAGAGAGAAGAAGAAGAAAGAAGAAGAGGCTAGGGTCACTACCTCCAAGAAGCTTACTGAGAAAGCCTGGATGAAGGACTATCTCCGGGCTCATGGCTTCTCCGGTAAGCAGGTGGGTCCTATGTCAGATAGGACTCTCCAATGGATTGTCAGTAAAATTAAGGCTGACATCCGGTTGGGGAAAAGGAAAGAGATGTACAGAAGGGTAAAAGGGATGACCTCACTACTTCTACCCAACCACAACTTGAACCCTCATCCTCACCATTCACTATTAAACCTAACCCTTCACCCCTGAACCCACATCACTACCCTCTACTACGCCCTCACCTCAACCTCCTAAACTTCCTATCATCCAACCCAAAACACTAGCCAGAACCTCTGAACCTAAACCTACCCAATTACCATCCAAACCATCCCTTCAGCCTTCTCAACATCTCTTCCTTGAGGAGTTTAAGGCAGTCAATATGAGCTCACTAACTGCACCATTTTGAGCGAAGTTTCTTGTGTAGAAGTGTCTGTCAACATTACCTATGTAGACGAATCTTCAAGTTCCCTCACAAGAGACAGATTCCTTGATTTGCCTAGAGGAACTTTGGACCAGGCTGCAAGACTTTTGGGCCTCAATTCAGACTCTTTAAATGAGGAAGAAAAGAAGCTCAGAAGGAAACTGGTGACTCTGCTGGATTCTAGAAAAGAAGACAAGATTCCTAGTCAGCCTCTTGTGCCTAGAAGGAAGATAATCTAGTGGAGGTTCGATGAACCTTCTCACAACTTTGTTGTGGAAAGAGAGAATGGTGAAGTCAACAAACTCAACGCAACCTCTCTGTTACACTCCAGCAGATTTGATATTGCTGAGTTAGCAGAGAAACCATTCTCCAATCCCTCCAACTCTGGAACTGCTGCACTCGTCAGAAATCCTCAGCAGTCTTCATTTGGCTGAGCTAACTACAAAAGCAAAGATTAAGAAGAGTTTAAGTTGAAAAAAACAGGAAGACAAGGAAAGATCTACCACCAAAGGTCCTACCTTTCTACAAATGGTGGACGGTCCTAAATTGGAACCTATAGTTTGATGGGAATATGATTACAGCTCCCATCAACTAACTCTTTTTAGAGGGCAACAACAAAGAGTACATGTATCCAAGGTGATAGACTGGATCTCCTGTCTACCAAGGATCTGTACAACTTCTCAGCACCACATCAGGGAAGAACAAGGAGATAGACAAATATTTGCTCTCCTTGGTGCTGAAAGTTTTGAGAAGTCGAGGTAAGTGAAGTTTTGGTAGCATCAGCCTAGGGGGAGTTTGTTGGATCAAGAAGAAGGATAATACAACCAAAACTATATCACTTAAGTTATTTTGATGCTGCATGCAAAAGGCTTCCGAAGCTCTTCATGGAACTTTCGAAGGTTGTAGAGTTCTTCCGAAGACAAAGGAAAAGTCCAGCTTCCGAAGACAGAATTCTACTTCCGAAGACAAATGCATACTTCCGAAGTTCAAGACTTAGAAGAATAAAGTGAAGACCACTTCCGAAGTATGATGAAGAAGTCTCCAAGTCTTGGAACAGCACCTCTTCCAAAGTATAAAGTGACTTCGGAAGTACTTACTTTTCCGAAACCATTTAACCTTCGGAAGACACTGCTATGGCCAGTGGATACAGTATGGTCTCTGACACTCCACTGCAGACTTCTGATACAGCATGGCTTCTTCCTAAAGAACCATTTGTTGACCATACTTTATTCCACTGCTTACCTTTTCATGATAGTACCGTTACCATCTTTAGTTGGTGACAAAAGGTAAGTCAGGGACATGTCCTGACTACCTAATCTCAGATAAGACTTTATCCGAGATACCTTAATCTTTAGTCTTGTAGTATAGACTTTAGGTATAGGATCCCAGCTGGTATCAAAGTATATCCTGCTGTAGATAGTATTATATATAGGTTCTCCTTGTAATTCATAAAAAAAGAGAAATCTGCTTGTAAGAGTCCTTTGTATTGTGAGTTGAGAATCATATATAAAAGTATCTTGAAATTATCTTTCTGCGTTCTTAGTTACTTTTCATATTGTGATAAACTCTTCTTGATTCTTACCCGAGTGTGATTCTAGGTGAGTTTGAGAGAGAACATTTGTGTTTAAGTGACAAACACCGATCCTGCAGACCATACGCATGAATACTTCATGCTAACGGACTAGTCGCACGACTGAACAAGGAGACTGGATCAGTCGCACGATTGAGACATAAGATTGACTCAGTCGCACGACTGAACCTTCAGTCATGCGGATGGATCAATAGCAAATGCGGGATTACGGGTTAAAGTTTTCTTCTACTCCTATCTTTGTTGATAACTCTGCTGCAATTGCAGTAACTAAAAATCCGGTACAACATCCAAAGACCAAACACATCGGTATTAAATACCATTTCATAAGAGACTGTTTTGAAAAGAACTTAATTGATGTGGTAAAAATAATACTGACTTTCAACGCGCTGACGTCTATACAAAAGCCTTTGATAAACCACGTTTTCTATATTTGTTAGAGGTCAACGGCGCTAAAAAGAAAAGGGATGTTATTCCAGATGATGATCATGTGTAGTCCGATGCTTTGCAGTTATATTTTTCTTTTTCAATTTTCTTTATTTTATTTTACTCTGTTTAAATTAAATTCTTGTTATTTAGTGTCTATTAAAATCCTAAAATACATAAATCTAGTATGATTTTAGAATTTTAGGGGGAGAGTAGGTCAGCTAGTAACATTATTAAAAAAAACACGAGGGAGAAAGAGTAGATAGCCGATATAAGGTAGATCGTATCTGTGATACCAATTCAACCTTTTGGAAAATGATAGTACACAGGAACAAATCAAAAGGGACTTTAAATTTAATTTTGAAAAGATGCAAAATTCAAAGTATAAGTCTGTGTAGTCTAAGCAATATAAAAGGAAAGATGATAGAAAAACTGGTAACTACTAAGGTAACACAAAGAAAGTAGACCTAAAGGTTGCTAGACCATAAATGATATGTCAGTAGATTCAGCACAATAGATGAGTAGACCTGACTAGTGATTTCAAGATGAAACTAAGTTGTTCAACTGACTATAGGCCACCATCTTATCACTGGTTAACACAATCAACAAAATTCCAATAAGGGGTAATGAGCATGTAAATGCCACAAATGTGTGCGGATGACCAAAATTAGAGCAAAGCACGAAAAAAATGAAAGACAAATGCAATCAAGCTAATGACATATGTTGTCGGTGCATTCTGTGCAGAAGAAAATTTAGCTGCTCTAACAAGAAGATAGGTTGTGTGCCTCTCTGCTGTGTGATGGCACTGACCTGAGGATAAGCATAACCTAGATATTCTAGACTTCATTGTTGTTTGCCGCCACTCTGCTATGCGATGGCACTGACCTGAGGATTGGCTTCTCTTTGAAAGCTCTAAGAATAGTCTCTTCTTGTAAAAATACCCGTAGACCGCTCAAAAGCTCTTGAGGAATGTTGATTACCATATAAGAGTGGGATCCACAAATGTCAGTTGAAATAATTAAACCTAAACCTATCACGAGTTTGTGTCTAAAGTCTGTGTATGGATTTAAGAGGACAACTATACTAACAATCATTGTGGCTGCAACTCTTGAAAGTTCAAATCAATGTGGGAATCTAATAGTACCAGTGTGATTTCCTAAATTTTCTAAAGACTCTGGATGAAAACCAAGAAGTGAGCATCTAAAGGTTTTGATAACGAGTCCCAAATGATTTGACTTGCCTGTATGATTCCAAAAGTGAATTGTTCCAGGTGTGGTCAAACCAAATTGAAGCTGCCTATTCTGGAACCAAATCCAGGAGATGTCTATCTTAGGATTTATCTCTCACAAAAAGTCAAAAACAAGTTCTATTTTGTATATAGTTTAAGGTTCTAGTTAGTTAGTCATTTTAGTTTGTCTGTTCGTCGGACTACATCATGAAAATTAGTATGGGATTAACTCACCTAAAAGGGTCATGTCTGAGATGGCCACATGTGTTTTCAAAGTTTAACAATGTCACGTCTGAGGTGACTAAATTGTTTAAAAGGATCACGTTTGAGGTGATCAAAAGTTTTTCAAGTTAAAAGGATCATGTCTGAGATGATAAAATGCTTATAATGTTGATACTATAGTTTGAAAAGGGTTTAAATGTAAAATGGTAAGAAATGCAGAAAATCTCATAGGTATGGTCCATTCGTACGACTGAACCATTTTATCATAAGAATGGGAGCCATTCGTACGAATGGACCATGAGTATGGACCATCCAACCGAATGGCCCATACGAATGACCAAGTCAGATGTTAAGTGCGAACGAATAAGTAAGTAGCATGACTGAACTCCAGTCGGACGACTGAATGGGGCGACTAAACCAATCGCACGAATGAGGCCCATTCGCCCGAATGAAATATGCATTTGAGCCCAGTCGTACGATTAAACTTAGGGTTAGTATAAATAGAGAGAGAGTCGGTCGCAGAGACTCACCACTCTCAAATTTACCCTCAATCGCACGACTAACGTTACGCTGCCCAAATTTCGTTTGATCACACTAAACTCTCGATTCTCACATACTGACCTTCTGCATTGATTCTACAGGTACTTTGCGGTGCGAAAACACTACCAAATCATCCAAATGGACACTGAATCTGGATAATTGGACTCATTAGAAAACAACGACTTATGTGGCAAAATAACCTAACCAAACGACGTAAACAAATGAAATTAAAGTTTTAGATGTTAAACTAATGGATTCCAAGCCTAATGAACCAAAACTTGAAGTCTAATACTCAAAATTGGTGAAAAATTGAATTTGAATTGAGCGGACAGAACGACATGCGAATGGACACGTTGATAAATTTCAGTCGCACGACTGAAGAGTGCGAACAGCTTAACCGCACGACTGAACTATGCGTATGAGTTCGGTCGCACGACTGAACTATGAGTCTAGTTGCACACTCAGTAGTATGTATGGAGTCATTCGCACGACTGAATCCCAGTCGCACAGCCTCATTCGCATGACAGAAAAGAAGTTTGTTCAAGTCCAAGTGTTTCATGACATTCTTAACCAATGGGTACTAATGTTTACTTTCCTTGTGTAACAGATGGCCAGCCGTTGGACTATGAGTACGAAGCACAATATTTGTACTCATCTGGATCTCACATCCAGAAATGCTTCAGACTTCTTGGGCATTATAACCTTCCTCAGGATATCGAGGATTGCACACGCTATATCTGCTCCATGTACACCTTATCGGTCTATTCAGCAGGCCTTCTGGGAAGGTGCGGTTGTTGATCGATCCCCTGAGCCTCACTATATCAAAGGTACTATCTTTGGAGAGGCTATAGCTATCACAGAGGAGGATCTAAGGATCGTGTTACTATTGGGGGACGATGCTCACTGTCCTACTAAATTACACCCCCTTACTGTCAGAGGATGTTTTCTTCGAGCCAAGTACTCGGGGGACATCAATGCGGGGGTGCTCAACAAGAGCAACCTCTGTCTCCAGTTCAAGTACCTTGCTCACGTATTGCTGAAATGCATAGCATCCAGAAAGGGAGGCTTTGATGAGTTGTCTGACCAGATCCAGAACGCTTATGTTGCGTTGGTGCTGAACCATCCGTTCAGCTTCTCCAGGATGATCTTCACCTACTTGGTGTAGAACATTGAGGGGAAAAGGAAGGAGGCTTCTGCATGTACCCCCGATTTATGCAGATGATCATAGACCAGAAGCTCTCCTCCCTGCCAAGGGGAAGGATGTTGTAGTGCTTGAGGTGATGGATGATACCACCTTGGGCCGGATGAAGGTATACAGGGGAAGTAGGTAAAACCCCCTGTTAGGATTGTTTGGGCATCTGGCCCGTGAGAACTATGTGGTGCCAGCTAGGAGGAAGTGGCGCCACGACGACAGTGATTCTGATGTTGAGCAGATTGCTCTACCCACCGATGATGACGGTGGGGATGCTGGTGATGACATGCCCATTCCACCGAGGGGTGAAGCTACAGACATTATACCTCCAGTATCTGCCTCCATGGGAGACATAGCTGAGTCAGCGGGTTTCACCAGGACTTTATACTTGGTGAGGAGGAAGAAGAGTCAGACGAGGAGCCACTGACTAGGACTGTGGGAAGCAAAGTAGTTCCCTCAGAACATGGACTCCGGGCGGTTGGTGAACGCCCCAATGGATCTGGAGAGACTGTCCCTGACCCGACCTATGCTCCAGAGCCATCCAGCCATGTTCTAGGGGGAGCATCCACCTCAACTGGATCGAGGAAGAAATGGATGGCTCAGCCCCATGCCAGAAGAAGAAGAGACGGCTCAACTTTATCACCACACACAACACCCACTACATCTACCATACCACCCACTACCTCAGCCTCCACCATAACCACCTCTACAGCCATAGCCACCACCACGACCACCTCCACAGCAACCACTATCTTTCCCACCCCCTACCACTACATATATCCCACCCACCACTATATCATTCACACCTACATCACCACCACTATCATCTAGACCTAACCCAATCTTCACCACTGCAACCACTACTACCACTGGCCACCAAGCCGGGCCATCATCACATCCCACCCACCTATATGGATCATCTCTACCTCCCATTGGATTAGAGAAACAACTATCAGCGTTGAACCGTATGGTGATGTACTTGTTAGCAGCCAATGACGAGAAGACTGCGCAGATTAGTCAGTTGGTAGATCTCACAGCTGAACAGTCCCAATAGATCTCTCAGCAGGCTCAGCTGATTGAGCAGCAGTCACAACAAATGGCTGCTCAGAGTGAAGAGATTGCCCAAATCCAAGAGCACAGAGTCATATCAGAAAAGAATATTGAGGAGTTGGAGGATGCTAAAAAGTCTATCATGCTCAAGCTCAAAGGAACTAAAGATGAGCCTCTGAAGATAAATGAAGGAGATGGTGATGAAGAGAGTGATGATGATGAAGGGGATGAGGAAGAAAGAACAGAAGGCAGGCAGGAGGATGATGATGATGAAGGAGGAGATGCAGCTGCATCAGCCTCAGCTCAGGGTCAAGAAAGAAGATCAAAGAGAAATCAAGACCAACGAGCTTCCTCTTCTGCCTCACCAAGTGATGATCCAACAATTCAAGATAAAGGTAATGATTAGATGATTATGTATTTGATAGCCTTTGTACTTGAATCATGTATTAAACTTATGCATTTGATGTTTATATTAAGATTAATGTATTTCTGTCTTGATTATTAACTAATGTTTGACGTGTTACATGTTTACAACAAGCAGATCCAAACTTTCAAAGGGACAATTCGATGTTGCTCCCCTTCAGCAGATCAAGACTCAGCTAACTATGATCTTGATCTGCAAGAGATCGTCAGAAGGTCGGTAAGTTATACCCCTGAAGAAGGGGAAATTATTCACGATCTATCAAATGAGCAACTAGCTGAGATCTAAAGCTAAGTCCCGATGAGATTGTGAACGATGCTCCAACGTGCGACTCGACAAGTGATGAAGAGCTCAATACGTTGATGAAATAGAGATAGAAGATGTCACTGCAGAGCACTACCCTCAGTATGCTGACAATAAGGGAAATATGGTCCCCAATCTGGGTGAATCCCTTGTCAGTGATACGTTTGAGGTGTTAGACAAAATGGAGTAGGTGTTAGAGAAGAAAGAGGGATCGGCCCAAGCCTCAAATGATGATGTTGATATCCGAAAGGCTGAATGGGCTGCCTATTTTGAAGAAGTTAGAGCCCAACGTGCTGCACCTAAACAGGACGCCTACACGAAACTCTATAGAGTCAAGAAACATCATAAGGTGTCACGCAGGATTATAGAGGGAGAAGGGCATAGAGTACTTTAGATTTCCACATGATCTAAAGACACTACCAGGTTTTGAGATCAACCAACTGGCCAAACTGAAGCTATTGTATGCTGACACGAGAAAGATGTCAGGCTGGTTTGAGGCTGCCCTAAGGAAGGAGTACCACACCAGGTGGGTTAAATTCAGACCCCAACAGCCTACAAGGTACATCAGAAGGTCTGAAGTTGATGCCATTACTGGAAAGCCAAAGATAGTTTTGAAATGGAGTCCTCTGCACATGATGTCAAGAATCCCACTCAGGGAAATGCCACAGGGCTTCACTCCACACTTTAAGTGGTGGTACTACGATTGGAGGACAGGAGAAGCGGTCATAGTCCTAAACAAAGAGGGCCAAATGGATACCATCAGGGTATTTGACCCAATGTGCCTCACCAACTTGTCAGCAAATGATGTCTACACTCTATACAAGTGGCCACTGTTCTATGATACGCAGGACATAGTACAAGCCCTCCAGTTCCAAAATGTTATACGACTCTGTTTTGCATTTAAGATTCATGCAGGAGTCACAAAAGAGGATAAGTACAAGAAGTATGAGGAGGTAATGAAGACAACAAGAAATTAGAGGGATCTAGGCCCAAGGGGGAGTTTGTTGGTACATGTATGTCCCTAGATCATGATATGAATGTAATAGATCTTGTTTGTCTGATTCTGATGTAATGGTTAGAATGATTAATGAAATGATATTGATTGTTTGTTATTTCTAATGTTTAATATTTCATTAACGAGTTGATGTTGAATTGGTTAATTAGGTTTGTGACTATTTGAAGTGTTATGCATAAAGTTATAATGTTGAATACACTCAAACCTGGTGAAGTGAAGTTCTAATACGTCCGACTAGACCATGTGCCCCAACAGTGGTCATGCGTCCGAATGGCCATGCGACTAAGTGTCCATGCGCCTAAATAGTCCATACGCATGAATAACTTCATACAAATGACTCAGTCACACGACTGAACCTGGAGACTGGATCAATCGTATGATTGTAACATAAGATTGACTCAGTCGCACGACTGAACACTCAGTCGTGCAGATGAATCAACCGCATGGTTCAATCGCACAACTGAACCGTACTAATGGTTCAGTCGCACGAATGAACAATACTAACCTATAAATACAACCCAATTCGTGGAAAAACATAAGCATTCATTCTATTTCAACTCCAGAAGTACCCTAGCCATCCAGTGTCCTCCAAGTTGATACTCCAAGTTCATAGAACGCTGCAGATTAATTCTTAATCGATTCTTAACGTTTGATTCAATACTTTATTGATTCTATGTGTGTTCTCACTGATTGGATCGCCAATCAAATAGGATTCCGCACTATTTGGTTTGGTTTACACGTTAATCATTCGGTATTTCGTTCAAATACCAGGTCCTAATAGATCAACTGTCGGGGGTTAGCTACCATGATGATTTGTACCGCAGGGATCGGCATTCGTAGTCGATCAACATGGAGCCCTTGCATTGTGCAATCTCGTTTATGATGAAGTGAAAGATAATGAAAGAATGAAAGATGATGGACATGCTTTTTATGATGCAAGAAATGTTATGTATTATGTTGTATGCATGGTCATTATATGTAGGATAAAGTTATATTTTCTTATTTACCTAAAACTAGAACTAACTCAGCAAAGCTGACTTTTATGCATAATAGTTGGTAGGTAAATGATGCTGCTAAGGATGGCACAAGGTGGGAAGCTACTTGGATGGTAGTGGATGACATTTTTGATTATAAAATCCTTTATTGTAATTTAAGAACGAGTACTATGTTTTATTTATAATTGAAGGACAAATGTATGAGTACAATATGGTTTCCAAGTTTTAATTGAATGTCTAATTATTTCCGCTGTGTTGTTTTGTTATTAAAATGATATTATGCTATGATTAACCAACTGTGAGGCTTCCTGGGAACGGGGCCTTACAAGTTGGTATCAGAGAAAAAGTTTAAGAGAATTTGGTAAGTAATTTTGAAAACCTAATGTGAAAATGGGACCGAATGAAGGATGCCAATCCAAGTAGCTACGTGCCATCAGGTAAAAGTTTTCAAGTAAAACTGGGATTATGTGTGTGCTAGGTGTTCTATCGGCTTCTAGATTTGAATACTGACATGTGTTAGGATAGTGATTGCTTGGGACAGGAGGGTAAGGTAAGTAGTTAATCACACTTGGCCACTGTAATAAAGGACTTACCATACTTATAATGATCTAAACAATTATCTTGAAAAACCATTTTAGTGTTTGAATCTTATAGGAACTAGTTATGGCTGGTAGAAAATCAAGGAGGGAAACCCGAGGAGGTGGTCGTGGCGGGCGTACTACTGAGCCACGTGTCACCTCGAGCAAAGCTAAGGCTCCCGAGACTGTTCACAAGGAGTCAGACCTCCATAGTCACCCGGATGGTAAGGGATCAGCCACCCTCAAATCCGTTGTGAAAGAGGCTATCACTAACGAAGTCTACAATGTCAGGCAAAATGTCTTATCCTCGGTGGTGACTGAGGTGAGCAAAGCAGTCAAGGATGGAGAGAAAGCTAATAAGAATGGGTAGGAAAATGAGCAGAATTGCTGTTAGGCCTTACAAGTTGGTATCAGAGCCAAAGTTTAAGTGAAACGAGTAAATTTTCAAAATAAACCTAAACTTAAATTTAAAATGGGACTGAAAGGGAAGGGATGCCAGTCTGAGTAGCTGCGTGCCATCAGATATTGTCTAATTGTTAACTTGCATTATGTGCGCATGTTATGTGATTTGTTCGGTGTGTTGTTAGTAGATTTCGATACTGATGTAGTGAGGATAGGTAATGCTTGGGGTATGAAGAGTAAAGTAAGTGGCTAATCACAACTGGCCACTATAATTATAGACTTACTATACTTCACATAAACTAAGCTATTCCCTTGATTGACCGTGTTGGTGTTTGAATCTTATAGTGTGTTAGAGGATGACTAGTGGTAGATCATCAAAGGCTTCACGTGGTGGAGGTCGTGGAGGACGTGGTACTGAACCGCGGGTCACGAGAGGAAGGCCTAGAGCCGAAAAGGTGGCTCATGAAGAACACGAGACCCCTCATCCAGAAGGCAGAGATGAGAGTGCTAACTTAAGAGCCACAGTGAAGGAGGCTGTAGTTGAGGAAGTGCATGAGGTCATGCAGACGATCATACTGTCTATGGTGACCGACGTGTTAAAGGTTGTACGGATGGGGAGTGGAAGGAAAGGAGTAGTCCTACAAGCAAAGGGAGACGACCCGAGACTGTGACGGTTTTCTTGGATGACGAGGAAGAAGAGCTTGCGCTAGAGGTGGCACGAGGCTGCAACTATGGGGCATTACAAAGATGCAAGCCCCTTACCTTCGATGGTAATGGCACTACTGCTGCTGCTCATTGATGGGTGAGAGAGATGGAAGCTGTACTGAATATCAGCGAGTGTCAAGAGGACTAGAAGGTGAAGTTTGCCGCCCACTAGTTTGTGGACTCGGCTCTGTGTTAGTGGGACAATATTGTCTAACCTGAGGGTAGTTGGGCAATTGGAAGGATGAAGTGGGCAGAGATGAAAAGGCTGGTGATTGAGGAGTTCTGTCCTCATCGAGAGATGGATAAGGTTGAGAGAGAGTTCGTGCAGCTGGAAGCGGGAAAGATGACACATTAGCAATACACCACTAAGTCCAAAGAGATGGCACGGCTGGTGCAAGATCAAGTGACACCCTCATCATGAAAGATTAGGAGATATATCTAGGGCTTGCCAGCGGATGTCCGCAGGCACATGATCGTTGCCCGACCGAGCATATTTAAGCTGGCGGTTGATCTAGCAGGAAGATTGTATGATGAGCGGATGGTGGTGGTGGCTGAAAGCAGTAAGAAAGGTGGATGAGCGGATGATTGGAACTAGAATGGGAAGTGGGTGGGACGTGGTGGAGCACTCCAAGCAATAAAGGTGCACAGGTGGATGACTGACGTGTGGTCACATCTGGTGTGGGAATGAAGAGGTGTGGAAGTGTGGAAATGAGCACACCAGCAAGTGTAGATGGGGATTAAACGTGTGCTTTAAGTGTGGGAAGCCAGGTCATATGGCACAAGAGTGCAAAGCGGGGAGATGTTTTAACAGTGGCAGGGAGGGCCACATGAGTAAGGATTACAAGAAGCCAAGGGCTGAAGGATCGGGAGCGAAAAAGGCTGGAGGAGAATGGCAGAGGGCTAGTGCTAGAGCGTTCACGATGATGCAAGAGGAGGCTAGGACGGACCCTGATGTTGTGTCAGGTACGTTTCTAATAAACCAAATATTAGCCTCCGTGTTATTTTATTCTGGTGCTAGTAAAAGTTTTATTTCTGCTACTTTCTATGCTAAATTGCCTGTTAGTAGTAAGAATATAGATACGCCCTTCGATGAGAAACTACCATAGGTAAATCCACTAGGATCTCTGAGATGATAGAAGGATGTGACATAGAATTAGAAGGTCACAAGTTTCCTGTTAGACCATTTGTGATGACCTTTGGCGTGTTTGATGTAGTCCTAGGAATGTATTGGATGGCGGACTACGAGGCGGACTACGAGGCGGACTACGAGGCGAACAATATGTGTCGAAAGAAGATGATTCGATTGATAGCGCCTGACGGAAGTTCGGTGACGGTTTACTGTGATCTAGTTACGACTATTCCGAAGGTGATTTCGATGGTGGTGGTGAGAAAGTGCATGAGGCGTGGATGTAGTGCCGACTTGGCCTACGTGAAGGATGTGGATAAGCCAACACCACAACTAACCGACGTATCGGTGGTGTGTGACTTTCCAGACTTGTTTGCCGAAGATTTACCAGGAGTGACACTTGACCACGAGATAGAGTTCCAGATTGACTTGATACCTGGTGCCCAACCTGTAGCTAAGGCACCATATCCGTTGGATCAGACTGAGATGAAGGAACTAATGGAGCAATTGCCGGAGTTGCTTGATAAGGGGTTCACCAGACCGAGTATCTCTCCTTGGGGTGCTTCGGTCTTATTAGTGAAGAAGAAAGATGGTAGTATGAGGTTGTGTATAGACTACCGTGAGTTGAATAAACTTACAGTGAAGAATCGATACCCCTTACCGAGGATTGATGACTTGTTTGATCAGCTCCAGGGTGCCAGTTGGTTCTCAAGAATAGACCTTCGATCTGACTACCATCAGCTGAAGGTTAAGGAGCAGTATATTCCTAAAACAGCTTTTTGCACGCGTTATGGACACTAAGAGTTTCTCGTTATGTCTTTTGGTTTGACCAATGTGCCAGCTGCTTTATGGGCTTAATGAATCGAGTGTGTCGGCCGATGTTTGATAAATCAGTATATCCTGGTTTGTTCAAAGAGCGAGAATGAGCATGCCAGTCACATTCGAGAGGTGTTGAAGATGTTGAGAATGGAGAAGTGTATGCTAAAATCTCCAAGTGCGCATTCTAGTTGGGCGAGGTTCAATTTTTGGGTCACATGGTGAATCCTGAAGGGATATGGTAGACCCTACAAAGGTGGAGGCGGTGATGCAATGGAAGTCTCCGAAGATGCCATCCGAGATTTGTGGTTTCTTGGGTTTGGCGTGCTATTACAGAAGGTTCATTCAAGACTTTTCTCAGATAGCTTCTCCGTTGACTAAGTTGACCTGTAAGGATGTAATGTTTTTATGGGGTCGAGCTCAAGAGAAGGTGTTCGAGGAGTTAAAGGCTAGGTGACACAAGCCCTTGTCTTGTCGCTACCCGCTGGAAGCGAGGATTTGGTGGTTTATTCAGATGCTTCCTACTCGGGGTTGGGATGTGTGTTGATGCAAAGAGGAAAGATCATAGCCTATGCATCCTGACAGTTGAGGGTTCATGAGGTTAATTATCCTACTCATGATTTCGATCTAGCAACAGTGGTCTTTGCGTTATAGATATGGAGGCACTACCTATACGGGATGAAGTGCACCATATTCAATGACCACAAGAGCTTGAAGTACTTCTTCGAGCATAAAGATTTGAACGTGAGGCAAAGGAGATGGTTGGGGCTGATAAAGGATTATGATTGCGAGATCCATTACCATCCGGGCAAAGCTAACATGGTGGCGGATGCCCTTAGCCGAAAGGAAAGACCCGAGCCGATTCGGGTGAAGACTTATCAGTTGGTTATGACCTCTGATGTCATGAAGCAGGTCAAAGAGTTTCATGATTAAACATTAAAACAAGATCATCTTAACTCCAAAAGTATGAGAGGCCTGGTTTTGGATCTGTGTGAAAACACACTCGGTGTTAGGACCCGATTTGGGCGGATGTGGATTCCTCGTTTTGGGGATCTACGTGTGAAGATTTTGGATGAAGCTCATAAGACTCGATGGGAAGATCCAACCTTTGCATATACCAGACTGGAAGTGGGAGCACATCACCATGGACTCTATAACGAAACTACCACATACCACGCAAGGGTATGATGCCATATGGGTGATAGTTGACCATTTGACGAAGAGTGCTCACTACCTACCCATTCACGAGACATATTCATCCGAGAGGTTGGCGGGTATTTTCATTAAGAAGATCATAACTCGTCATGGTGTGCCAGTGTCTATTGTATCTGATCGTGATACCCGGTTTACATCTAAATTTTGGAAGAAATTCCATGATGCTATGGGGACGAGGTTACACATTAGCACGACTTATCATCCCCAGATAGATAGTCAGTCAGAAAGGACCATTCAAACGTTAGAAGATATGCTTCGGGCATGCGTCATTGGTTTTGGAGGAAGTTGGGATGACCACGTACCGTTAGCTGAGTTCTCATATAACAATAGTTTTCATTCCATCATTGGTATGCCCCCTTATGAGATGCTATACGGAAGGTGATGTAGAACACCTGTGTGTTGGGGTGATATTGGTCATAAAGATTTAGGGAGCGTCGAAGTGTGTTAGATCAAGAAAAAGGCTGGTGCAACCAAAACCAAATCACTTAGATAACTTTTGGTGCTACATGCAAAGGCTTCCGAAGCTTAGCATGGAACTTCCGAAGGTTGTAGAGTTCTTTCGAAAAACAAAGTGAGAGATCAACTTCCAAAGAAAGAATTCTACTTCTGAAGTTAAGAGCATGCTTCCGAAGATCAAGTCTTAGAAGAGCAATCAGAAGACTACTTCCGTAGTATGAAGGAAATAAGAAGTTCCCAAGCATTAGAAGAAGCAGCCTCTTCCGAAGTATAAGTGGCTTTGAAAGTACTTGTTCTTCTGAAGCCACTTAACCTTTAAAAGACACTGCTATGAACTAGTGGACATAAGTATGGTCTCTAACACTCCGCTATAGACCTCTAATATATATGGCATTTTCTCAAAGAGCCATGCAGTTGACCATACTTTATTCCACTGTTTACCTTTCTATGATAGTACATATTACCAACTTTAGTTGGTGACAAAAGTTAAGTCAGGGACATGTCCTGACTACCAAATCTCAGATAAGACTTTATCCGAGATACCATAAACTATAGTCTGGTAGTATAGGCTTTAGTTATAGGACCCACCTGGTATCAAAGTATATCCGGCTGTAGGTAATATTATATAAAGGTTCTCATTGTAACTCATTCCATACTGCTTGTAAGAGTCTTGTAATACTTGAGTTGAGAAGCAATATATACAAGTGCCTTGAAAATTACTTCTTGTGTTCCTTATGACTTGCTATATTGTGATCAACTCTTATTGACTCTATTTTTATCCGAGTGTTGTTCTATGTGAGTTTGAGAGAAAAGCTAAGTGTTAAGTGACCTTAACCGATCCTGCAATTGGTATCAGAGTTTCTCAGGCTCTTGATTGCGTGATCTAACCATCCAAATTAACTTATTTTTCACTCCTCCCTACAACTCACTCACTGAAAATGGCCCTTAACAAGTCTGAGGTAGAGATGGGAACCATGACAAAGGCTCCCATCATTACTCCTGAAAATTTCAGGACTTGGAGCAGGAGAATGGAAGGCTTCATCACATACCAAGACAACAAGATATGGAACTCCATTGTCAATGGCCTATATAAGCCAAAGGTGGAATCACCTGGTGGAAATGGTGCCATGATAGAAAAGGTGTTGAGGACTATTCTGGCAAAGATCGAAAGAAGATGGGAATCAACAGCAATGCTATGACCATTCTTCTGACTGCAATACCGAACTCCATCATGGTGGGATCCAAGCATTGCAAGACTGCCAAAGAATTGTTTGATGCACTTGCTCAGACGTACTCAAGCTCCAACAAGTTGAAGAAGGACTCGCGGAAGCAACAGTTTGAGAACTTCACTCACATTGCTGGAGAGACTCTCAGCGAGTAGTACTTTAGGTACATGGATCTTATCTCCTCTTTTCAGTCTGTGAAGATCACTCCCAAACTTAGAGATCTTACTAGAAAGTTCATGAGTGCTCTTCCAAACAAGTGGACATTCTACTGTGTCTCTATTAAGAGGACAAAGAACTTGCACACTCTCACCATGACTAAACTCTATGGTATCCTCGATGGATATCGCCTAGAGATGGAAAGTAAGAAGGGCCACCAAACAACATGAGTCTTCCTGCTAGAAACAGTTTAAAGGTTGTTGAAGGCTTATACCCCCACAAACTCAGCACTACCTGACCTACCAGCAACCATCCTGCTCTTCTGGACCATACATCACTTTCCCTGAGACTCCAAGGTCTCAACAGGCTCAACACAATTCCTTTCAGGAAAGTTGTGCCTTTGTCTCAGGAAATGGTCACTCTTGAGATTTTTAATACTGCTTTGATGATCTTGAGTGTTTCAGTCTAGACGATGTAGAGTACGTGGACATTGTCCAGTACATTGCTCTTTTAACTTATAGAGCACAGAAGTTCTTTAAGAGATCTGGAAGGCAATTCCCTCAAAACCCAACAACCAGGAAATTCGGGTTTGAGAAGACCAAGGCAAAGTGTTACAACTGTAACCAACTGGGTCACTTTGCAAGGGAATTCAAGGCTCCCAAGACTAATCCGGGAACCTCACAGGCCTCCACACATCCCTCAACCTCAAAGCCCGTTGAAAAGTCAACTGAAACATCTACAATAGCTCAAGAAGCTGACTGGAGCTTCATGGTACAAGATGTGACTCCTAATCAAGCTCTCGTGGCCGAAACAGATGATACTCAGGTATATGAACATCTCTGTACTACAGCCTGTATAACTAAAGTTAAACTTTATCAGCACTATAATATGGAAATCAGATCTGAAATTGCATCTTTAAATATTTTAAAATCTGATTTTAAGAGAGCTAAATCTGACTATCAAAAGAAAATTGAGGAGTTAGAGAAAACTGTGTCTCTTTTAAAACATGAACACACCAACTACAAGACTTAAATCAAGGATCTGATATCCAAATTGTTTGAGGCTCAAGCCCAGCTTGTCACTGTTGAGGCTCAGGCAAGGAAGCATGCTATTTCTGGGTAGAACTTTCAAGCTATTCTTGTATCATCCTCCCATTCCAAACTCTGTTATCAGAACAAAGGAGGTTTGGGAAGTAATGAAATTGCTCCACCATACTCCTATGAGTCCATCAGACAACCTAGATGTGGTACTGAGGAGCAAGAGGTTCCAACTGCTGACCCTTCCTCACTAGAGTTGAAGGATGAAGCAACAATAGTGGCCACCACAGGGAAAGAACAGGTAGATATACCTTTCTCCTCCTATGAAGATCAAATCTTAACCACTAAGGCCAGAAGAAGCAGAGCTAAAGCTGCTAGAAGAACTGCCAAGAAGGTGCCTGAGTCCAAGCTGAAGATTGACCCAAAGCGGAAAGGTGTCTTTATCTTAGCTGGATTCCGTGTGTTTGGTACTTCTGATTCAAGAAAGGAATGTAATACCAGCACTCCTGTCCTGCCAAAGGATTAGAAGTTGAAGGGAAAAGTTGCTGATGAAGAGAAGAAGCCCAAGAAACAGCAACCCTCACATTCCCAAAAGACGAACATTGCAAGCATAATATGTGGTTTGCAAAACCACATGGCAAAAGATTGTTACTACAATCCTGCAAGCACACATTATGCAAATAATGTTAGAAAAGAAGGAGTCAGGGAAGGTTTCACATTTGGACCTTTTCAAACGGTTCAAGTGATGAAGAAGGGAAAGCTAGTTTCGGAAGCAAGGTTGCTTTCGGAAGAAACTCTTTCTTTCGAAGGGAAAATGGCTTCGGAAGCAAAAGCTACTAAGGTTCGGAAGAACAAGAAAGCTCCCTTGAAACCATCCCATAAGAAGACTGCTTTGGAAGAAAAGGTGGTGAAGGCTTCTTCCGAAAAGAAAGAAGCTTCGGAAGATGGCCATACTGCAAAAGGTTCAACAAGCTCATCCTCCAAGATCAACCAAAGGGTGGACTGGAAGATCAAGGTAGATGTTGCAGCCCAAACCTCTTCTTCAAAGACCTCTATTGAACCCCCATGCACATCATTTTGTTCAATTATGTCATTATCTCTCGAAGAACCCAAGACCAGCAAGGCTTGGGCTTCCAAACAAAACTAACAATCTCATCTTATGTGCAGGGACATCCATACGACAAGAACAATAATGTCTGGATTGTGGACAGTGGATGCTCCAGGCACATGACAGGGAACCGATCTATCCTTCAACATTTTCAACACTATGATGGAGGTCCTATCCAATTTGGAGGTGAAGTTGGAGGATATATTTCTGGCAGAGGGAGTATATCCAATGGTAAATTAAAGGTTGACAAAGTTCACTTTGTCAAACAGCTTGAACACAATCTGTTAAGTGTTTCTCAATTTTGAGATCAAAAGCACCAAATGCTTTTCACAGAACATGAGTGCATTATCCTCAAACCAGGGATGACAATTCCTTTGGAATTGGTGCTTCTTAGATCTCCCAGGAAAGGGGATATGTACAAGCTGGATATGAACAATGCTTCCCCAATGGGTGTAGTATCATGCTTTCTTTCCAAAGCTGATAGTGATGAGTCGACACTGTGGCATAAATGCATGTGTCATGTAAATTTTAAGACAATGAATACATTGGCTAAAAATAACTTGGTACATGGTTTGCCTAAAAATGAGTTTTTTTGCAAAGATAACTGTGTTGCATGCCTGAAAGGGAAACAACACAGGACATCTCACAAATCCAAATGTGTTAACTCTATCACTACTCCATTACACTTATTGCACATGGATCTTTTCCGTCCCATAAGTATAATGAGTATTGGAAGGAAATCATACTACCTTGTGATAGTTGATGATTTTACAAGATTCACATGGGCATTCTTTTTTGAGAACTAAAGATGAAACTACTGAAACATTAAAATCTTTTATTCTTAAAATAGAAAATCAAATTAATCACAAGGTTAAAATAAGTAGAAGTGATCAAGGGATTGAGTTTCAGAACTTCGTTCTTGACTCATTTTGTAACTCAAAAGGGATTGCCAGACAATACAGTGCTCCTAGAACTCGTCAACAAAATGGTGTTGCTGAGAGGAGAAACATGACACTTATTGAGGCTGCTCAAAGTATGTTAGCTCATTCAAAACTACCTCTTACATTTTGGGTAGAGACAGTCAGGACTGGATGCTATGTGCAGAGCAGAGTTCTTGTAGTTAAGCCCCATGGAAAAACCCCTTATGAACTATGGAACAAGAGGCCACCATTCATTGGCTTTCTAAGGTCCTTTGGCAGCAGGTGTACCATACTTAACACAAAAGACAATTTAGCAAAATTCATGGAAAAAGTTGGATGATGCCATCTTTGTTGGATATTCTTCTAGCTCCAAAGCTTATAGAGTATACAACATTAAGAATCAACAATTTAAGGAGTCATCCAATATAGTTGTTAATGAGCACACTCCTTGTGTTAGGGGGAATGGCCATGATCATATCTTTGATTTAGAATTGTTTCCAAATTATTCTAAACCATCTTATGAGAATGTTTTAGCTAGAACAGGTGCTCAAAATGATACTGATACTGCTGTTGATGATCAACTATTTGAGCTACCCAAACCTCTTCCAAATTCTCCAAGAGTTGCAATAAATGAAGTCTCCAACATTCACAGATCTGACAGCTTAACCATATCAAGGAATAGTGAAGCTTCAACAAGTGAATCACTTGCTGAGCCCCAAAACACATCAGGTGATCCACCACAACACCAGGCAGAAGGAAGTAGTATTTTGAAGGAACAGGAAACTATTAATACTACCTCACAGCCAACCATTGATGATGTTTCTCATTCATTCAATCAATCCTCATCGAATGACTTTGAAACAACAGCTGGATAGAGTGTACCAGTTCCTGAGCAGAACATGTCCAATCTGGATCTATCTCTGTAGCTGGAAGTGATTCCTCATCTTAGTATTCATAACACTCATCTAACTGAGAACATCATAGGGGATGTCTCTGAAGGTGTGAGAACAAGAGGGCAGACTCATCATGGGAATGTCTGCTTGTATTCATGCTTTTTATCCCACATGGAAGCCAAGAAGGTGGAAGATGCCTTGAAAGATAGTAGCTGGCTTGAATCAATGCAAGAGGAGCTGCTTCAATTCAAGAGACAGAAGGTATGGAACCTATGTCCATTACCATTGGTCAAGTACCAATAGCACTAAATAGGTTTTTAGGAACAAGAGAGATGATAGAGGCTTGATCATCAAGAACAAAGCTAGACTTTTAGTTCAAGGATACACCCAAGAGGAAGGAATCGATTATACTGATGTCTTTGTACCTGCTGCAAGAGTTGAGGTAGTTAGGATCTTCCTTGCTTATGTTGCAACCAAGGACTTCACTGTTTACCAGCTTGATGTCAAGTGTGCCTTTCTATATGGGGATATAGATAGGGAAGTCTATGTGTGCCACCTCCAGGATTTGAAGACCCAAAACATCCCAACTATGTGTGCAAATTGGATAAAGCTCTATATGGGCTGCACCAAGCACGTAGGCTGTGGTATGAGACTCTGTCTCAGTTTCTTCTGAAGAATGGCTACAATAGAGGTACCATTGATAAGTCTCTTTTCATCAGAATTTCTAGAAAGGACATTTTGCTTGTTCAAGTCTATGTTGATGACATCATATTTGGTTCGTCAAATGACCAAATGTGTAAGGACTTTGAGAGCATTATGAAGAAAAAGTTTGAGATGAGTTCTATGGGAAAAATGGACTTTTTTCCTTGGAATTCACGTAAAGCAAATGAAGGAAGGGTTTTTCATATATCAATCTAAGTATGTCTCTGCCATCTTAGAAAGATTTGAAATGAAAGATTATAAGCCTGCCAAGACACCCATACCCAAAAATCACAATCTTTGTCCTGACATTGAGGGGGAGGATACTGATCAACATCAGTATAGGGCATTATTGGTTCTCCGATGTATCTCATAGCCAGTAGACTTGATATCATGTTTACACATGCACTTGTGCAAGATATCAGGCTGCTCCAAAGGTGTCTCATCTTACTGCTGTTAAGAGAATCCTAAGATACCTCAAAGGAGCACCTAAACTAGGTCTTTGGTATCCCAGAAACAAGGATTTCATTCTCTATGGATACTCTGATAATGACTATGGCGGCTGCAATATTGAAAAGAAGTTTACATCATGAGGATGTCAATTTATTGGTGGAAGGATCATCTCATGGCAATGCAAGAAGCAATCCTGTGTCTCTACATCAACTGCTGAAGCTGAATACATTACAGCTGCTAGCTACTGTGCTCAACTGCTATGGATTCAAAATCAGATGTTAGACTATGGATTCAACTTTATGAGTACTCCTATCCATATTGACAATAATAGTGCTATCTCCATTACTAAAAATTTAGTGAAGCACTCCAAAACAAAGCATATTGACATCAGGTACCATTTCATTAGAGATATTCATGAGAAAAAACTAATTAAGCTAATCAAAGTTGATTCAAATGAACAATATGCTGATTTGTTCACCAAAGCTTTTGATGAACAGATATTTAAGTATCTCATAATAACTATTGGGATGATAAACATTGATTAGCCTAACTCTTTTGAAAAACCATTTTAATATGTAAGTTTTATGTCAATACAATTTAAGCGCTATTACAAAAGATCTCTCTGAAATTTTCTAAGTGTAAATTCCTTCCGAAGAGAAATTAACCCTCGGAAGTTATTTTCATATCTTCCGAAGCAAAATTTCTCAAAGGATAATTTTCTTCTGGAAAGAGTTTTTGGTCTCGAAAGAAGCGATTGATTACATATCAGATCTGCTTCCGAGACTTACACACTCTCCATTCGGAAAGCAATCCTAACCTTTGGAAGCATAGTTTTTGCTTCGGAAGTAAGAATTGCCTTCGGAAAACAAATTACCTTCGGAAATGTTTTACACTCGGAAGAGAGATTCTACTGTGTAACGTAAATCTCTTGGGCCCCACACTGTAAAAAGCAAAGATTTTGTTAATGATGTCAGATTATTTAACTGATTTTAACCTTACCGCCACTCTCAATTCATCCACTAAAACATCACATCACCTTATCCTAACCCCCATCACCGCCTGTCCACCCACTTTTAAATAATCTCAACTATTCAATTTCATCATCTTACTTGCAATTTTTACTGCCCTAGAAATTTCTCTCCACTCCAACTTAACCCAAGCTCAAAATCACCTACATTCACCTTTCTCCAATGGCACTTAACCCTCAGCATAACCAAGTCCCACTTCTTGATTCATCAAGAGATGCTGACTTCTCTGAAATCATCTCCTTTCTCACACAATCATCTTACTACACAGCACTTACCGTTAACCCCACTGTTTACTCAAACCAAATGGCCGAATTTTGGGGAAATGGTCCAGCCGAAAACCTAAATGGGATTCGTGTACTGAGGTCTAGCATTTATGGACAGGAGTTGATCATCACTGAACAACTCATCAGGGAGCATCTAGAGCTTCATGATGAAGGAGCTCCTACTGAATTCCCCAAAAAATATTGAGAAAGCACTTACATCCTAATGGGATATGGTGGAGACATAAGCAAGACGACAGTCTACAAGTTCAACTTCTCCTACAACTGGAAGTTCCTCCTTCACGTTGTTCTCCACTGCTTGTCAAACAAGTCTTGGGGATGGGATCAAATCCCATATGAACTGGGATGCTTAGTTTATGGACTGGTGAGAGGCCTGTGATTTAATTACTCAAGATTTGTGTTCACCAATCTGATTGGGAATCTTCAAAGACAGACATTCTTTATGTATCCCCGATTCATTCAACACATAATCAACTGTGAGTTGGACCAGAGTATGCTTGTCTATGCAGCTGCTTTGATTATCCCTCACATGAGGCCCACCATCTTCAATACTTTGAAGAAGGTGTCCACCAACTTCACTGGAAGGTACACTACTCTGCTTCCGGGTATGATTGAGCGCATAGCTCCTGGTGACATCCCTGTTCACCCCACAGGTGATGAACCCACACAGCAACCACCACCATAATGCCAACACTGCCTTCTCCACCCATCACATACCAAAGATGCCCCAAACGAACCCTTGTTCAATCTACTCCGTTTGAACAAGCCCCTACTGTTCAATCCAAAAACACTAAAGTAGAAACATGGGCTCCCACTCAGTCTGAGGTCTCTCCATCCTTCTCTTTTGACCTCAATATGGGTTTTGAGTCTCCTCAGTCTCAAACCAGGTGCCCGACACCCAAACCAACAGCCCTTATGATGAGTATTTACACTCTTCTGAGCAGCCAACTAGGGACAACCCCACCAAAGGCTCAATGCCTGTAGACATTGACCAAGGTCCCGGGTCAGTAGGCTTAACCTCCCTATCTTTTACTGAGCTTCTCTTGAAAACTGATGAAGAGATAACATCTCGCCATGGTAATGACATGATTTACAAAACGCTCTCCAATATCAACAGAGCCCAGAGAGATCCCTTATCTCTATCCCCCATCAGTAACCCATAACTGAGGTGAGTCCCACTGATGTGGAAGAGACTCATGCAGATTCAGCTACCACAACAGAAGGTGCCTCAATGGACCTTATGGATAGTGGTAACATATCTCAGACTGAATCTACGGCAACCGAGCCTTTTGATGACTTTGAAAGAGACATCATTAAGCACGGGAAACCAGGGTGCCAAGAAACCACATCTGGTGGTGAGGCTGAACATACCAAGTATGTTACCTCATCTCCCCATGATTCTTCAAAAGAAGATGAGGGAAGCATGCAACTCCTCGTTAAAGACCTTCTATCTAAAGTCTCAAATCTTGAATCCTGGTTAGGACTTTAGAAGAAAGGTCCGCCACTTAACAACTTGAGATTGACAATCTCAAGGTTCAACTAGCTGAGAAACAGATTGAGAGATTTGTCAGGCATGTACCTATTCAGATCTCCTTGACTTCTTCCTCTAGCTCTCAAGATGATGCTACCGAAAAGGGGGAGAATATTCAGAGACAAACACTTGAGGAACCACAGTCTCAAACTTCAACCTCAACATCTTATACTCCTGTCATCATTTTGTCTGAGCCTTCTCAAGTTGTACTTCAAATGGACCCAAAGATGCTCAAAGATCTCTACAGACTCTTCACCGGGTTTCTGTTGAGATCCTCTTCTGATTAGCCAAGTCCACATGATGCAATGCTCTATTTTGGAGCTGAAGAGCTTCAGAGGCTTACTGCACCTTCTACCACTATGGAAGGAGTTAGTCAACCTAAGGTCCACATGGAACCTAAGATTCATTTTGAAAGGGAAATGGGGACTGATGGCCCAACAACTAAAACAGTTGGGACAGAATCTGCATCTCCTCCAATTTCTGAATAAGAAGTTAAAGCCTCAGAAGAACAAGCTGAATCTTCCGAAGCTGAAATGGAAGCTACAGAAGGATTGTATAAAACGTCCGAGGAACTGATCATCACAGATGCAATCCTTGAAATGGTATCTGAGGTGAACGGCGAGGACTTTCTGAATCTACCTCCATCCCAGACACCATCTCTGCCTCTCTCACAATCCACTCTCCAAGAACCACCACAGTCAGGATCTTCAAAAGATAAAGGGAAAAGAAAGATAACTGCAGAAGAACTTCAGGAAGAGGAGAAGATTGAGAAATGAAAGAAGAAAGGAAGACTTCCAACTGAAAAGTTGCTAGCTGTTAGTACAAAAGTAGCTACAGCCAATCAGGAGGTTGTCAACAATAAGAGAAGGGAAGAGATCATTGACCAGGTTATACAAATGGGAACTACAAATGAAGAAACACTCCTGCTACGACTAGAGGAGTTGGTGGATCTGGAGAAGGCAACCTGGCTGAAACTTGAAGAAGAAGCCAAGTTGGCCGTGGAGAAAGAAAAAGAAAAATAGAAGGAAGCTGAATTGTAGCCGAGGAGAGACATGATAAATTTCCTAATCTTAGAGGCTTTAATCTTCAAGAACTCTATCCACACAATGATGAGATGATCCTCTGGCTCTACAACAAAGAGCAGGATAAAATGGAGAAAGAAAGAAGAAAGGCTGCAAGAGAAAAGACAAAGGAGAGAAGAAGAAGGAGGAAGAAGCTAGGGCCACTGCAACGGGAAGCTTAGTGAAAAGGCCTGGATGAAAGACAATCTTTGGGCCCATGGCTTCTGTGCAAGGCAGGTGGGTCCCATGTCTGAGAAGACACTCCAACGGATTGTTAGTGAAATCAAGGCTGACATCCGGTTGGGAAAGAGAAAGAGATGTACAGAAGGGTAAAGGGGATGACCTTTACTACAACCACCCAATCACAACCTGAACCCTCACCCCTACCTTTCACCATCAAAACCAAACCCTTCACCCCTGAACCCACATCTTTGCCCACATCCATTTCATCACCCCAACACCTAAACTTCCCATCCTCCAACCAAAAACACTTCCTAGAACCTCTGAACCTCAACCTACCTAACAACCATCCAAACCATCCCCTCAGCCTTCTCAGCATCTCTCTCTTGAGGAGTTCAAGGTAATCAAGACCAAGCTCATCAACAGCACAACTTTGAGCGAAGTCTTATGTGATGAATATTCTGTCAATATTACCTATGTTGATGGATCCTCTTGTTCCCTCACAAGAGATCAATTTTTGATTACCTAGAGGAACATTGGAACAGGCAGCTAGACTTCTAGGTCTCAACTCAGATTCACTGAATGATGAAGAGAAGAAGCTTAGAAGAAACCTGGTGACTCTGCTAGATACTAAGAAAGAGGACAAGATTCACTACTCGAGTAGGAGAGGTGGCCTATAGACTAGATTTATCAGATGAGTTAAGTGGGATTCACCCGAAATTCTATGTATCTCATCTGAGAAAATGTTTAGCCGACAAGAATATGATTATTCCATTGGAGGATATCATGTTAGATGAACGGCTCAATTATGTGGAGCAACCAGTGGCGATCATTGATTGAAAGGTAAAGAGGTTAAGGAATAAGGAGGTTCCTCTTGTGCGTGTACAGTGGAAGCACAGGAAGGGATCCGAGTCTACGTGGAAAATGGAAGAAGAGATTAGACAACATGACCCACGATTGTTTGAGGAATAACAAGTTCAGGGACGAAACCTATATAAGGGGGTGGACTTGTAACACTCGGTTATTTTTTAGAAGACTCAAAGAAAAGAATAAAGTGAAGGAAAAGAAAGAAACAACATTTTACCCAAGTTGAGGGATTATATGTCTGAAAAAGGACAAATCTTTAAAAAGTTGGTGAATAAAGCAACATGGTCACCCATGTTGCCTATTCACATCAACTCTCGGGTCATGAAGAGGGAGAGAGAGATGGAGAAGGCTAAACTTCGGATATTTTGAAGAACAAGAGCAGAAGTTTGAATTCAAGGTAAGAATTCACTGTTTTAATATGTTCTTAACTGGCCTTAGCCTCGGTTTTATGCTTATGTATGTTTGTGTGTGTTCGGGTATGTCTTTAGTGGGTTCTAGGCGGTTGAACTCAATTGCAAACGTGTTTGAAGAAGTCATACCCAAGAGGCTATTAAGGTGAGTTCTAGAACCTCCTTTTTTTACTTGTTTTAAATTGCCGTGGGGCTAGAAATGCATGTATGTACGCTTTTATAAATGTTGGGTTTCATACCCGTATGTCTTTATGTGTGTAATTTCGGGTGGGGTTTGATTTTGGGCTATGTATATGTTTGTTGATGTTATGATTGTGTTCCTAAGGCTTAGAATGTATGATTTAAGCTTAGAACATGTTAGGTGTTGTTTGGGGACCGAATTATGATATTAAGTGTGATATAGAATGCTCATGCGCTTAAACAGTAGCTCATGCGCCCCAACAGAAATAACTGCTTAAGTGTCCTATGCGCCCAAAACCTCATGCGCCGAAATAGTATCCATGCACCTAGAAATACGCTGAAATTGACTAAGTGTTCATACGCCCAGCTAATCATTCCGCCCCGGCACTCATGCGCCTGCATAGTGCCCATGCGCCTAGAATTTGCCCAGAATAGACTAAGTGTTGCCCATGCGCCCCAACAGTGCCCATGCGCCCCAACAGTGCCCATGCGCCTCAAGGTTTCCTATGTGGCTAAGTGTTCCCCATGCACCTAGAAGGCCATGCGCCTGCATAGTGCCCATGCGCCTAAGACTTAGAATATTTTTCTGAATTTCAGGAAAAATGTAAAAAGTAGGCTTTGATTTTGGAGGTTCTTGGGGGCTATGTAAGTTGACTTTTTGAAGTCATAGACGATGTGATGGGTCATGATGTTGATGTGTGATTAATACTTATGCATAATGGTATTATGATGTGTGATTCTAGAGTTTTGTGTTTTGAAAAGTTGCAAAGAATAGCATAAATGTCACATTTTCACGTATGAAAACATGTAAAAAGCTTAGATATAGCCTCATGGATGATAAACTAAGAGATTGGACGTAAAAATTTGCGATTTTGGGTTAAAAACGGCTGGTTCGTAATTTTTATGTGTTCTAAGAAACTGTCTATGCATCCAGCGACACTGCATATTCAAGCTGCGAAGCTGTGGGTTTTCTGCGAAACTATAGTTCACGGATAATTTCGTAGCCATGGAATTCCAACAAAAGTTGAGTGAAACTGGCATCGAAGCTGGCAGCGAAGTTGGCAGCGAAACTGCTTATTTGGCAGCGAAATTAGCAGTGAATTTAGGCAAAAATTAACCCATTTAAGTGTTAACTTATCTGCAGGCTGTGTATTGTGATCTTAGGCTAATAAGCTAGTTTAGAGGTTACTCTTGGTATCGAGGTGAGTTCTAGAGATCCCTTCATTTGTATGTTTATCCTCGTTTTGGGGTTATTATGCATACTAAATATACGTTTTTAAATGACCGAGATTTATGAGGTTTTATCTGGAATATCGATTTTTCTATAAGGAAATGTGTTATATAAACTCTTAACAATAAAAATTTTTCATGCTGACCTGGTAGCCCGGCCCCAGCTAGGGGCGTTACACCTTGGACCCCACTAGGGGCTGCTGCCCCTACGACCCCGCTGTCAGGGGCTGCCGCCCCCAAACCCCCGCTGCCCCACGGAGGGTCGGTTATGTTTTGTGATGACTAGTACTTGGCATGTTGTGTACTTATTAAGTTAAGTATTATATAATAAAGTGAAAGATGATATTAATGAAAAGTGAAATGTAATGAATGTTACCCTTAGGCCGTTTGATGATCAAAAGTCTTGCAAGCAACATGATAGACTTCACTTACGTGAGCCTGATGTATGAGGATTGATCCGTATTCATGAGCAGGCTATGTGCCTTGCAGTGTGGATCAACTATCGGGGGTTAGCTACCATGATGATGTGTACTGACAGGGATCTACATTCGTTGTTGATCAACATGGAGCCCTTGCCTTGTGCAATCTCGTTTATGACGAAGTGAAAGATAATGAACATGCTTATTATGATGCAAGAAATGTAATGTATTATGTTGTATGCATGGTCATTATATGAAGGATAAAGTTATAATTTCTTATTTACCTGAAACTAGAACTAACTCGGCAGAGCTGATTTTTATGCATAATAGTTGGCGGGTAAATGATGCTACTGAGGATAGCATAAGGTGGGAAGCTACTTGGATGGCAGTGGATGACATTTCTGATTATAAAACCTTTTATTGTAATTTAAGAACGAGTACTATGTTTTATTTACAATTGAAGGACAAATGTATGAGTACAATATGGTTTCCAAGTTTTAATTGAATGCCTAATTATTCCCGCTGTGTTGTTTTGTTATTAAAATGATTTTATGCTATGATTAACCAACTGTGAGGCTTCCCGGGAACGGGGCATTACAACTCAATAAACACATTAACCGAAGGTTTTGGAATGCAAGACTCATTGACCTAGTTAACCCGTTTGACCCGTTGGTGACATATTAATTGAAATATTGTTTAATCATGCATATCAACTTAGCATACATGAATATCATACATATTATTCGTTTGTATCATGTCATCAACCCGAGTTCTACCAATGTGATCATACAACATTATATTATCATACAACTCATATGAATCTCAAACAATCAACATGCTCAACAATGATCAAGTTCAATCCCAAAGTTGATTCCCTAATCGCTCACCATAATCCATCATTATGTATAATAATCAAGAGCCTAAATTCCCTGAATGATCAATCAAGTATCCACACAACCCAATTAACACATTCCACCACATTAGACACCATCAACAAGCATTCTAACATGACCCTGATATCATGAACATACCTAATTCACCATATCCAACGTTTCTCATAAATAAAGTTTCCATTTTGGGAAGTAAGACCCAAAATAAATCTAATATCAAAATTCATTCATGAGTTCATCATCTTTATACATAATCAAGTTCATAACTATCATCTAGGCATGACCAACATCATCAATTCATCATAATTTACAAACCTCATATCCAAAAGTTTCTACTTATAGCAAGGTATGAACAACTACTAGATTTCATGATCTTTCTTGCACAATCTAGGTAAACTAACATCAAAGCAATAGAACTAACATCATACAATCATCAAATCATGATCAAATCACAAACTCATACATTTCATACGAATAAAGTCTCCCTTTCGGGAAAGTCAAATCCAAAATCCATATTTTAATCAAATTTAATCTCAAATTCATCAATAACATCCCTAATCTAGTTCATTGAAATCATAAAAATCCTATCGAACATATGCCAATCATCAAAACATGAATTCCATGAAGAAAAAGTTTCTTCTTTAGGCAATGTATGAACTAGATGACCAAACTATGGATTTCTTGCATAATCAACATAATCTAGAATTCATACAAACTAACTAACATCATATCAACATTTAACAATCATCAATTTCATATTCTCATACATAATTTCTAACTAGGGTTCATCATGAATCAAAACTATAAAAACATGATGAAATCTATTCTTTAAACGTGTAGAAATCAAGAATTAGACTTGCTAACACCTTGCAACCACTTGGAACTAATCAAAATCATCTTGTATGTGCTTGTTCTTGCTCAATTTTAGAAAATACTAAGGGGTTTTGGGTTGCTTGTGGCTGAAATTGGGTTGTGGGAGGCTAGGGTTGGGATTTTTTAACTTAACATAAATAGATTTTTGCATATAAACCCCCGTTTTAACCAACTTTTGTAAAATTAATATCTTTAGCATTTTTTACAATTTTAACTTCAAATTACAAGTATTATTAATCAATAATCATAATCACAAACATTTACAACAAGTCACACAACACATAAAATATATATATAACATGTCACGTTATGGTGTAAAATTCACAAAATAAATATTTAAAATTTTATAAATTCATGAACCACATAATCACAACTAATAATCAACAATTTTGTTAGATTATTATTGTTTATCATAGATTATTATTATTAAGTCACCAATGTTTAACGACAACTAGTGTGTGCTCACGACATGTGTATGCAAGATCTAATGGAACTAACGGAGTTTGATAACGGAAAAATTACCGGATGTCACACACACACACACACACACACACACACATATATATATATATATATATATATATAATATATATATATATATATATATATTATGCAATTAGTATATTTTGTCATAATTGTAAGTTCCAAGTGATTATATGGCATTTTGTGGTTTAAAGTTTGTTTGCTTGATTTATGCGTTTTTATGTCATTTGCGCTAAGGTTTTAATTAACCAAATTTACTAAATAAAATATGGAATTTTTACCATACTTATATATGAGTTTTAACTTTCTATTAAAATAAGTGTAGCATTTTATAGAGTTTATTTAGTAGTTCAAAAATAATTATATTAGTTCAAAATAATATGCAGCTATATTCTGTAGTCTAAAAATATTTTAGTTGGTTAGGGATCGAAAACTTAAACATTTTAAGTGAGACCACTTGGGTTTTAAATATAACATATAACACTAACTCCTAGAAAACGAAGCAAGACAATTGACTAAAAATTGAGGGAGCTATGCCCTGCTAAAGTCAACCTAAGTATTTTGCTGAAAAAATTAAAGTTTGACCTTTCGTCTTGTACTTAACTTTTGAGGGTCTAAATCTTAACGAAAAATTATGAATTTACCATGGTTGGAAAGATGTTTATTCTAAATTAATTTTAGGCTAAAGAATAGATTATTTTGGTTTTGTTTTGACCTTTTAAAGTTAACGAAATTTTGTAACAGAATCAATTTTATAAATCAAGCAACGTTTAAGCCATATTTTTTATGTGAACAAGTAGGTATAATGATGATTTGTAGGTATAAGATGTTTAAAATAGGTTATATATTACTTAATTAGGATAACTATCTCGTTTATGTTAACGTAAACATAAAATTCCATTAATATAAATACTTTCATTATAATTCTTATAACTTAAACTTCTATATTTTGTAATACATTTGAGGGTTCTAGTAATATTATCTAATCTTAAGCTTGCATTTATATTCGACCGGTTCAAGTTAGTAGTTGGTGTGTTATGTGTTGGACTCAACAAGTGCATTAAAAGGATAATGCTTGGCATTATCAAACACAAAGTGTTACAACATTCAAACAATCATTAACTAACACATTAGCATCATTAACATTCATAACATACACTAATTTCTATTTAAATTTCTTTTTCAACTTTATAGATAAAATAAATTTTTGACAAGTGTCGGCAGCGGATAAGGAAGTGCCCACAACAGATGACCAAGTCTATGTAGGGAATGAATAACAACTTCAAATGTCTACAACGGATGAACAACTCACACAGCCGATGACAAAGTCCACAACCAATGAATAGTCCACAACGGATGTTGAATCCACACTGGATGAATGCTCCACAACAGATAACCAACAAGAAAAATGAACAACATGTGTTCACAGCGAATAACATCCAGGACACAGCGGGCAGCTTATTCATCATCAACATCAAACAACTTTGCATCTACAATGGACAATCTAACATTCATAGTTGACGACTTCAACTTAGGATTTTTATGTAATTTTCGTTTACATAAGGCTATTTTTTGTAATCATGTATAGCTATCTGTATAGGCTATAAGTAGCATAACACCCTAATCCTTTGTAGACATTTTGAACAATCAATACTACAAGTAGTTATTATCATTCAAGCATTCAATCACTAGCAATCATACAAACACTAACACACATTGATATCATAGCTCTAACATGGGTTTTCACACCATGATTTTTGTTTGTTCAATAAGAGATTAGAAAAAGGACCTTCGGGAAATCATCAACAACCTAAGTTGTTGTTTGTTTTTATGATTTTATCAGGTGGTATCAGAGCCTTGGCTCAAATCAAGCATTGTTTTAGATCCTTTCATTCAACAACATGATATATGTGGTTCATTAGCTTCAAAACATACATTTTGAGATGAAAATCATCTTAAACACCTTCTTCTACTTTAAACATTCATCAAATGCTTAAAACATCATTCGTTAATATTTTTTGTGCATTTTGTAGAAAATATTGTGTGTTAAAAGCTAAAAATATCATTCATACACTGTTTTCGAATGTGTTTGTCATAAAAGTCTCTAAACTCATTGGTTTTGAAGGGTTTTTGATAAAATAGTACATGAGTATTATTACATCAGGTTTTCATCAAACAAATACTCATATGAAACACTTTGAATCTATTCATTTTATTTATACATCATTTGAGTGGTTCTACACTCAAATCATGCAATTTGTCATCTTCAAAAAACAAACCGATTGTTTTCTTGTTGAAGCTGTAATAGCCGCCAACAAACCCTAGGATAAACCCTAGTATTTGTTCACACATATTCTTCAAAATTGTAAGGACCTAGCTTTTATGGATTACAATATCAAGTGAAAAGAAAAAACTCAAATCATGCGAGAAATACAAGGAAGCAAAAACTCTAAGATGATGGATAAAGATCTCATCACCTGAAAACTTGGAGTTGCCCCGCGCGAAGTTGATATTCTTGTGCGAGAACATCTTGATAGTATATATAGATGTTTTTCCTTTTTATTTCAGTGTGTGCGTTCATTTGTAAAAGTGTGCTGGGTGAGAGAGCAGAGAGGTGTGTGATAGGCTGCCTGAGCGGAGCTCACCTCTGGTGGATGAGCTTAAATAACATAAACTCCTTTGGTATTGTAATCCTTTGATTAATAATATCCTATTGAGTGTTTAATGTTCTTTGATATCACACACACATCCGTCTTACTTTTATTATCAAGTGCAACAATATGGGGAATCGACCGTGACGAGAAGAAGGTGAAACCTAGGGTGAACACACATGAAATTAGCTTTATTACATCATTACACTTGGTATCTTCAACTTTTGATTTCTCGCGCGAGAAGTCGAAACGTTTACAACGAACACTTCATGCGAGAAGTCATCATTCGCACAAAAACTACCAAAATTTGTCTATGAAATTTTCGAAGTGTAGAAAATCTTGCAAACCAATTAACATTCTTCATTAAGGCTGCCTATTGATTTCGAAGGGTGTTATAAGGTATATGGATGTTCGAATTGATGATTTGAATGAATTTGATTCATGACCAAAGTTCAAATGGACTAAAACTTGACAAATTGATGAAATTAAACATAATGAACAAAAATAATGAACAAAAATAATGACTTCTTCGACATCTGAGGAACATGTTTAATTGATTCAAAACATGTAAAATCAGGTAGATTGAACAATTGATTTTGAACCAACTTTTCACATGCCAAAGGTTTTGAGAAGATGAATGCAAAAAGTTATACTTTTCATGAGGAAGTTTACTTTTGGTCCAAAATGTTGAGATCTGTTTGAATTTCAAATTCATGTGAAAAGTTGAACTTGTCGCGCGAACAATATACATTTTGCGCGATAGGTTTGAATTTTCAGAAATTTTTTTTAAGTGTTGAATTTATTTTTATTTTTATTTTTACTGTGTACTTATAAATTGTGTTAAAATTTTTAGATGGCTCGACCTTTGGCTTTTAATAAAAACCACAATGCCATTGCTTATTTGGGAGAGGTTCCGGAGGACAAATCCCTATTCAGATCCTTGATCAAAGGATTGAAGACTTCCCTGATATTTCATGCTATATTAGCTAACCCAAAGATATACATTGATGTGATTGACCAATTTTGGCAAACAACAAATGAGATTGATGCTGAAGATGAGCTCTACATTACAGCCACTATGAAGGGAAAGAGAGTTGTTGTAACTGCTAAAGTGATTAACAACGTCTTATTGTTAGAAGACATTCCACAAGCTCCAATGAAGATTGATGATGCTGCTGCTAAGGATTGTTTAGTCCGTATGGGTTATACTCACCATTATCCGTCTCTAGAGAAGAAATATTTTCCACTATTTTGGAAGTATCTATTTCACATGGTTATCCATTGCCTTAGCAATCTAAAGGCTGGCACGGATAGTTTGAGCACCATTTTTGGATCTTTAACGGTATATCTGGTTGATGATCTTCCATATAGCATCTCCACAGCCATATTTTCTGAGATGCAAAAGAATGTCATTGCTACCCAGGGAAGAAGTTCATTATGTATCCATGATTTATTCAGATGATAGTGAATGCTTCTCATCCTGAGTTTAGTATATCTAATTCATCTACCTATTCCGTTATGGTAATGAAGAAACATATTTCACTTATCTAATAGGAGCGAGGGGAAATGCATGGGATGTATCACATTTTGCGAAACTTCTTAGATTTGTGGATGGTTTTTAAGCTGAAGCACTGTAACACCCGGTTATTTTAAAGTCAAAGAAAAGAAGGAAAAGAAATAATACCCAAAGCCTAGGGGTAAAAAGTATCCAAAAGGACAAAATGTTTGAAAAGTGGGTGTAAAAGGTGGTATGGCCGCCCATATGTCACATACACCACTGATTTTCGGGTTTTAGAAAGAGAGAGTGTAGCAGGGAGCAGCAAATTTTCGGCTTTGAAGAAGAACAAGAAGAAAGAATTCGAATTCAAGGTAAGAATTCATGTTTTTATGGTGTTCTTAACTGGTCATATCCTCGGGTTATGCTTATGTGTGTTTGTATGTTTTCGGGTATGTTTCTAGTGGGTTTCTAAGCAGTTGAATTCAATTTGCAAACGAGTTTTGAGGAAGCCATACTCAAAAGCTGCAAAGGTGAGCTCTAGGACCCCTCTTTTACTAGTTTTTTTATTGATTTTGGGGCTGGAAATGCATGAATGTATGTTTATATAAAGCTGGGTTTCGGACCCGTATGCTTGAATGTGTTTATGATGTGATGTGTGACTATGTTCATGGTTGATGATGTATGATTGTGTTATAAGGCTTAGAGGGTAAGATTTGAGCTTAGAACCTGATGAATGGTGCATGGAAATTGAATATGATGTTTTAGACCCACTTGATAAGTCTTTAAATCTGCCTAAGTGTTTGGAAGTAAAGGTGAATAAAAAGGGTTAATGCGGATGAACATTAACCAATCGGTAAGTCAATGCGGGTGAAGTCAATGTGGATGAAGTCAATGCGGATGAACATTGACTATGTGCAGGAAATACGAATGAGCATTTTCCTAAGTTTGGGAAATGTGGATGAGCATTTGCCTAAGTCTGGGAAATGCAGATGAGCATTTGCCTAAGTCTGGTAAATGCGGGTGAACATTTGCCTAAGTCTAGGAAATGCGGATGAGCATTTGCCTAAGTTGGGAAATGCGGATGAGCATTTGCCTAAGTTTGGGAAATGCGGATGAGCAAAGTAAGTCAATGCAGATGAAGTGAGTCAATGCGGATGAGCACTGACCAAGTATAGAAATGCGGATGAGCAACGTAAGTCAATGCGAATGAAGTGAGTCAATGCCGATGAGCATTGACTAAGTATAGAAATGCTGATGAAGTGAGTCAATGTGGATGAGCATTGACTAAGTATAGAAACGCAGATGAGCAATGTGAGTCAATGCGGATGAACTATAGCAAATGCGAATGAACTGTAGGAAATGCGGATGAACGCTTAGAAAAAAATTCTGACTTTTGGGAGAAAAAGGAGTAATGTAGGCTTTGACCTAGGAGGTTCCCGGGGGTTATGAAAGTTGACTTTTAGGGTCATAGATGGTATGTTGGGCATGTAATGTATTGTGATTGATGCTTATGCATGATGATGATAATGTTGCATAGTTATGCATGATGTATTTTATGTATGTATGATGCCCTGCATGATGATTTATGAATGATATGTTTATGTTCCTTATGATGATGTATGTATATCTTTCCCATGACTTTACATGTTATGATAATGAATGAACGAAGTATTATGTATGTAAAGTGAAAGATAATGAAAGAGGAACATGAAGTAAGAGTGCATGCATTAACAGGTAATGAAAGTAATGATAACCTTGTAGGCATGGCATGCACATCAAGGTCTTTCTTTGTGATTGACCATTTGCATAGAACTATTGCTGCATACCTTAGGTACTGTGACCACGAGGTGTGATGCACCGTTATAGAAGGTGTATGAGGGGCCTAGGTCCAGAACCATGAACAAAAAGGTATTGCTTATGGTAATGGTACATGTACATTCATACCTTAGGTACTGTGACCACGAGGTGTGATGCACCATTATAGAAGGTCTATGAGAGGGTTAGGTCCAGAACCATGAAGAGAAAGGTATTGCTTATGGTAATGGTACATGTAGATTCATACCTTAGGTACTGTGACCACGAGGTGCGATGCACCATTATCGAAGGTCCATGAGAGGCCTAGGTCCAGAACCATGAACAGAAAGGTATTGCATAGTAAGCCTAAACTTTACGCTAGGTACTGTGACCACGAGGTGCGATGCACCATTATAGAAGGTCTATGATGGGCCTAGGTTTAGTACCATGAACATAAGGGATGGGTTTATGGATGACAGGAAGGGAAAAGTAAAGAATAAGACATGAAGGATTAAAGAAGATAATGAATATATTATCTGTATGTACGTACAATGTATGATCATGAACGAATGTAAAGTATAGTATGATTTTGAAAGAAAGCAAAGATGGTTTTATAAAAGAAAAGTATGTTTTATTGTAAAACTAGAACTCACTCAGCAATGCTGACTTTATGCATTTTTCCAATTGGCAGGTGAGTATTGTTGAGGATGGCACGAGGCAGCTGCTCAACTCTTTTGGATGGCATCCATTTATATATAAAGCTTTTGTGATGCAATACAACAATGTAATTTTGTAACCGACAAACAATGTATTATTTTGCAAAAGTTTTTATGATGAAATGAAATGCCATTTTTGAATGTTTATGCTGCGAATGTTTAAATAAAATAACTATAAATGCATGTTTTATGTGCAATGGTTGACCAGCTGTAAGCGTCCTAGAAACGGGGCCTTACAAGTTGGTATTAGAGCCAAAGTTTAAGTGAAATGGGTAAATTTTCAAATGAACCTTAACTTAAACTGAGAATAGGATAGAAAAGGAAAGGGATGCCAAACTGAGTAGCTGCGTGCCATGAGGTATTTTCGTAAAGTTAACTGGTTTTATGTGCGCATGTTGTGTGGTTATGTGCTGTATGTAGATTTAAATACTGATGTAGTGAGGACAAGCAATGCTTGGGGTGTGAAGAGTAAAGTAAGTGGCTAATTACAACTGGGCACTATAATTAGGGACTTATTGTACTTGCCAGAAACTGAGCCGTTCCCTTAAATGACCGTATTAGTGTTTAAATCTTTCAGTGTGAGTTAGAGGATGGCTGGTGGTACATCATCTAATGCTTTGCATGGTGGTGGACGTGGTGCTGAACCACGGGTTACGAGAGGAAGGCCTAGGGCCGAAAAGGTGGTTCATGAACAACCAGAAACCCCTCATTTGGAGGGCGGAGATGAGAGTGCTAACCTGAGAGCCTCAGTAAAGGAGGCAGTTGTGGAAGAAGTGCATTAAGTCATGCAGATGATCCTACCGTCTGTGGTGACCGAAGTAATAAAGGCCGTTAGAGAGGGGGAGAGATGGGAAAGGAGTGGACCTACGGGCAAAAGAAGACAGCCCGAGACTGAGACGGTTCCGTCTAATGATGAAGAAGAAGGGGAAGAAGCAGAGCCTGTGTGGGAGGCAGTGCGAGGCTATAACTATAGGGTATTCATGAGATATAAGCCCCCTACTTTTGATGGAAACGACACTGCTGTTGCTGCTCACCGGTGGGTGAGGGAAATGGAGGCTGTTCTTGATATCAGCGAGTGCCGTGAAGATCAAAAGGTGACGTTCGCTACCCACTCTTTTATGGATTCGGCTCTGTGCTGGTGGGACAATATTGTCCAAGCCGAGGGTAGCAGGGCCATCAGGAGGATGAGATGGTCTGAGCTGAAGAAGTTGGTGATCGAGGAGTTTTGTCCTCACCGGGAAATGGACAAGGTTGATAGGAAGTTCCTGCAACTGGAGGCGGGAACTATGAAGCACCAGCAGTACACCACGAAATTCAATGAGATGGCACATCTGGTGCCGGATGAGGTGACACCTCTATCTCGAAAAATCAAGAGGTACATTCAGGGTTTGCCAGCAAATATTCGCAGGCACATGATCGCTGCCCCGCCGAGCACGTTTAGGTCTGTAGTGGATTTGGCGGGAGGATGGTATGATGAGAGGACGGTGGTGATGAAGGAAGGTGGAAAGAAGAGTGGTGGTGAGCGAAACTGGCAGGGGAAGAGGTTTGGTCCGGGGTATGCTTCGACGGGTAACAAGAAGGCACGAGTGGATGACCGCCGTATCTTTGCATTGGGTGCAGGTATAAAGAAGTATGTTAAGTGTGGGAGAGAACATAGCGGGGAATGTAGGCTGGGGTTGAATGTATGCTTCAAGTGTGGGAAGCCGGGGCATATAGCCAAGGACTGTCGTACAGTCCGGTGTTTTAACTGTGGCATGGAGGGCCACGTGAACAAGGATTGTAAGAATCCCAGGGCTGAAAGTTCCAGGGTGAAGAAAACTAGAGGTGAAGGACCAAGGGCGAACGCCAGAGCATTCACAATGACACGGGAGGAAGCTAGAATGGACCCTGATGTCGTGTTCGGTATGTTTCTGGTGAACCAAACTTTAGCTTTTGTGCTATTTGATTCTAGTGCTAGTAAGAGTTTTATTTCTGCTGCTTTCTGTGCTAAGTTGCCTGTTAGTAGTAGACATATTGATGCCCCCTTCGAAACTGCCATAGGTAAGTCTACCAGGATTTCTGAGATGTTAGAGGGCTGTTATGTGGAGCTAGAAGGTCATAAGTTTCCTGTTAGACCATTCATAATGACCTTGGATGGTTTTGATTTGGTTCTTGGGATGGATTGGTTGGCGGACTTCGAGGCAAACATTGTGTGTTGTAAAAAGATGATCCGTTTGACAACGCCTGATGGTTGTTCGGTGACGGTATATGGTGATCGGGTGACTACGATTCCGAAGATGATTTCAATGGGGGTGGCGGGAAAGTGTATGAGGCGTGGATGTAGTGCCTACTTGGCCTATGTAAAGGATGTGGATACGCCAACACCACAACTATCCGATGTACCCGTTGTGTGTGACTTTCCAGACGTATTCCCAGAAGACTTATCAGGAGTGCCACCTAACCGTTTGATTGAGTTCCAGATTGATTTGATACCGGGTGCCCAACCTATTGCCAAGGCACCATATCGGTTAGCTCCAACGGAGATGAAGGAGCTGATGGAGCAGTTGCAAGAGCTGTTTGATAAGGGGTTCATTAGACCGAGTATCTCTCCTTGGGGTGCTTCGGTCGTTTGTAAAGAAGAAGGACGGTAGTATGAGGATGTGTATTGACTACCGTGAGCTGAATAAGTTGACAATAAAGAACCGCTACCCCTTACCGAGAATAGATGATATGTCGTTACCCGATGGGAGCAAAGATCTGGTGGTTTATTCTGATGCTTCCTACTCGGGTTTGGGGTGCGTGTTAATGCAGAGAGGGAAGGTTATAGCCTATGCGTCCCGACAGTTAAAGGTTCATGAGGTCAACTACCCTACTCATGACTTGGAGCTAGCAGCCGTGGTCTTTGCACTAACGATTTGGAGGCACTATCTTTACGGTACGAAGTGCACCATTTTCACATACAACAAGAGCTTGAAGTACTTCTTCGAGCAGAAGGATCTGAACATGAGGCAAAGGAGGTGGTTGAAGCTTATAAAGGATTATGATTGTGAGATCCATTACCATCCGGGCAAGGCCAATATGGTGGCGGATGCCCTTAGCCGGATAAAGAGGCCCGAGCCAATTCGGGTGAAAGCATATCAGCTGATCATGACCTCTGATGTGATGAAGCAAGTCAAAGAGTTTCAAGATGAGGCACTGAAAGAAGATCATCTTAACTCTGAAAGAATGAGAGGTCTGGTTAGGAATTGGGTGAAAACACACTTGGTGTTAAAACTCGATTTGGACGGGTGTGGATTCTCATTTCGGGGATCTACGTGTGAGGATTTTGGATGAAGCTCACAAGACTCAATACTCCATTCATCCTGGTGCCACAAAGATGTATCAAGACATGAAGAAAGATTATTGGTGGCCGGGTATGAAGCGTGACGTGGTGGAGTATGTGAGTAAGTGCCTTACTTGTTTGCAAGTGAAGGCCGAGCATCAAAAGCCATACGGGAAGATCCAACCTTTGGATATACCGGAATGGAAGTGGGCGCACATCACCATGGATTTCATTACGAAGCTGCCACGTACTCCGAAAGGGTACGATGACATATGGGTGATTGTTGACCGTCTGATGAAGAGTGCTCACTTTCTACCGATCCGCGAGACATATTCATCCGAGAGGTTGGCTGACCTGTTCATCAAGTAGATTGCAATTCGTCATGGTGTGCCGTGTCTATTGTGTCCGATTGTGACACTCAGTTTACATCCAAATTCTGGAAGAAATTCCATGACGCTATGGGGACGAGGATACATATTAGCACGGTTTACCATCCCCAAACTGATGGTCAGTCAGAAAGGACCATTCAGATATTGGAGGACAAGCTTCGGGCATTTGTAATTGATTTTGGTGGAAGTTGGGATGACCACTTACTGTTAGCTGAATTCTCGTACAAGAATAGCTATCATGCTAGCATTGGCATGCTACCTATGAGATGCTATATGGTAAGAGATGCAGAACACCCATTTGTTGGGGTGACATTGGCAGAAAGAGTTGGGAAGCGTCAAGGTAATCGAGGCTATGACTGAGAAGCTTGAGAAGATCAAAGCCTTCATGAAGGCAGCCAAAGATAGACAGAAGTCGTACGCCGATAAACGACGTAGACCGATTGAGTTCCAGGTGGGTGACCTGGTTATGTTGAAGGTCTCACCTTGAAAGGGTATCATTCGTTTCCGAAAATGGGGCAAGTTGAGCCCGAAATACATAAGCCCTTTCCGAATCATTGCTCATGAAGGGATCGTGATCTAGTTTGATAAATTAGATTAGGATTTGCAGCGGAATAGCACACAAATTAGACAAAATTCGAGCAAGAATAATATGAATATTCAATTAAATAGTAACAGTTATAGAGAGAGATTTTTCTACAAAAAGAATGTTTTCATTCATGCACAAACTTCCTGTAGAGGGAAATTAGGTCAACATTCCTTTTATAAGGAATGTCACATCAGCTGACGTCACTTGATAGTGACATCTAACTGATTTATACAAACAACTAAAAGTAAACTAAACTACTGAAGATGTCCACAACAACTGAGGACACCTTCATTAAAAGCTAAGTATAAATTAACATTACAACTACTGAAGATATAACATCTGAAGTATAAGAACTTCAGATGTTTTACATAACATAAAACTACTGATTACAAACTACTGAAATGTAAACCATCACAACTACTGAAGAGAACTACTTCAGCTGTTGTAACAACTTCTGAGAACTTGATCTTCAGTCTTTGTCTTCAGACTTTGTCTTCAGACTTTGTCTTCAGCAGTTGTCTTCAGACTTTGTCTTCAGCAGTTGTCTTCAGACTTTGTCTTCAGCAGTTGTCCTTCAGACTTTGTCTTCAGACTTTGTCTTCAGCAGTTGTCTTCCGACTTTGTCTTTAGACTTTGTCTTCAACTGTTGTAGATCACTTCAGTTGTTTTAATGTTTGTGGGACTTAAAGGTATTATTGTTCAGTCTCATTGGTTCTTTTGTCCAACAAACTCCCCCTGAACAAATGCAGCCAAAACCTTTAAAATTATTGAGGTCCCACTTATTGGCAGAAACAAAATCCGGATCAGCTCAGAATTCTTCAATATAAGCTCAGGCCAGGGAAGAGATTTCAGAAGGTTTGATTGGCAAAGGATGAATAGGTACTCTATCTTGGGGAATTGGACATAGAGCTGTTACCCCATCCATGAAACCTACTTCTGTAAGACTCCCTGACATAGGCCTCAAGGAAAACAACTTGTTCTTCCATTATGAGTTCTTCAACTCCACTTTCAAAGAAGAACTCAGGCCCATAGTACTCACATAAGTACTTAATATGCTTTCCATTTTTCAGCTCCATAGTTGTTATCTCTCTGTATGCAAACTCATCAGGATGAGTGCCTTCAAGCAATAACTGGAGCTCATTTCTTCTTATTTCTTCAAGCTTCTTGTAGATTAACTCTTTCTTTACCATTTTGTTTTCTAGTAAGGTTTGTGGAGTCATCTTAGACTTGTAAGCTCTCTTGAAGTCATCAAGGATTTCCCAGGGTGACACTACAATGGACAACATTATCACAACATCTACAATCTTCTTTACTTGGGCGTTGTATCTGCTTGGAATCTTCATTTTATGAATTTTGTCACTTACTCTGGGGTCAGGCCAAATTCTCACTCTCTCTTTCGGATATTGGAATGTAAATCTGAGAGCATACAACCTCTGAGCATGTTTCTTCATAGCTTGTATGGATGAAGACTTGGGAAACTCTTTATCAATCATCTTTAACATCTGCTCATCATGTTGTTTGTGTTGTTGTTCTTCTTCAAGTTTGACTTTTACCATTTGCCTTTGCAAGTCAGGTGTGATTATTGTTGGTTGACTCCTAGGCTCAGGCATTTTTATTTTGAGAATAGCAGAGAGTGGTAGACTATCATCCTCATCATCATCTTGTTCTTCTTCTTCCATCCTCAACACCCTTCTCTTCCTCTTAGGTGCATCATTGGTAATGGGTTCAGTAGGTTTCTTAGGTAAAGGAGTTGGTTTTGAGGGTTATGAAGGTGGTTGTTTTGGTTTGGGTGATAGTGCAGGCTGCTCTAGCATCTTGGATGTGAGTGAAGCTTTGGATAATTTTGCCATATCAGTCCTTTTCCCAGCACTAGCTTCATCAAGAGCTTCTATGATCAAACCTTTGTTAAATACTTCAGAAGAACAGATTCTGGTGGTTATCTCCGAAGTACTGTCTCTGGACCATGACTTTACTACAATGATTGACCTTCCTAGATGTTTTGATATAAATCTTGCCATAGTTTCCATCCTTTCTCTTTCTTTCTCACTCCAACTTGCCCATCTTTGTTCAATTTCTTGAACCTCTAACCTTCTGATCTTAGAGTCAAGTTTGGCAGTGTCAATCCTTGTCTGAAGAGTTGATCAATAATCTTATCCATAGATCTGCTATGTTGCTCATCAGCTTCTTTGATCAATTCTTCTAACTTTTTCTCAGTCTTTTCAGATCCTTCAGTCTTTTCAGAGCTTTTCTTCCTCTTATAGGTGATAATTTCCTTTTCTTTCCTCTCTTTTTCTGCTTCCTCTTCAGCTCTTTTTCTTTTGTCTACTTTCACTGACTTAGACTCCCCCTTTTTGGGTGCATTGGGTTCAGGGGTGTGAATGTCAAAAGTCTCTTAGAAACAGCAGCATCAACTAAAGATTGAAGATTTGAGGAAAGCCTCTCATGAATGGCTTCATGTACAATGTTTGTGATTATGGAAGTGATGAGAGGTAAGGATGTTTGAAAGGCAGCAACTATTTGCTCAGAGGGGTTTTGTCCCTAAGAAATGGCACCTGAAGCAGAGGCTGGTGGCAAATTTGTTGAGAGTGGCTCAGTGTTTGGGATAGTTTCAGGAGAAACTGCCATCTGTGGGTGAATGTGGGCAGATGGACTTGATTCTTGTGACATTTTGGCAAGCAGTTCTTGTAGTCTGCATACCTTAGTCTCAAGAATAGTATTGTGGGCTAGAACATCAAAGAAAAAGCCCAGGTCATCATCAGTCTATGCTGAATCAGCTAACCTCCTGATGAAATCAGGATGAACATGTGCTGAGTGTAGATCAGTATTCACATGTGCCCCTATTTCTCGGAACTGGGGACTTCCTGCCTCAGGATGATGTCCTTCATTGGCAGTTGCCTCTGGTGAGGACTTAGAAATGATACGATCTTCATCCTGATCATGTGTTGAACAGGAGAAGAGGCAGCCTCACCACATGTTCTAATCTGCTCCTCTACATAGGGAGATTGAACTCTGTAATCCCTGTGTTGTGGGTTATCAGCTACATTATAATCCTCTCCCTCAATTGTTGAGGTTTTCCCAGTGGTAATAGGTTTCTGCGGAGGGGTAGAGGATTGTAGTTGAGTCAGCACTTGTGCAATAACCACAGTTGGGCTTGTAGGGGTGGCTTCAGTGGGAGATAGGTATGAAAAGGATTGCACCTGGGGTGAATGGTGCTCTTCAATGGCAATCCTCTCAAGTGAGAGAGATTCTAGTAATGTGGTTTCCCCATTTTTGGTTGCATCAGGATCCTGTTGAGAGGATTCCTGAGCAGTTTTAGCTGGTAGAGTCCTGGAAACTACAGGGGGATTACTACCCATAGGTTCAACCTTACTTTGTGTTGCAGGGGCATCATCAGGGGATCAACTCCCTGAGTAGCCTTTTTGGTTTGTTCGTAATGAGGTTTGGAGGGGACTTTGGATCTGGAGGATGAGGCTGTGGGTACCTTCTGCTTGGGTTTTAGCAGTTTGGCAGCCTCTTGGAGGTGTTGGTCAGAGTTGTGCCTGGAGTATACCTCTGGCAAAACTCCCACAGCAGGGACTCCAAGGCCAACAGGGCCATCAGATTGTAACTAATTCATGAGTATGGCCATAAGAAACCTTGGATATAATAACCATCTTTTAGCTACAGGTTTCATTGCCAGATCTTTTAATTCTAAAAATATAATTTCAGAAAAATTTAAGCTTTGGCGTTCAAGAATAGAATACAATACCTGCTGCCACCTGGATGACATTTGATCCCATGAAGAGGTTTTGGGGGCAAGGCAAACATTGATCATGTGGAAGATTAGGCGTTCAGCATCATGAAAGTGCTTCTTCAGAATGGTTGTAGCACTTAGGTTGCCCTCATAACCATGGTTGATGAATGAGAGATCAATGGTGCCCTTCGGGTATTTCGTGACAAAGGTAGCATCATTCAGATCTAGCGTTTGGCGAATGATAGCAGGAGTGACTACCACCTTCTTCTAGTTTACAAATGACTGGAGAGTGATCACGACATCATTCTCACCAGTATGGATGGTGACATTTGTCCAGAATTGACGAAGAGATTTGGGATAGATGGTGGGATTCAGAAGAAAAGTAGTTTGATACTGGGAATCAACCATCAGATCAATAGCATCATCAAACTTAGTCGAAAAGGTCGATTTTGTGTAATAGGCAACATAGTTGTGTCGAGGTTTGATTTGCATGGTCGCCATTAATGGGAATGAACGTTCGGAAATCAATTTAAGAAAAGTTTGAAGTTAGGGTTAGGTATATATAGGTTATGAAACGGCTGAAAGAAAACAGCTGAAAGTTTTGGTTTTAGTCATCAGTTGTTAGAAAACAACTGAAGACATGGTTTTAACTTTCAGATGTTGTAAACAACTGAAGACTTGGTTTTGTCATCAGTAGTTGAAAACTACTGAAGACTTGGGTTTGACTTCAGTTGTTTTGAAATGAAACAAAGGTTGTTTGAAACAATTGAAGAATAAAATTACTCATCAGTTGTAGTCATCAATTCACATATCTCAGTTGTTTCATTTGACCTTAACACTTACGCAGCAGATTATCTGTTTTTCAGATGTTTCATTGGTCATCAGTACTTATTGTTAGAACAACTTCAGTAGTTGTAACCACATCAGTACTTTGCAACAAATAAAGTACTTTAGTACTTTTTAAGTAATTTAGTCTTCAGTAGTTATGAAAACTGCTGAAGATAAAATAACTTCAGTACTTATTTGTGACAGTTGTATTGATGCTCATCAGTACTTGTGAGCTGAGATCATCAGTAGTTGTCAAATTATTCAAGCTGCAACATACCAAGCCTTAGCACTAGATTTTGAAAAGTTGCACTGTCCAAAGGCTTAGTAAATATATCTGCAAGCTTATCAACACTAGGAACAAACTTTGGATCAATCAGACCTTTTTCATAACAATCCCTGATAAAATTATGTCTGATCTCAATATGTTTGGTCCTAGAATGCTGGACAGGATTCTTAACAATACAGAGCTGAAGCACTGTCCATCAGTAAAGGAGTCTTAGTCTCTGTAATGTTATAATCCAGTAATTGATTCTGAAGCCAGAGTACCTGAGATGTACAACTTGCAGTAGCAATGTACTCTGCTTCAGCAGTGGATGTAGCAACAGAGGTTTGTTTCTTACTCTGCCAAGAAACTAAACAGTTGCCTAGAAATTGGCATCCACCAGAGCTTGATTTTCTGGTTAATTTACACCCTGCATAGTCACTATCAGAGAAAGCAACTAATTTGCAAGAGTGCCCAGTGGAATACCAAAGTCCTAGAGATTGAGTTCCTTACAAATATCTAAAGATCCTTTTAACTGCAATCATATGGGATACTTTAGGTGTAGCCTAAAATCTAGCACAGACACAAGTTGCAAACATGATGTCTGGTCTAGAAGCTGTAAGGTACATCAAGGAACCAATCATACATCTGTAAAGAGTTTCATCAACTGCTTTACCTTTCTGATCAACATCCAGTTGTGTGGTGCTGCACATGGGAGTAGAGCAGGGCTTACAGTTTTGTAAATCAAACTTTTTCAACAAATCCTTTGTATATTTTGACTGATGAAGGAAAGTTCCATCAGCCTTTTGTTTGATTTGCAACCCTAAAAAGAACTATAATTCTCCCATGGCACTCATTTCAAACTTTTGTTGCATCAACTTAGTAAAGGCATCACACAACTGTGGATCAGAGGATGCAAAAATAATATCATCAACATAAATTTGAACAAGGAGTTTATGCATGCCTACTTTCTTAATGAACAAGGTTTTATCTACGGAGCCGCTAGTGAAATTGTTTTGAAGAAGAAAATTGTAGTGTTTCATACCAGGCTCTAGGTGCTTGTTTTAGTCTATAAAGAGCCTTATCAAGCTTATACACCCAATCTGGATGTTTATGATCTTCAAAACCTGGTGGTTGGCACACATAAACTTCTTCTTTTATTTTACCATATAAGAATGCACTTTTGACGTCCATTTGAAAAACTTTGAGATTATGAAAGGCAACATAAGCTAAAAACAATCTGATTGCTTCCAGTTTGGCTACAGGGGCAAAGGTTTCATCATAATCAATACCTTCTTCTTGTGAAAACCCCTATACAACCAGTCTGGCCTTGTTCTTGACAATTTGGCCTTTTTCATCAGTTTTATTCGTAAACACCCATTTAGTGCCTATGGCACACTTACCTTGGGGAAGAGGAACCAGTTCCCACACTTGTTGCTTTTGAAACTGAAGAAGCTCAAGTTGCATAGCTTCAACCCATCCATTGTCTCTTAATGCAATATGATAATTCTTTGGCTCTTGCTGACTGATGAAGAGAGCATAGAAGCAAAAGTTGGACAATTGATTTCTGGTTGAAACACTAGCATTGATGTCACCAATGATCTGAGACATGGGATGATTCTTCAGTTCTTGATACTCAATAAGATCTATGCAAGTGTTTGTAGGTGATTCAGCAGCAACAGATGGTGATCCGGATTCTTGAAACCTAGAATGAGATGATAATTCAAATGAAGTGGAGGATTCAGAGATCTCATCAGCATTTGTTGTGGATGGAACTGTTGAAGCTATAGGAACATCAAGTTTAGTAGACTCAGGTAGTTGATCACTAAAACTTGCATTTATACCAACAGATGGATAACAAGTTGCAGAAGATGATGGATTCATAGAACCTGCAACATTTGGAGACTGATAAAAAACATATTGCAGTATGTCCAGATCAAATAACTCCATAGGGTTTTGTGGGATTTTCTCCTTTGGAGATACATTAAACTTTACATGCAAGGTTTCTTCTACAATCTTTGATCTGCAATTAAAAACTCTGTATGCCTTGCAAGTAGAGGAATACCTAACAAGTACCCTGCATCCACCTTTGATTCAAACTTCTGAAGTGGATCCTTTGTGTTGAGAATATAACAGGGACACCCAAATGCTCTAAAGAAGGAAATCAGAGGAGCCAAATGATGTAACACTTCATAAGGAGTCTTCATCAACCTTTGATTTACCAATACTCTATTTTGCACATAACAAGCTGTGTTAACAGCTTCAGCCCAAAAGGTTAGTGGCAAACCAGAATCAGCCAACATTGACCTTGCAGCTTCAATAAGGGTCCTGTTCTTTCTCTCCACCACTCCATTTTGTTCAGGAGTTCTAGGAATGCTAAATTGCCTTTTGATTCCCTTAGAGAAATAAAATTCATCAAGTGTGTGATTTCTAAATTCTTTGCCATTATCACTCCTCACACACTTGACAGAAAGAGAATACTGCTTTTCCACATGCAACACAAAGTAGATGATAATTTGACCAGCCTCATCCTTTGAATGTAAGAAGAAGGTCCATACAAATCTGGAATAATCATCCACAATTACCAGACAGTATTTTTTCTTTGCCATGCTCATCACTCTTACTGGACCAAAAAGATCCATATGCAGTAATTGCAAGCAGGCAGTGGACTTTGGTTCTTCTATTGGAGGGAATGATACTTTATGTTGCTTTCCTTTTAAACAAGTAGAGCAGTTATCATCACATTTGAACTCCTTTAATGGCAGACCTCTCACTAAGCCATGAAGGATCAGCTGGTTCATGTTTATAAGATTCACATGACCAAGCCTTTTATGCCAAAGCTCAGATTCCTGAAGATAGGCCTTGAGAACAGACATGGATGGCCTTTTAGATCAATTTCTTTGATAAGTCTAAGGCATATACTCTTCCAATCCTGTTGGCTTTCAGGAGAGTATGTTCATCCAATATCTTGTCAATCATATTCAAAACATTGAAAGACAGAATTCGACAGTTCTGACTGGTGAAAAGTGCAACATGCCCTTTATCACACATTTGACTGACACTCAACAAATTGTACTTGAGATTCTCCACATGGTTGACATCATCAAACTTTATTTCACCATTCGAAACAAAGACTTTGCCAATGATGTAACCCTTAGCATCATTACCAAAAGATACAAATCCCTTCTTTCCTTGAGAGTAGTCATGAAGAAGAGATCTTCTCCCAGTCATATGCATAGATCCTCCACTGTCCACATACCAGATGCTCCTATGGCATGTTGAAGAACCTTGCATATATCACAACAACTAGTTAGCTTTTGAGACCCAAACCATTTTGGTTTTGGGTCTATTCTCATCAACAGATTTTATACTCACTGATTTGTCATGATTAACAGCCTTTGAAGATGGAGATGGTGCTAAAAAGGTTTCCTTTGATTTTGGCTTAGTTTTACTTTTCAGTGGTTTAATCACAGGTACATCTATTTGGTTAACTCTCCCCAACAGATGTTGAACCATCATAACAAGTTGTGTCTGATTGGTTGTTAAAGCCTTCAGTTCAGCAGACACATCAGTACTTGTTTTTGAATGGTTCCTGTGATACACCATGTCCTCCTTTTTGAAAGACACAGACCTAGTCTGTTGTTTTGATACTCCTTGAGGAATATTTTCAGCTGTTTTATCATAAACCTCTTTCTTCTATTTAGATTTTTGTGAAGACTTTAGTTTATCAGGTTGAGATGTTTGTGGCACAAACTTGGTTTCAAATTCATCTTTCATTTTATTAATTTTCTTTTTAATGATTTTATCTTTGTTAAATTCGGAACCCTTTCTGTACCAACATTCGTCAGTGAGATGATTGAATAGACCACATATTTCACATGGCTTTTTCTTCATCTTCTGTTGATCAGCTGCTGAAGAAGATGAAACTACTGAAGGTGTGTTCTTCAGTACTTTCTTCCTCTCAGTACTTATGTGAAGTACTGAAGGATTTGTAACAACTGAAGACTTGCTCTTCAAAAGTTTTCTATCAGTACATTTGGATTTCCTGATTGACTCTTCAGCAGTTGTCAAACCATGTTTGGTTCCATTTGGTTTGAAATGTTCTTCAGGTGTTGTTACTTGCTCTTCAGTACTTTGAGTACCTTGTGAGACAACACCTGAAGTGCTCAGCTTTTCTTTGATCATGTGTTCATCAGCAGTAAGACCATCATCAGATTGATTAGCTGAGGTACTATTATTGACTTCATCCTCTCATTGTATATTATCACTTGAGGATGAGACACATGATGATGTTGTGACAACCCTAGATTAAGAAATTTTATTGAAATATTCTAAGCCACACCTAGGTTAATATATATATATTTTTATATATACATGTACGTATACATGCTTTCATTTTGTTTACATAAGTATATTGTTCACTTATATATACGTATGCATGGTCGCATGCATACCCTTTTACGTGTGCATGTACCATCTTTTGCTAAGAAACATATACACATCATATGAATATGAGTATTGTTCATTGCATGCTTACATGCAGATACAAGAAGTACGTATGCATGTATTCTTAAACATAATTTCTTGATACAAAACTACAATACATCCACAATGCAATAAACAAACCAAGTACAACCCAACCAAACATCACAAACACAAGTTAACATCAAGAGAAACTTGACATCAAAACAAATCTAAACAAATCTCTTACACTTAAACCTTAAACCAAAATGCCATCTAAAATTAAGAACGAGATCATTAGCACCCTTAATCACCGATTAAACAAACTAAATCATTAGTTAGTCTTATAATGATTGCTTGGTGACTCATGCACCTCTCCACTCGACACCTAGCTACCCAAACACCAAGCATGTTCTTGTGCATGCCACCTTGTAAGCTTAGAGTCCTAGGGTCATGATGATACTTTAATGGCAGCCGACTTCATCCCCTTTATTTGAAGCTCTCGGTTGAAAGGAAGACACCACAAAACACTCTCGGTCACCACCACCTCAACCGAACACCATAACCATTTTCACCCACACTCCTCACCTCCCAAACACTATACACCACCACCATCATCCCCACTCTCAGATAACACCATAACAACCGTTTGTCATCACCATTTCCTACCTATCTCTCGGTTGAATAGCAGCAACGTCCAAGCCTCGTGTAAACATCACCTCCCGAAGATTATCAAGAACACCAAAACCAAGAAGATTCATAGGCCATCCTCACCATCTTCAATTACTCTCTTCTGTCACAAATCAAGGTTTTAAGCTCTAAAACCCTATTTTATTAAGGTTACAAAAGTTAAACATGTGTTAAATGAACACATGTGATTAATCCTTTTGGGTAAACATTCAAGGTTTTTATAAAAATATATAAAAAATATAAAACCTATTTTTCAGAACAAAAAGAAAGGTTTTAAAAATCTGGAAAAATGAAACAAAACTTAAAAATCAAAGTTTTAGCAAGAAATTATCAACAAAAGGGTTAAAATCTAGTTATAGTTTGTTAAATCAATTCTGCATATTAAATAATTGTGATTGTGGAAACAACATTAAAAATATATTTAGAATATTAGGAAATAGAACTCTGCAAAATTTGGTACCATTCCTATAAATAAGTTAATTTATATGCAATATTTAAGAATATAAAGAGAAAAATTATATCAGAAGAACCGACCCTAGTAAATGTATGGAAAAATTATATACTAACTATTAAGAATTATAGAATCCACTGGAAAAATGTCGTGACCTAACTCAAAATATTATCTGAAATATGAATTTTTAACTTTTCTGTCAAACTAAAAATAGGGAAAAATAATTAAATTATGAAATAAAATATGAAAAATTTATAGAAAATAAAAGAATAGAAACAGAACAGTCTGTATAAAAATTAGAAGTTTTGAGCACATTCTGATATTTTTAGCAAATATGAAGTAAAATCAGAAAATTATAAAAAGTGACTCTGCTATGATTTAAAACACGGGAAAATTTTAAGAAACTATAAGAATTATAAAGATTATTCTGACAAAATTTTACTAACTTTAGAGGCCCGAAGGTATTTCTAAAAAATTATTTGAATAATGTAAAAATGATAAGAAATAGCCTGAAAATAATTTAAATGTGAAATTTTAGTATATTATTTTAACATTAGGATATGTTTACTGTAAAAATTTCGTGATTTATACAAAAGCCTAACTCATGAAATAAATAATCTAAGGTGCTAAAAATATTAAAGAAAAACACATGTATCTAAACTATAATATTTTTCTTGTTTATAGGTTACCATTTGGAGTAAAGGTGAGATTCATAGCCCCATTTTTCATTTTTATAATTTTTTTGGGGAAAAAGCATACTGTTTTTATAAGTTGATGCATTATTGAAAATTTTGAAATTTACTGTTATATATGTTACAACCATTAGTTCGGATGTGGAACCGTTAGATAATATTGATAGCGCTACCTAGGAAAATATTTCCTGCACCAACAGGATGAGTGTTGTGATGCTATATTATCTGATTTATGAATTATGTTATAGCAGTATGATTGATTTGATTATTAAGTAAGGTTTGGTTGTATCTACTGCATCAATACTATTTTGTTTATAATAAACCTGTGAAGTCACCAACTTTATGTTGACTATTTTGAGTATGCTTTTTCAGGAATCCATCATGACTAACAGCTTAATGTTCTCCTTTGATGTTTTTAATGGCTGGGGAGAGGTTGTGGGGAAAGTTTGTGTAAACTTAACAGTAAATCTGTATGACTTCAGTGTATCGGTGGATGCTCATTTCCATCGTCTTTGAAGATGTAGCCGTTAAATCTTTATGATGTAATAGGATTATGTTATTTCAAATTTTGACTATTATGATTTAATGTAATCCTAACTTTAATATTATGCTATGAAACATGTATGATTATGTGTTATCTGTTTAATAATATAAGTCAATAAGTTCTGAACAATCAAGTCACTCCCTATGTATTTCACGCTTCCGCCGGGATGTGTGATTGTATATTATCACTTGAGGATGAGACACATGATGATGTGGTTTGGGAATTGATTTCACCTTCAGATTTTACTTCTGTCTTAGGAGTAAAATTTGTAGGAGGTTCAGTGTGATTATATCCAATCCCAAACTTTACATTTGAAGCAGTTTGCTTACTGAGAAGCATTTCAAACCCCTTGCAAGATGTTACCCAGCGTTCACACTCCACTTGAGTAGCTGCAAGTGTTTCTTTCAGACTCTTGTGATTTTCTAAAATGACCTCTACCTTAGCCTTTTCATCAATGATTTGGCATTTTAATTTGTAAATCTCATCATCTTTTTCTTTTAAAATAGACTCAAACTTAGCTTTTATTTTGGAAATCACTTTCCCTAGGTCAAGTTTTTGATTAATTAAATCTACATTTGCTTCTCTAATTGTGGCAAAAGCAGCTATGCACGACTTAGAACACAACTTGGCCTTAGCCTCAGAAGATACTTGTGGTACCTGTGATGATGAAGCATTTGAGCTTGAACCACCAGTAGACACCAGGGCCATAAGAGCAAGATTTCCAAAAGGATTTTCACCACCATGTTGACGAGCACCAGGAAACATTTGTTCAGAATAACCAGAAAGATCATCTGGTAAACTACTCTAGTCAATAACACCAGGAGTGAAAAAGCTTTGATGTGATTGAGATTGAGATTGAGATTGTTGACTTGATTGAGATGGTGGAGGCTCAGGTAGGGCATGTGATTGTTGAGCTATGGGTACAGGAACCTGATTGGATTGTGGCATGTAAAAACAGGGATAAGGATATGGCATTTGACCTTGAGGAACAAAATATGCAGGAGATGATTGATTTTGTGAATGATGACCAGAACTGGTAGAATGTTGCCCTTTGTTTTGTGAATTATTGCTTGGAAAGGTCACAAAGGGTGCAAAAGAGTTAGATCCAGATGATCTACACTCTCTTGCAAAATGTCCAAGTCTATGGCACTTGTGACACCTCAACTTGCTCTTGTCAAAACCAACTTTGGTTTTTCCAGAGAGACCAGGGAATTTTCTACCTGTACTTTTGTAAAATTTTTGAGATCTGATATTAAATAATGCCATTTGGCTCAAAATATCCATCTCTTCCAAATCATCATCAGCAATTCCTTTCAAACCATCCATCAAAAAGCACAGATTGTCACTATTACATCCTGAATTACAATCAATACCAGCAAAAGCATGATCTCCACTGTTTGAAGAGAAATCAATATGCTCATCATAGGAACTTTAGGATGTAGCATATTCTGACTCATGACCAACCAGAGCAGTATTCACTGGTACAAAATCATCAGTGCGCTTCCCAGATGAAGTCAGTTTTCTTTTCTGTTCTATCTCTCATTCAAATGTTAGCAGTTTCCCATGAAGTTGGGTGAGAGATAGATTATCTAGATTTGCACTGGAGCGTAGGACAATGGTATATGTGTCCCATCTCTCAGGCAGGGATCTGAGAAATCTGTTGTTCATCTGACTGTTTGTATATCCATGTTTAACCATTTTCAACTCAGATATCAAACAGGAGAATCACTCAAACTGTTGAGTCAGTGACTCACCCTTTCTATGAGAGAATGTCTCATATTGCTGGGCAAGGATTTCTCTATTGTTTGCTAAGACCTCATCAGTTCCTCAAAATTGTTCTTTCAGAGCAACCCAGAGGTCATGAGCAGATTCATGATGCATAAGTCCAGAATAGATTTCATTAGGCAGTGCCATGGCCAGAATTCCATGGGCTTTAGCATCAATTTCAAAGAGCTTCAGATCTTCATCTGAATATTTCTCTTTCTTCTTCGGAATCATTTCATTGGTTTCTGGATTACTCACCATAGGCTTATATGGTCCATGAACCACAGATTTCCAACAAACTGAACTATTGACAGATAGGTGATGGAGAATTCGTCGTTGCCATATGTTGTACTCACTCCTAACAAGCATCGGAGGCTTTGTTGAGGAGCCAGTATTGTGAGGATCATTGATTGATGCAACCATTTTCACCAATTCAAACAGGTTGAATAAGAGTTTAACAGATCTAACTCAAAAACTCAACAACACAGTTTGAAACAAGAAGAATCTCAAATTGATTCACAAGAAGCAATAGAAAAACAAACTCTATAACCAATTCTTGCAAATTTGCTAATTCAATCAAACTAATATATCAAAAGAACAGGTTCAATGATTAATTGTTAAATCGATCAATCGATTAACCTGCTCTGATACCATTTGAAGGGATCGAGATCTAGTTTGATCAATTAGATTAGGATTTGCAGCAGAATAGCACATGACTTAGATGAAATTCTAGCAAGAATAATATGAATATTCAATTAAATAGTAACAGTTATAGAGAGAGATTTTTCTACAAAAAGAATGTTTTCATTCATGCACAAACTTCCCGTAGAGGGAAATTAGGTCAACATTCCTTTTATAAGGAATGTGACATCAGCTGACGTCACTTGATAGTGACATCTAACTGATTTATACAAACAACTGAAAGTAAACTAAACTACTGAAGATGTCCACAACAACTGAAGACACCTTCATTAAAAGCTAAGTATAAACTAACATTACAACTACTAAAGATATAACATCTGAAGTATAAGAACTTTAGATGTTTTACATAACATAAAACTACTGATTACAAACTACTGAAATGTAAACCATCACAACTACTAAAGAGAACTACTTCAGCTGTTGTGACGACTTCTAAGAACTTGATATTTAGACTTTGTCTTCAGACTTTGTCTTCTGCGGTTGTCTTGAGACTTTGTCTACAGCAGTTGTCTTCAGACTTTGTCCTCAGACTTTGTCTTCAGACTTTGTCTTCAGACTTTGTCTTCAGACTTTGTCTTCAGACTTTGTCTTCAGACTTTGTCTTCAGACTTTGTCTTCAGACTTTGTCTTCAGACTTTGTCATCAGCAGTTGTCTTCAGACTTTGTCTTCAGCTGTTGTAGATCACTTCAGTTGTTTTGATGTATGTGGGACTTAAGGTTTTTCTGATCTGGCTCATTGGTTCTTTTGGTCCAACAGCTCGGGTAAGAGAGGTGACCTATAGATTGTAGTTACCCGATGAGTTAAGTGTAATTCACCCGACATTCCATGTATCTCATCTGAGAAAGTCCTTAGTTGATAAAGACATGATTGTTCCATTGGAAGATATCGAAGTAGACGAACGGCTCAATTATGTGGAGCAATTAGTGGCAATCATTGATCGAAAGTAAAAGAGGCTGAGGAATAAAGTGGTTCCTCTTATGCGTGTATAGTGGAAGCACAGAAAGGGATCCGAGTCCACGTGGGAGACTGAAGAAGAGATGAGGCAGCATTACCCACAATTCTTTGTGGAATAACAGGTTTCAAGGACGAAACCTATTTAAGGGGGGTGGACTTGTAACATCCTGTTATTTTAAAGTCAAAGAAAAGAAGGAAAAGAAATAAAACCCATAGCCAAGGGGTAAAAACTGTCCAAAAGGACAAAATGTTTGAAAAGTGAGTGTAAAAGGTGGTATGGCAGCCGATATGTCACATACACCACTGATTTTCGAGTTTTAGAGAGAGAGTAGCTGGGAGCAGCAAATTCTCGGCTTTGAAAAAGAACAAGAAGAAAGAATTCGAATTCAAGGTAAGAATTCACGCTTTTATGTGTTCTTAACTGGTCATATCCTCGGGTTTATGCTTATGTGTGTTTGTATGTATTTCGGTATGTTTTTAGCGGGTTTCTAAGCAGTTGAATTCAATTTGCAAACGAGATTTGAGGAAGCCATACTTAAAAGCTGCAAAGGTGAGCTCTAGGACCCCTCTTTTACTGGTTTTTAACTGATTTTGGGGCTGGAAATGCATGAATGTATGTTATATAAAGCTGGGTTTCGGACCCGTATGCTTGAATGTGTTTATGATGATGTTATGATGTGATATGTGACTATGTTTATGCTTGATGATGTATGATTGTGTTCTAAGGCTTAGAGGGTAAGATTTGAGCTTAGAACCTAATGAATGGTGCATGAAAATTGAATATGATGTTTTAAACCCACTTTATAAGTCTTTAAATCTGCCAAAGTGTTTGGAAGTAAATACAGATGAAAAAGGGTTAATGCGGATGAACATTAACCAATGGGTAAGTCAATGCGGGTGAAGTCAATGTGGATTAGGTCAATGCGGATGAACATTAACTAAGTGCAGGAAATGCGGATGAGCATTTGCCTAAGTCTGGGAAATGTGGATGAGCATTTGCCTAAGTCTAGGAAATGCGGATGAACATTTGCCTAAGTCTTGGAAATGAGGATGAGCATTTGCCTAAGTCTAGGAAATGCGGATGAGCATTTGCCTAAGTCTGGGAAATGCGGATGAGCAAAGTAAGTCAATACGGATGAAGCGAGTCAATGCGGATGAGCACTGACCAAGTATAGAAATGCGGATGAGCAACGTAAGTCAATGCGGATGAAATGAGTCAATGCGGATGACCATTGACTAAGTATAGAATTGTGGATGAAGTGGGTCAATGCGGATGAACATTGACTAAGTATAGAAATGCAGATGAGCAATGTGAGTCAATGCGGATGAACTATAGCAAATGCGGATGAACTGTAAGAAATGCAGATGACTATAGGAAATGCGGATGAACACTTAGAAAAAAAATTCTGACTTTTTGGGAGAAAAAGGAGTAATGTAGGCTTTGACCTAGGAGGTTCCCGGGGGTTATGAAAGTTGAATTTTGGGGTCATAGATGGTATGTTGGGCATGTAATGTATTATGATTGATGCTTATGCATGATGATGATGATGATGCATGGTTATGCATGATGTATGTTGTTGATACATGTATGTCCCTAGATCATGATATGAATGTAATAGATCTTGTTTGTCTGATTCTGATGTAATGTTTGGAAGGATTAGTGAAATGATATTGGTTATTTATTATTATAATGTTTAATATTTCATTGATGAGTCGATGTTGAATTGGTTAATTTAGTTTGTGGTTGTTTGAATTGTTACACATAATGTTATATTAATTAAATATTCAAACTTAACAAAATGAAGTTCTCATGCGAATGGCCCATGCGAATGGACCATACGCATGAATAACTTCATACAAATGACTTAGTTGCACGACTGAACTAGGAGACTGGATCAGTCGTATGGTTGTAACATAAGATTGGCTTAATCGCACGACTGAACACTTAGTCATGCGAATGAATCAACCGCATGGTTCAATCGCACTACTGAACCATACTAATGGTTCAGTCGCACGAATGAACAATACTAACCAATAAATACAACCCAATTCGTGGAAAAACGAGCTTTAATTCTATTTCGATTTCAGACGTACCCTAGCCGTCAAAAAACCTCCAAGTTGATACTCCAAGTTCATAGAACGTAATATTGATTCCTAATCGATTCTTAACGTTTGATTCAATACCTTATTGATTCTATGTGCGTTCTCACTGATTAGATCACCAATCAAATAGGATTCCGCACTATTTGGTTTGGTTTACACGTTAATCATTCGGTATTTCGTTCAAATACCAGGTCCTTACAAGTGGTATGAGAGAATTTGCTCTTGATTACGTGTGATTCAATTAAGATTGATAAAAAGTTTGTGCTTTTACACTAAAAACGCAATCTTTTGTGTCAACAGTGTCTTGGACGTACCCTGTTCATCAAGTTTCGGTTTCTATGGCCTTAGGCGATTAGGTTTTGCAAAATTTCGAATTTTTACGGCTAAAACACGTTCAACCTAAAAATTTTCGCAAAACAGCAGCTTCAGTCGCACGAGTGAGCCATTCGCACGACTGGACTCATTCGCATACTCCAGAAGCACGATTGCACTGAGTCGCATCTCCATTAGTACGACTGAACCATCCGTTCGCAGTGTTCATACGCATCAGCTTCATTCGCTTGACTGAACCAATCGCTTAGTTCAGCCGCATGATTGAACCAATCGCATAGTTCATTCGCACGGATAGCCCATTCGCATCACCCTGTCACACCAGTTTGACAGTTTGGTTAATACACTTAAAGGTTAATCTAGATGGAAGATCAGATGTCAGCGTTTACTGCCAGCAAGGACTCAATGATCCAGAACCTACTGTTGCTTGACAGTGAGGTGGGGAATCATAATAAACCACCAAAACTCTTAACGTTGGATGAGTTTCCCCACTGGAAACAACGTTTGGAGATCTACCTCAATGGAGTGGATCCAAATTTGTGGGAAGCTATCGAGATTGGGTATAGTATGCCGGTGGGAGCAGATGGGGTAAAACTTACTTTAGGAGGGATGATCGATGCTCAGAAAGTCAAGTATAATGCAGAGAAGAGAGTTTATGCATTGATTACACAGTCTATTCCTAAAGATATTTTCCACCAGTACTCGGAGAATAAGCAGGCCAAGATTGTGGGATGAGCTGGAAAAGAGATACGACGGAATGCTTCGTTGAAGGAAATTAAAGCTAAAGAACTGAAGAAGGAATTTAACAACTTCTCATCGATGGGAAACGAGAGTTTGGACTCTGTTATTGATATATTCTACCATCTGATAAGTGAACTGCATACACATGGTGTTGCTACTACCATGGAAGAAAAGGTGTCAAATTTTGCAGACGGATTGCCGGAAAAGTGGCCTTCATTTGTGTCAAATCTGAGACAGAATGAGATGCTGGCAAAGTTGGATGTTAATGACTTCATTCTAAAGTTGCGAGAGGAAGCACTTAGGATGAAGTACAGAGCTCAGAAGTCTTCGTACTCTCAGAATCCAGCTTTGTACAATGCCACGCCTCAAGCTAAGACGTCTGGAGCACCTCTTCAGACTGCATTTGTGTCTAGCTCATCGGGTCCTTCACAAGCTTCTCCTTCAGGATCAGACACTTCCGGGTCTTCGTGTACCCATTACATTGGAACTGAAGCGAATGCTACTAGACTGAAGACCGAGAACCTCGGAAATATTACGGTGGAAGTAGCTCAAGAGCACATGGATCTTTTGGCAGCAGTGGTTAATTCTTATGATGGACTCATTGCTGGAAAAATTGGAAACTGCCATGTGGTAGATGAAGACTACGAGCAGGTTGATGAGACTAAATTGGAGAGGATGGACATTATGTGGGCCTTAGCTAGTGTTGTCCGGAGGGCGAAGAAGTTTGTGAAAAAACCGGACAGAACTTGGTTGTTACTAAGGATAGCACATTTGGCTTTGACAGGAGTAAAGTGACCTGCTTTAACTGTGGAGAAAAGGGGCATTTCAAGAGAGAATGTGTGAAGCCAAAGAAGACTGGGAACGGGAACCCATTCTCATCCATCACTCGTCATGACAAGCAAGCTAGCAGTTCTACCTCATCAAGCAAGGATCCAAAAGCCTTGACTGCTCATGATGATGAAGGACAGGACTAGAGTTTTCAGTTTGTCTGTCCAGGGGAATCAAATATTTCCAGTGTTGAAGATTTAGATGATGATTCCGCGAGTGAGGGAGATATTGCAGTTGAGATAGCAATGTCAAATATAGAAGAGACAACTGCAACTAAGGTCAGTTACAAGCCTGAAGAAGAGATTTCAACAACAAAGAAAGAATCACCAAAATCAAAGACATCTGATGCTGCGTTGATGGCTAACTCTACAGAACCTCCTCAGGTAAGTACCACTGACCAACTGTTTAAAAATCATGCTTGTGCTAGTTGTGAGACTTTCAGAGATAGCATAGATGAGAAATTTGCTAGGTTATTAGATCATAATGATAACTTAGTAAGGGATTTGCAACTATGCACTGAGGCTAATAGAGTTTTAAAACAAAATGAGCATGGTTACAAAGAAAAGATAGACATTTTGACTAAACAGCTTAGGGAAACTGAAGTAGTTGCATTTAACCAAGATAATGATATTAGGTACTATCTTAACTCCCTAGAAGACACTAAAAAGAAAAAGGCAGTTTTAGAAGTAGAAGTAAACTCATTAAAGCAAAAACTGAAGAGTTGGACAAGTTCATCGCACATTGTCCAACACTTAGTGAGAGAACGAAACAACAGGGAGGGTTTGGGTTATAAAGTGGTTCCTCCACCACCTGAGACCTTGATGAACACTAAGAGTAGACCTTTAAATAACAACCCCATAAAGGATCATGTGGTGTCTACTCCTCTTGTGAGTGATCCAGATTCCTCATGTTCATCAATTGAATCTGGAACAAAACAAAAGGTGGCCACTTCAAAGGCAAAGGGTAAAATGCCTTGTGTTAATCTGGAAAAAGAATTTGAAAAGATTAATATAAAGTCCGGGACAAACAAAGTCAAATCTGATTCTAAAAGGACTGCTAATGTAACTCTTCCCAAGCTGCATGTCAAAAACCAGTTAACCAAAAGAAAAAGATGTTAAAAATGTTAAAACAATTAATTTTGTTAAACAGGAGAAAATATCAAAAGAAACAGAGTCAAAACCCAAACTAAGTAATGTTACAAGGGTGTCACACACATCTCTACAAAGAAACTTTAATCATAAATTCGATAGCCGGTCGTGCTACAATTGTGGAGAGTGTGGACACATTGCTTCCTTCTATCATTACTATGAGACACCTAGGAAGAAGATTGAACTTCAGAATTCAAAACCTAGGTCTTATAAAAGGAGTTCCTTAACTCCACCTAGACGAACTAGCGAACCTAACGTTCAACCCATTAGCTAGTCGACTGTTTATCACAAACACGCATAGCGCAAATCTGGCTTATGGAAAGAGAAGTCATCCTCTATGTCTGATAATGATGACAAGAAGGAACCTGAGCTTCTCTCACCCTCTAAGGGACAATGGGTTGAATTCATGATGTGTGATGCCTCTGGGAAACCAAGCCAGTAGGGCTTGGGTTCCCAACCTAAACTAATGTTTTACTTTGTATGTGCAGGGTGCTCACTACAGTGCTGAAACCAACACGTGGATTGGAGACATCGGAGCATCCAGGCACATGACAGGAAACAGGGCTCTTTTATCAAACGTCAAGCAAATAAAAGGAGGGCATGTTTCGTTTGCTGGAAACAATGGAGGCTATATCACAGCTCAGGGGGAAGTTAGAAATCACAATGTTAAGTTTGATAGGGTGAACTACGTTCAGCAACTTCAAAACAACTTACTTTCTGTTTCCCAAATCTGTGATAAAGGTTTTAAAGTCATATTCGACAACAAGAAGTGTTACGTCCATATGAAAGACTACGTTATTCCAGAGGACCAAGTTCTGATGACAGCTTCAAGATATAAAGACCTTTATGTTTTGGATCTCAAACAGCTTCGACAACGGATCATGAAGTTCAATGCTTTCTATCAAAAGCCACTGAGAAGGACTCCGTCTCCTGGCATAGGAGAATGGGACATATCAATCAACGGAAGATGAATCACTTGATCCAGAAGGATCTTGTGAGAGGAGTTAATGTCAAGAATTTCCAACTTCCTAATTTTTGTGTTGCATGCAAAAAGGGCAAACAGACGAAGAAATCTCATAAGGAAAAGCAGGTTCATTTTATAGAACTTCCTCTTGAGCTTCTTCACATGGATCTATTTGGTCCAGTCAGTACAAGAAGCATCACAGGCAACTTGTATTGCTATGTAGTTATTGATGACTACTCAAGGTTCTCTTGGGTAATGTTTCTAAAATCCAAATCAGAAACATTTGAATCCTTCAAGGAATTGGTAACTACACTGGAATCCCTATACAAGCTGAAGGTAAGACAGGTGCGATCAGACAACGGAACCGAGTTCAAGAATCAATGGATGGAGGCTTATTGCAAGGAAAAGGGAATTGTGCATCAATTCACTTCTGCATACACGCCTCAGATGAATGGTGTTGCTGAGAGAAAGAACAAAAGCTTGATAGAGACAGCACGGACAATGCTGGCAGACTCGAAACTGCCTATTCAATTCTGGAATGAGGCAGTGGCTAATGCGTGTTATACACTGAATCGAGTTCTTATAGTCAAGCGTCACCGGAAGACATGTTACGAGCTACTACAATGACGTAAACCGAATCCGGAGTATCTTGAACCATTTGGCGCACCGTGTACACTTCTGAAGAAGACTCAAGAAGGTAAATTTAGCGAGAAGGCTGATGAAGGAATCCTCCTAGGATACAACATACCGAACAAGAGATTTTACAACAACTCAACGGGTCAAGTAGAAGTGTGGTGTAATGTGGATGTTCAGAGATATGCCACATCACCTACTAGCAAAGGACCCGCGTACTTTTTCGACTATGATGTATTCTTTAAGCCCTTCAACATCCCTATCTCTCCTTCTGATGATGAGTTGGCTACTCAAATGATGGATGATATCTTGAATACACCAACTCTTAATCCACATCATCGAGTTCACAGGGAGAATCATCTACTCAGTCAGGGGGAGTAGTCGACGACAGTGACTCCTCCTCTGTAGATGAGGATGAAGAAGATTTAGGAGCAACAGGTTCCAGTTCCTGAAAGTCCACAAGCATATAACGGTGATGCACCATCGACTTCGGAACCTCAAACTCCTTCTACCTCATGCAGAACCAAATGTTCATAACCTTGCCTCTGAGGTAGGAGTTCCTACTACTCCTGGATCACGTCTAAACGTTTATGATCCCTTAGACAATGTCATTAGGGATGTCCAATGAGGAGTACAAACCCGAAATCAGCTGTACTCAGCTGATTATGCCTCTGTTATGGAAAAGGGATACATTCATGATGGTGCTTATCGGTGTTTTGTCTCGCAGTTTGAGCCAAAATACATCAGTGATGCACTAAACGATGAGGCATGGGTGAGTGCCATGCAAGAAGAACTTCTTCAGTTCAAGAAGGTACGAGTATGGACTCTGGTAGATAAACCTAAAGGTGCTAAGGTCATTGGCACCAAATGGGTCTTGAAATGCAAGAAGGATGACCAAGGGGTCATTATCAGGAACAAGGCTCGACTGGTTGTTCAGGGATTTTGCCAAGTCGAGGGGATTGACTACAATGAAGTGTTTGCACCAGTGGCAAGGATGGAAGCCATCTGTATCTTCCTTGCCTATGCATCGTATATGAAGATTAAAGTCTATCAATTAGATTTGAAGAGTGCATTCCTTCATGGGGAAATTCGAGAGACAGTGTATATCTGTCAACCCGAGGGATTTGTAGATCCTTATCATCGGGGCAGAGTTTACAAACTCGACAAGGCCTTATACGGGCTTCATCAAGCTCCTAGGGCCTGGTATGAGAAACTCTCAACTCATCTTGTGAAACACGGCTTTCGCAGGGGAGTCATTGACTGCACACTGTTCACCAAAGAAAAAGATGAAGACCTACTGCTAGTACAAATCTATGTCGATGACATAATCTTCGGTTCAAAAAACGAAGAATTATACAAAGAGTTTGAAGCAGTTATGAAGAAAGAGTTTGAGATGAGTGCTATGGGGGAGATGAAATTCTTTCTCGGGTTACAAGTGGATCAGACACCGAATGGGGATTTTCTACATCAGACCAAGTATGGGGGAGACATTCTTAGTCGGTAGTCTATGGAGAATGCGTCTATGTAGTCTATGTAGTCTACGTCAGCTAGTAACTTTAAAAAAATGAGGGAGAATCAAAGTATAAGTCTATGTAGTCTAAGCATATAAAAAGGGAAGATGATAGAAAAATTGGTAACTACTAAGCTAACACAAAGAAAGTAGACCTAGAGGTTGCTAGACCACAAATGATATGTCGGTAGATTTAGCACAATAGATGAGTAGACCTGACTGGTGATTTCAAGATCAAACTAAGTTGTTCAACTGACTGTAGGCTGCCATCTTATCACCGGTTAACACAATCAACAAAATTCCAATAGGGGGTAATGAGCATGTAAACGCCACAAATGTGTGCGGATGACCAAAATTAGAGCAAAGCATGAAAAAATGAAAGACAAATGCAATCAATCTAATGACATATGTTGTTGGTGCATTCTGTGCAGAAGAAAATTTAGCTGCTCTAACAAGAAGATAGGTTGTGTGCCTCTCTGCTGTGCGATGGCACTGTCTTGAGGATTGGCTTCTTTTTGAAAGCTCTAAGAATAGTCTCTTCTTGTAAAAATACCCGTAGACCGCTCAAAAGCTCCTGAGGAATGTTGATTACCATATAAGAGTGGGATCCACAAATGTTAGTTGAAATAATTAAACCTAAACCTATCACCAGTTTGTGTCTAAAGTCTGTGCATGGATTTAAGAGGACAAATATACTGACAATCATTGTGGCTGCAATTCTTGAAAGTTCAAATAAATGTGGGAATCTAATAGTACCAGTGTGATTTCCTAAATTTGCTAACGACTCTGGATGAAAACCAAGAATTAAGCATCTAAAGGTTTTGATAACGAGTCCCAAATGATTTGACTTGCCTGTATGATTCCAAAAGTGAATTGTTCCAGGTGTGGTCAAACCAAATTGAAGCTGCCTATTCTGGAACCAAATCCAGGAGATGTCTATCTTAGGATTTATCTCTCACAAAAAGTCAAAAACAAGTTCTGTTTTTGTATTTAGTTTAAGGTTCTAGTTAGTTAGTCATTTTAGTTTGTCTGTTCGTCAGACTACATCATGAAAATCAGTATGGGATTAACTCACCTAAAAGGGTCATGTCTGAGATGGCCACATGTGTTTTCAAAGTTTAACAGAGTCACGTCTGAGGTGACTAAATTGTTTAAAAGGATCACGTCTGAGGTGATCAAAAGTTTTTCAAGTTAAAAGGATCATGTCTGAGATGATCAAATGCTTATAATGTTGATACTATAGTTTGAAAATGGTTTAAATGTAAAATGGCAAGAAATGCAGAAAATCTCATAAGTATGACCCATTCGCACCAATGGACCATTAGTATGGACTTATCATACGAATGGGAGCCATTCGTACGAATGGACCATGAGTATGGACATCCAACCGAATGGCCAATACAAATGACCAAGTCAGATGTTTAAGTGCAAACGAATGAGTAAGTCACATGACTGAACTCCAATTGGACAACTGAATGGGGCGACTAAACCAATCGCACGACTGAGGCCCATTCGCCCGAATGAAATGTGCATATGAGCCCAGTCGTACGATTAAATTTAGGGTTAGTATAAATAGAGAGAGAGAGTCGGTCGCAGAGACTCAACATTCTCAAATTTACCCTCAATCGCACGACTAATGTTACGCTGCCCAACTTTCGTTTGATCACTATAAACCCTCGATTCTCACATACTGACTTTCTACATTGATTCTATAGGTACTTGCGGTGCAGAAACACTACCAAATCATCCAATTTGAGACTGAATCTGGACAATTGGACTCATTAGAAAACCGCGACTTATGTGGCAAAATAACCTAACCAAACGATGTAAACAAATGAAATTAAAGGTTTTCGATGTTAAACTAATGGATTCTGAGCCTAATGAACCAAAACTCGAAGTCTAAAACTCAAAATTGGTGATAAATTGAATTTGAATTGAGTGGACAGAATGACATGCGAATGGACAGGCTGATGAATTTCAGTCGCACGACTGTAGAGTATGAACAGCTTAACCGCACGCCTAAACTATGCGTATGAATTCGGTCGCACGACTGGTGTAACCGCATGAGGATACATACGCATGAGTCTAATCGCACACTTAGTAGTACGTATGGAGTCATTCGCATGACTGAATCCCAGTCGCACAGCCTCATTCGCATGACAGAAAAGAAGTTTGTTCAAGTCCAAGTGTTTCATGACATTCTTAACCAATGGGTACTAATGTTTACTTTCCTTTTGTAACAGATGGCCAGCCATTGGACTATGACTATGAAGCACAATATTTGTGCTCATCTGGATCTCACTTCCAGAAATGCTTTAGACTTCTTAGGCATTATAACCTTCCTCAGGAGATCGAGGATTGCACACGCTATATCTGCTCCATGTACACCTTATCGGTCAATTCTGTAGGCCTTCTGGGAAGGTGCGGTTGTTGATCGATCTTCTGAGCCTCACTGTATCAAAGGTACTATCTTTGGAGAGGCTATAGCTATCACAGAGGAGGATCTAAGGATCATGTTACAGTTGGGGGACGATGCTGACTGTCCTACTAAATTACACCCCTTTACTGTGAGAGGATGTTTTCTTCGAGCCAAGTACTTTGGGGACATCAATGCTGGGGTGCTCAACAAAAGCAACCTCTATCCCCAGTTCAAGTACCTTGCTCACGTATTGCTGAAATGCATAGCATCCAGAAAGGGAGGCTTTGATGAGTTGTCTGACCAGATCCAGAACGCTTATGTTATGTTGGTGCTAAACCATCCGTTCAGCTTCTCCAAGATGATCTTCACCTACTTGGTGGAGAACATTGAGGGGAAAGGGAAGGAGGGCTTCTGCATGTACCCTCGATTTATGCAGATGATCATAGACCAGACGCTCCCCTCCCTGCCAAAGGAGAAGGATGATGCTGTAGTGCTTGAGGTGATGGATGATACCACCTTGGGCCGGATGAAGGTATACAGGGGGAAGCAGGTAAAACCCCCTGTTAGGACATTGTTTGGGCATCTGGCCCGTGAGAACTATGTGGTGCCAGCTAGGAGGAAGTGGCGCCACGCCGATAGTGATTCTGATGTTGAGCATATTGCTCTACCTGCCGATGACTTTGATGATGATGACGGTGGGGATGCTGGAGATGACATGCCCATTCCACCGAGTGGTGAAGCTACAGACGTTATACCTCTAGTATCTGCCTCCATGGGAGACGTAGCTGAGTCAGTCGGGTTTCACCAGGACTTTATACCTGGTGAGGAGGAAGAAGAGTAAGACGAGGAGCCTCTGACTAGGACTGTGGGAATCAAAGTCGTTCCCACAGAACATGGACTCCGGGTAGTTGGTGAACGCCCCAGTGGATCTGGAGAGACTGTCGCTGACCCGACCTATGCTCCAGAGCCGTCTAGCCGTATCCTAGGGGGAGCATCCACCTCGACTGGGTCGAGGAAGAAGAGGATGGCTCAGCCCCATGGGATGAAGAAGAAGAAGAGACGGCTCACCTTCATCACCACCACAGCACCCACTTACCATACCACCCACTACCTCAGCCTCCACCATAACCACATCTATAGCCACAGCCACCACCACGACCACCTCCACAGCAACCACTACCATTCCCACACCCCTACCACTACATATATCCCATCCACCACTATATCATTCACACCTACATCACCACCACTATCATCTAGACCTAACCCAATCTTCACCACTACCACCACTACTACCACTGGCCACCAAGCCGGGCCATCATCACAACCCACCCACCTATATGGATCATCTCTACCTCCCATTGGGTTGGAGGAATAGCTATCAGCGCTGAACCGTATGGTGATGCACCTGTTAGCAGCCAATGACGAGAAGACTGTGCAGATTTGTCAGTTGGCAGATCTCACAGCTGAACAGTCCCAACAGATCTCTCAGCAGGCTCAGCTGATTGAGCAGCAGGCACAACAAATGGTTGCTCAGAGTGAAGAGATTGCCCAACTCCAAGAGCACAGAGTCATATCAGAAAAGAAGATTGAGGAGTTGGAGGATGCTAAAAAGTCTATCATGCTCAAGCTCAAAGGAACTAAAGATGAGCCTCTGAAGATAAAGGAAGGAGATGGTGATGAGGGTCTAGATGATGATGAGGATGAAGATGAAGATAGTGATGATGATGAAGGGGATGAGGAAGAAAGAACAGAGGCCAGGCAGGAGGATGATGATGAAGGAGGAGATGCAGCTGCATCAGCCTCAGCTCAGGGTCAAGAAAGAAGATCAAAGAGAAATCAAGACCAACGAGCTTCCTCTTCTGCCTCACCAAGTGATGATCCAGCAATTCAAGATAAAAGTAATGATTAGATGATTATGTATTTGATATCCTTTGTACTTGAATCATGTATTAAACTTATGCATTTGATGTTTATATTAAGATTAATGTATTTCTGTCTTGATTATTAACTAATGTTTGACGTGTTACATGTTTACAACAAGCAGATCCAAACTTTCAAAGGGACAAATTCGATGTTGCTCCCCTTTAGCAGATCAAGACTCAGCTAACTATGATTCTTGATCTGCAACGGATCGTTAGAAGGTCGGTGAGTTATACCCCTGAAGAAGGGGAAATAATTCACGATCTATCAAATGAGCAACTAGCTGAGATCTTCAAGCTAAATCCCCATGAGATTGTGAAGGATGCTCCAACGTGCGACTCGACAAGTGACGAAGAGCTCAATGACGTTGATGAAATAGAGATAGAAGATTTCACTGCAGAGCACTACCCTCAGTATGCTGACAATGAGGGAAATGTGGTCCCCAATCTGGGTGAATCCCTTGTCAGTGATACATTTGAGGTGTTAGACAAAATGTAGCAGGAGTCAGAGAAGAAAGAGGGATCGGCCCAAGCCTCAAATGATGATGTTGATATCTGAAAGGCTGAACGGGCTACCTATTTTGAAAAAGCTAGAGCCCAACATGTTGCACCTAAACAGGACACCTACACCAAACTCTACAGAGTCAAGAAACATCATAAGGTGTCAGGCAGGATTATAGCATGGGCATATTTTGAGGACCTTAACGTTTATGCCGTTAAGAGGGAGAAGGGCATAGAGTACTTTAGATTTCCACATGATCTAAAGACTCTATCAGGTTTTGAGCTCAACCAGCTAGCCAAACTAAGCTGTTGTATGTTGAACCGAGAAAAATGTCAGGCTGGTTTGAGGGTGCCCTAAGGAAGGAGTACCACACCAGGTGGGTTAACTTCAGACCCCAACAGTCTACAAGGTACATCAGACGGTCTAAAGTTAATGCCATTACTGGAAAGCCAAAGATAGTGTTGAAGTGGAGTCCTCCGCGCACGATGACAAGAATCCCACTCAGGGAAATGCCACAGGACTTCACTCCACACTTTAAGTGATGATACTACGATTGGAGGACAGGAGAAGCGGTCATAGTCCTAGACCAAGAGGGCCAAATGGATACCATCAGGGTATTTGACCCAATGTGGCTTACCAACTTGTCAGCGAATGATGTCTACACTCTATACAAGTGGCCACTATTCTATGATACGCAGGATATAGTACAAGCCCTCCGGTTCTAGAATGTCATAAGACTCTGTTATGCATTTGAGATTCATGCAGGAGTCACAAAAGAGGATAAGTACAAGAAGTATGCGGAGGTAATGAAGACAACAAGACATTAGAGAGATCTAGGTCTAAGGGGGAGTTTGTTGATACATGTATGTCCCTAGATCATGATATGAATGTAATAGATCTTGTTTGTCTGGTTCTGATGTAATGTTTAGAATGATTAATGAAATGATATTGGTTATTTGTTAATTATAATGTTTAATATTTCATTAATGAGTCGATGTTGAATTGGTTAAATTAGGTTTGTGGTTGTTTGAATTGTTACACATAATGTTATATTAATTAATACATTCAAACTTAACAAAATGAAGTTCTCATGCGAATGGCCCATGCGAATGGACCATACGCATGAATAACTTCATACGAATGACTAAGTCGCACGACTGAACCAGGAGACTGGATCAGTCGTATGATTGTAACATAAGATTGCTCAATCGCATGACTGAACACTCAGTCGTGCGGATGAGTCAACCGCATGGTTCAATCGCACGACTGAACCATACTAATGGTTCAATCGCACGAATGAACAATACTAACCTATAAATACAACCCAATTCGTTGAAAAACATGAGCTTTAATTCTATTTCGATTTCAGACGTACCCTAGCCGTCCAGAAACCTCCAAGTTGATACTCCAAGTTCATAGAACGCGGTAGATCGATTCCTAATCGATTCTTAACGTTTGATTCAATACCTTATTGATTCTACGTGCGTTCTCACTGATTGGATCACCAATCAAATAGGATTCCGCACTATTTGGTTTGGTTTACATGTTAATCATTCGGTATTTCATTCAAATACCAGGTCCTTACATATGTTATGTATGTATGATGCCCTGCATGATGATGTATGAATGATATGTTTATGTTCCTTATGACGATGTATGTATATCTTTCCCATGACTTTACGTGTTATGATAATGAATGAACGAGGTATTATGTAACGTAAAGTGAAAGATAATGAAGGAGGAACATGAAGTAAGAGTGCATGCATTAATAGGTAATGAAAGTAATGATAGCCTTGTAGGCATGGCATGCACATCAAGGTCTTTCTTTATGATTGACCATTTGCATAGAATTATTGCTGCTTACCTTAGGTACTATGACCACGAGGTGCAATGCACCGTTATAGAAGGTCTATGAGAGTCCTAGGTCCAGAACCATGAACATAAAGGTATTGCTTATGGTAATGGTACATGTACATTCATATCTTAGGTACTGTGATCACGAGGTGCGATGCACCGTTATAGAAGGTCTATGAGACGCCTAGGTCCAGAACGATGAACAGAAAGGTATTTCTTATGGTAATGGTACATGTACATTCATACCTTAGGTACTGTGACCACGAGGTGCGATGCACCGTTATAGAAGGTCTATGAGAGGCCTAGGTCCATAACCATGAAAAGAAAGGTATTGCATAGTAAGCCTAAACTTTACCCTAGCTACTGTGACCATGAGGTGCAATGCACCGTTATAGAAGGTCTATGATGGGCCTAGGTTCAGTACCATGAACAGAAGGGAAGGGTTTATGGATGACAGGAAGGGAAAGTAAAGAATGAGGCATGAAAGATTAAAGAATATAATGAATATATTATCTGTATGTATGTACGATGTATGATCATGAACGAATGTAAAGTGTAGTATGATTTCGAAAGAAAGCAAAGATGGTTTTACGAAAGAAAATTATGTTTTATTGTAAAACTAGAACTCACTCAGCAACACTGACCTTTATGCATTTTTCCAGTTGGCAGGTGAGCATTGCTGAGGATGGCACGAGGCGGCTGCTCAGCTCTTTTGGATGGCATCCATTTATATATAAAGCTTTTGTGATGTAATACAAGAATGTAATTTTGTAACCGACAAACGATGCCTTATTTTGCAAAAGTTTTTATGATGAAATGAAATGTCATTTTTGAATGTTTCTGTTGCGTATGTTTAAATAAAATAACTATAAATGTATGTTTTATGTGCAATGGTTGACCAGCTGTAAGCGTCCCTGAAATGGGGCTTTACAAGCACACACTAAGACTGCTCAGGTTCATAGAGATGATACAACTGGTACATCTTCTGGAGTTACATAAGAAGCACCTGAGAGTTCTCGCTCTCCTAAAAAATCTACTGAAGAAGAGGTGAATGAGTGGTGAGAAGGTACAGGAGATGATAGTGAGACTGATAGTGATCAGTTTGGGAATGTGCCTTATGTGCTACAAGAACATCCTAGAGCACGAGAAACACCGTCAAAACATATTGCTGAGGAACGTGATTCTGATTATGTTCCAATAGATAATCATGTATTGACCTGAGGCCAAATGAAGAGGATGGAAAGGGTGACTAGTAATAGTTCAAGTTGTAGGGGTAGAGGACATGATGTGTTGAGAATGCGTCGGACTGCCATGACACATGATGATGTTTGCCTTCTAGTATTCAAGTCAAAGTTAGTGTGGCTGCTACTCTAGTGATGGTCACAGAATCTACAACTATGACATCTACTCCTATTCGTACTACTAATGATGAAATTTTGAGGACATCTCTGAGATAGTTTGTTCATGATGATTTATTTGGAGATACAGATTTCATCAACAGTACTCTAGAACCTAGACCTCATCCAAAGACATCTACTTTATCTCCAACGAGGGTTACCTTTGAGCAAAGAGTTAGTACCCTTGAGAGGGAGATGTTGGAGAAATCTCATGTTATTGATGATTTATATAGAAGAGTGTATGAAAGGGATGAAAGGATAAAGAGTTTGGAGCATTAGCAATAGTTTATGCTTACGAATGTTTAGATTATGGAACAAAATCTAAGAGATCTCACTTCTTGTATGCATTCACCATTTACACACTAACATACCAAAGAAGTTGGAGAGTTTAGTGGATAGTAGGCTGCTAATCCTGATTAGACTGTTATGCCAGTTCATGGTACATAACGTGTTATTGATCCTGTTGCTACAGAAAGGACAACAAACAATGTTGTTGTTGATCAAGAGCCTAGTCCATATGTTCCTAATCAGGCTACTGATGATCAACTTGTTTCTTATGTTGGAAAGGTGTTTATGGAGCCTGAACACATGAGGCCTATTCTTGATCCAGTCAATGATGATGATGACTTGGCTGTGATTGATTATGGTGATAATGATGGGGAGGATGATGATGGATAATGAAGATGGTGGTAGTGATGATGATGGTGGTGGAAATGATGATGATGGTCAAGGGTGAGATATGGGTGTTGCTACTATTACTTCTAGGTCACGGGAACTGCTACTGTCTCCGGACCAAGTCCTAATGATACAGTTGATTATACACCATTAGATCTTGAAGTTGAATATGTGAAGGAATTTTACTCATTTTAGCAAAGTATATTGGAGGAAGAAGAGAGTATATACTTGGACCTTTTGATGATATAGAATAAGATATGGACTACACAAACATCTTTGGAAACAACTTGTAGGATTTATTTTTGAAGATTGTGTTAGAAAAAGGAGAGATAAAGGGCGAGATCAATACTTCTGAGACCAGTGACAGTACATTAGACCAAATTGGTCAAATGGCTGTTTGTCAGGTTGCTAATCTTACTGCTGAAGCACCTCCATTGTGAGCTTATGTTCATACTCTACAGCATTCCAACCTTTCACAAGGTACGGAAATTCAGAGCCGATTATTAGATGGGCGTATGATGAAAAAAAGAAGTTATATGTATTGTAAGGACCTAGCCTTTATGGATTACAATATCAAGTGAAAATCAAAAAATCAAATCATGCGAGAAATACAAGGAAGTAAGAACTCCAATATGATAGATAAAGAGCTCAACGCGTCATGTAACACTCGGTTATTTTTTAGAGTCGAAAAAGGAGAATAAGGTGAAGAAAAGAAAGAAAAAGAAAGAAAAACTATTTAACCCAAGTTGAGGGGTTAAAAGTGTCAAAAGGAAAAAAGGTTTGAAAATTGGTGTAAAGTGGGCATTTGTGTGGCACCATTGTTGCTTGCCTTAGGTACTGTGACCAGAGGTGCTGGGCATCGTGAATGAATGTCTATTATAGGCTTAGGTCCAGTACCATGAGTATAAAGGGCATAGCACATGACAATGATATACCTAAACTTTATCTTAGATACTGTGGCCAGAGGTGTTGTGCACCGTGAATGAAGGTCTATGATAGGCTTAGGCCCAGTATCATGAGAATGAAGGGTAAAGTTCATGGTGATGACGAAAGGAAAAGATGTAATGATGAACGAACGAATGAAAGTATGAATGAATGAATGAATGGAAGTTAACGAATGAAGAAGATAATAACTATTATCTATGTGTACGTATGATGTATGATCGCATGAAAGTAAAGCACGGTTTTTAACAAAAGATAAAGTATGTTTTATTATAAAACTAGAACTCACTCAGCAACACTGACTTTTATATTTTTCAGTTGGCAGGTAATGTTGCTGAGGATGGCACGAGGTGGCTACTCAACTCTTTTGGAATGACATCCATTTATATAATGCTTTTGTGATGTAATGCAACAATGTATATTGTAACTGGTTAACGAAGTATTATTAGGCAAAAGCTGTTATAATGAAATGAAATGTCATTTTAAATGTTTCCACTACGATGCTTTATGAAATAAAAATGTAATTATATGTTTTATGTGCGATGATCGACCAGTTGTAAGCGTCCCGAGAAGGGGGCTTACACATGATCACGTATGATTGTAAAGAATGGTTTTAAATGAAATATAATGTATATTTTATTTTAAAACTAGAACTCACTCAGCAACATTGACTTTTTATGCATTTTCCAGTTGGCAGGTAAAGTTGCTGAGGATGGTACGGGATGGCTACATGGCTCTTTTGGATGGCATTCTTTTGTTTAATGTTTTTGCTTTGTAATGCGAACGAACGATGTTTTGAAATGAATAATTGTATTAACTTGCAAAAGCATTTATAATGAAATAAAAGGTTATTTTAAATGTTTCGCTGCAATGTTTTATGAAAGATAAATGTAATTATATGTTTTATATGCAATGATTGGCCAGCTGCAAGCGTCCCGGGAACGGGGCCTTACAAGTTGGTATCAGAGCCAAAGTTTAAGTGAAATGGGTAAATTTTCAAAATAAACCTTAACTTAAACTCAAAATAGGATAGAAAGGGAAGGGATGCCGGTCTGAGTAGTTGCGTGCCATCAGGTATTTTCATAATGTTATCCGGTATTATGTGCACATGTTATGTGGTTTATGTGCTACTTGTAGATTTAGATACTGATATAGTCAGGATAGGTAATGCTCAGGGTATGAAGAGTAAAGTAAGTGGCTAATCACAACCGGCCACTATAATTAGAGACTTCCTATACTTGACATAAACTGAGTGGTTCCCTTGAATGACCATGTTGGTGTTTAAATCATTCAGTGTGTTAGAGGATAGTTGGTGGTAGATCATCTAAAGCTTCACGTGGTGTAGGTCATGGTGCTGAACCACGGGCTACGAGAGGAACGCCTGTTGGGTTTTGTCACATGTAAAACACTTAGTTTAACCATTTAAACTATGAAAACGCAGCGGAAAAATGAGTTTAATATATGGTTTATAATCTGAAATATTTTCCATATCAAACTACAAACAAAACCAAGAAATAAGGATCAAATATATGTGAACTAATATGCTATCAACCAACACAAAACAACCATAGGGTGTTAATAGAAAACAACCTTTATTGTGCAAAAGTTGTGGATGAAAAGAGATAGATGATGATGTTCTTGAATGTGTCTAGCCTTCAAAGGAGGAGGCCTCAAGTAGTGATACCCACAAGCCCTTCAAACACCTTGCTTGTTAGGATGCAACACCAAAGTTTGCTCTTCTTTTGCTCCTCCAAAACCGAAATCATCCAGCCCCTTTTTCAGCCTCTAAAAACCCGAAAATCAGCCCTGGTTTTGGATGTTCTAATGCTTGTGTTGTAGGGAGAAAAGGTGTGTATGATGATGGATTGTAAGAGAGGAGAGAAGGCTTTCAAAGACCAAGACAAAGCTGGTCCCAATGGCCCCTTTTTGGCGGCCGAAAATCCATCCAAATGGGTTTCCCCCCCTATTTTTAGTTTTATAAAATATACACTCTTAACCCATAATTTTTTATAAAATTAAAACCTCTTTTAATTTTATAACAATAACACACTTTTATTTGTTATTATTTAACCAACTTAAATAATGAAACAAATAATATCTCATGAACAAACTATCCATATAGTATGTTGTATTACAAAGTAATGTTTTAGAAAACCCATTTTCTAAATTGGTGTCAATGTTTATTTGTATGATCTCATCAACAAATAAACATTTATTGGTGTTTGTTTAGCTTGTTATTGGGTATGATCCAACTTGGATCATAACGTACTAACCACATCAATCTCGTATGTGTCTTGGGCATACAAGATCCAACAATCTCCCACTTGCACAAGATTCATAAAAGATTGATGCAAGCAGTAAATACCGCCTAACAATGGTTCACTACCCTTAATACGTATGACTAAGTGCCATTCAATAACATAATCTCCTTCAAGTACCATACTTGAAATGTTTTAGGTGAATCAATCATCTATCCTTTTGTCACACATGTCATGTTAAATCCTAGAGACACAGAGTGATCATTCTCCATTGATTTAACTTTATCAGGCCTTAGACATCTTACTCTCAACGAATAAGAGGGACAAATCCCATCATGACAACATACGTCTTTCACAATTTCCTTATATCATACTTGAACTAAGACTTATGTACTGCCCCATGTTTCAGAACAACAAAGAGCAAAGTCAAAGTATAATATTCGGTAAATATCAAGACCCAATATGTATCTCAGGTCAGAGGATACCAAATGATGTTCGCCTTTACTCAAAATACTTATGATCAATCAGGAAGATTCCATGTAGTAATATTTGAGGTGCAGGTCAGTCCAATACTTGCATCCCACAAATATCTATGAACTTTGGCAACAACCTTTTGCTCTATATTCATCTACATGAATATCTACCAATCCAAGTTCATAATAGCGTTACCTTCATACTTGTTCCCACAAGCATGAACAACTACGGACATTCTGAGTAAATAATTTACTCATGGATTTTAAACATGCAAAATAGGAATATTAGTTGAATATTATAACTGAATAATTTATTCAAGTAATAACGGGTTACAATATCTCATTACAGTATTTAAAGATCAAATCCAGTCACTAGAATATTGAAGCCCCATGGCACATGCATGACTTTCATGCTTCGCCTTTTCAAGAAGCTTCGTGAGTGGATCCGCAATGTATTGATCCGTGTGAACTTTGTGAATACATATCTTTCCCTTTTCAACTTCATCCCTTATGTAGTTGAATCTTTGTTCAATGTGCCTAGTCTTCTGATGTGCACGGGGTTCCTTGATTTGAGCAATCGCACCCTCGTTATCACAAAGAATTTCTAGGGGGTCCTGAATGGAAGGAACCACCCCTAGATCGGCAATGAACTTCCTTAACTATGCAGCTTCCCGAGCTGCTAATGAAGTGGCGATGTATTCTGACTCTGTAGTTGATAATGCCACCACATCTTGCTTAGAGCTCTTCCAAGAGATTGCTCCTCTATTCAAGATGAAAATGTACCCCAATTGTGATCGTGAATCATCCCGATCAGTTTGGAAACTCGCATCCGTGTAACCTTTTACTACGAGCTCTTCTTCATCACATCCATAGATTAGCAGCATATCTTTAATCCTCCTTAGGTACTTAAGTATGTTCTTAATAGACATCCAATGACTGCTTCCTGGATTTTGTTGGTATCGGCTTGTCATGCTCAAAGCACATGAAACATTCAGTCTAGTGCATATCATTGCATACATGATGGATCCTATAGCAGACGCATACGAGATTCCCTTCATTTTGTCTTGCTCATCCTTTGAGCTTGGACATTGAGTCTTACTCAATATCATTCCTCTTTGAATAGGTACGGTACCTTTCTTAGAGTTTTCCATCTTGAACCTTTTCAAGATCTTATCAATGTACGCACTTTGATTCAAACCTATCAACCGCCTTGATCTATCCCTATAGATCTTTATTCCTAAAATATAGGCGGCTTCACCAAGATCCTTAATGGAGAAATAGCTTCTAAGCCAGGCTTTTACACCTTCCATGGTTGGAATGTCATTTCCAAATAGTAGGATGTCATCGACATACAATACTAAGAAAATGGTGATGCTCCCTCTAGCCTTCTTATATACACATGCTTCATCAGTGTTTTTGATGAACCTAAATTTGGTTATCTCTTCATCAAAACGGTGATTCGAACTTCTTGATGCTTACTTCAATCCATAGATTGATTTCTTTAACTTGCATACTTTGTTAGGATGTTTTGAGTTGACAAAGCCTTCAGGCTAAACCATATAGACATCTTTCTCAAGATATCCATTTAGAAAAGCGGTTTTGACATCCATTTGCCAAATCTCAAAATCATGATGAGTGGCTATGGCAAATAATATCCTAATAGACTTTAGCATTGCAACTGGTGAGAAGGTCTCATCATAATCAACCCCTTGAGTTTGAGTGGATCCTTTTGCTACAAGTCTAGCTTTATAAGTATCCAATTTTCCATGCATATCGGTTTTCTTCTTGAAAACCCACTTACTTCCAAGTATCTTGGAGTTAAGAGGTGGTTTGACCAAGTCCCACACTCGGTTGTCATACATGGATTGCATCTCAACGTTCATGGCTTCAAGCCATTTGTCACAATCCAAATTGGACATTGCATCATGATAGGTGGTTAGTTCATTGGAATCTACCACGTAGCATCCATCTACGAAAAATCCATATCTTTTAGGTGGATTACTAATTCTACCAGATCTGTGAACGTTTTGTGTATATTGATCAACCATTTGATCATTCTCAACATCCTCATGATGAGTGCTAGTGTCAACCAAACATGTATCGGTTTATGGTTCTTGATCCTCCTTAACATCCACAGTTCTACTCCTAGTTCCTTTTGTAAGGAACATAGCTTCTAAGAACTCAGCCTTCTTGGCAACGAACTCCTTTTGTTCCAATGGAACATAGAAATACTATCCCATAGAGTCTCTGGGATATCAAATGAAAATACACTTAGTGGAACGACTTTCTAGCTTGTTTGAGGTGGGAGTCTTAACATAAGCCTCACAACCCCATACCTTTAAATATGACAGTGATGGAACTCTTCCATACCATATTTCAAAAGGTGTCGTTTCCACTTTCTTGGTTGGCGCCATATTCAAAATACGGGCCGCAGAGAGCAAAGCGAAACCCCAAAATGATAGAGGCAGTGAACTTCTAGCCATCATAGATTTAACCATATCTAATAGAGTTCGATTTCTCCTCTCGAACATACCATTATGTTGTGGTGTTCCAGGTGGAGATAGTTGTGAGACAATACCACAACTTCTAAGATGATCTCTAAAAGCATCACTCAAGTATTCACTTTCTCTATCGGTACGGATAATTTTATCTTCTTATTGAGTTGATTTTCTATTCATTTTGGAAGATTTTGAACATTTCAAAAGTTTCATCTTTGTGTCTTAACAAGTACACATAACTGTATCGACTATAGTCATCGGTAAAGGTAATGAAGTATCTTTAATGGTACCTAGTCATTGGATTAAAGGGACCACATACATCCGAATGTATGATGCCTAATAAATCTTTTGCACGTTCAGACTTGCCGCTAAAAGGTGCCTTAGTCATTTTACCTTGTAAACAAGATTCACATACATCGAATGAATCATATTCATTTGCTTTTAAAAGACCGTTCTTTTGAAGTGTTTGTATGCGCTTCTTGTTTATATGACCAAGATGGCAACGCCAAAGATAGGTATCACTCAAATCCAATTTGACTTTCTTAGTGGTGGTATGGTACAATGAGCTATCATATAATGTGTTTTCACAAACCAATTCATAAATACCATTAACAGGAATAGCTTTAAAATAAAATATGCCATTTAAAGAAACATGAATTTCATTCTCAATAAATGACAAAACATAACCATATTGTCTTAATTGGGCAAGAGAAATAATGTTCCTAGTCAAACTAGGAGCATACAAAATATTGTTCAAAATTACTTCCAAACCATTTGGAAGCTTCAAGATGTAGTCCCCTTAGCCTTCAACTTGAACCTTTGCCCCATTGCCCATGAAGAGGCTCACATCCCCTTTCTTGAAGTCCTTACTTCTTTTGAACCCCTGCAATAAGTTGCAAATATGAGTTCCACATCCGGTATCCAATACCCATGTGTTAGAGGATATTAATTTAGACCAATATGGATCATGAAACATGTACCTGAGGTTTGCCCGGCATCCCTCTTTGCTTGCAACTCTTTAAGATGGAGTGGGCAATTTCTTGCCTAATGTCCAATCTCCCCACACTTAAAGCATGAGTCATTTGAAGCAACCTTTTGCTTCTTCTCCGCTGGTTTTGGTGGTGGCGCTCTCACCACTCCCTTTCCCCTCCCCTTAATGTGCCCCTTACCCTTGGCAACATTTGCCTTGGGTGTGGGGTGAGGCCTCTTCTTGTTCCCACCTTCATTGTGGTGAGAACGGGTAAAACCCTTTTACCCATGGCCGCCTCGGTAGTTTTGAGCATAGAGTGAAGCTCACTTATGTTCTTGTCCCACCCATTCATGTTGTAATTCATGACAAAAGTGTCAAACCTTTTTGACAAAGAGTTGAGGATCAAATTCGTAGCCAACTCTTTCGAGACGGGACAATTCAGCCATTCAAGGTGGTCAATGTGGCTTTTCATCTTAAGTACATAAGATAAAACAAATTTGGTGCCGTCCAAACAACACGCATGAAGTGCTCGAACCATTTCGAAGCGCTCAACCCATGCTTGTTGTTGGAACGTTTCCTTAAACTGGGTTATCATGTTGTATGCTCCATGATGTTCATAATCCTTTTGAAGATCTGGAGTCAAACTTGCCAACATGAGGCAAGACACTTGGACCAAGTCCTCAGTGTATTTTACCCAATTATTATAGTCCTCCTCATCATCCTCACTAGGTTGATCGGAATCGGATCGTCTAATATGTATGATCGTTTCTCTTGCTTGAGAACAATTCTCAAATTTCGAAACCAATGAATAAAGTTGTTATGGTTTAGATGCTCCTTTTGGAGAATAGTTCTTAGTATAGTGAGTGAGCGGTCGGGATTTCATTGTTATCATTATTGTTGGTGGCCATCTACAAAATATAACAAAGTTCAATTGTAGTAATTTTGATGTTGTCCATTTTAAAAATTAAAACCCTTTTAAGTGTCTTACATAATTTTAAAATCTTGAATCCAACGTTACATTTAAATAGTGGTTAGGTGACCTTTATCTCATTATTTAAGTTAACAAGGTAGTCAACGTTTTGACAATTGCAACCCTTTGCAACTTCTAGGGTATGGGATCGACTTTAAACATCATATGTATTGTTGGCATGTTTATCCCATCAACACCTTTGTAAACCATATTGTTGGTGATCCATTTAACATGGTTTGCAAATCAAGTTACCCTACTTGCACACACATGTGAGTTTTCCAACATAAGTGGTTAGGTGACCTTTATCCCACAAATATGGTATCCCCACCTCAAGTCAACAGTTCCCTCAAAATGGTAGGGTGAACTTTATCCCATTAAGAGTTTCCAAATGACTCAAATGTTTTGAAAAAGGATGGTGTTAAACTTGTTTAGAAAAAGAAATTAAAGTTTTCATAATCTTAGTTTAGAAAACTCTATGTACCTTATAATTGCATGCTTTCAAATACAAGGTACCCTGTGGTTCACTTTTAATAAAACCTCTTTTATGAAAACCATTAATCCTTTTAATAACCTTTTGCAGGATCGTTGAAGGGTGTAGAGTTACAACACAACAACACAAAGAGGAGATAAACTAAACTTAGATCAAACAATAAACTAGATTAACCAAGTGGTGATACTAAGAACACAAGTAATATATGAGACAGAACACAAATGTTTGGTTTTCAAGAATGCAATATATTGCTTTCTCTATGTTCTATTACAAGTGTTACAAAAGCATATTCGAAAGATATAAGACATGAGATACTTATACAACATCCTATAGCCGGATACTTTGAGAGCCAGCCGGATACAATTGACTAGACACACACAAAATCAATTGTAGAGACAAAAGGCAGATTGCCTATTGACTTTTGACTATGACATGCCATAGCTCACATCCTTATCTATTACAAAAAGGATAAAGTACATAAAGTAGAATGTTACAGACTCAACACCTCAATGTACAGTTACCAAAAGCATGGACCTTTTCACCAAACCATGTTAGTTGGTGACTTGCAGAGTTGCAGCGGAAAGGTGTCCAGCTTTATGGAACAATACATCGGATAAAGCATGTTACTAAAAGTCTTCGGAAGAAATCTGTCTTCATGAACTTGAAGCTTTGGAAGACTTTGTCTCTGAGGCTTCAGAAGACTTCATCTTTGGCTTCGGAAGATGTTGGTCTTGGCTTCGGAAGATTTCACACTTAGAGTATTTTTGATGCACATATGAAACTTACGAAGCATTCCACTTTAATGCACTTGTGCAGAATGCAAGAAAGACTAAAGATGTTTAGGTTGCCTCATCCTCTTCATTAATCTCTACAAACTCCCCCTAGGCTAATGCTACCAAAAAATTTAGAAAACTTCAGATATTAACAGTCCTTATTAGGATGATCACCATTCCTTTCTTCATTAGATGATCAGGATCCTTCAGGATGTCAAAGTGTCTTCTCATGTCAAAGAGGTCATGCAGAGGCAACTGAAACATATCTTGCCATGTATAGATGTCTTCAACGCCTTGATCTCTAATAACATGCCATCTTTCTGGATTTGTGGTGTATGTCCAAGACAAGATGGGTCTTCCTGATGCTAGAGGAGCTACTGAAGTAGGAGTTGATTGAGCATCCTCTGACTGCACATCCTCAGGCTGTTTTGATTCATCCTGAGGTTTAGAAGGGGATGGAGGCTTCTTCTTCTTCTTATACTTTGGTTTAGAAGCCATCCTTTTCCTTCTCTTTCCAAATGTAAATTGAGAAGACTGGCCTACAGCACCAGATTGATCTTCATTGGCTTTCTCAGTTGGGACTTCCTCTCTTTCAGGTTCAGATGGAGAGGGAGGTTGACCCTGCTGTGGATCAGAAGATGAAGCTTGCTGAGCATTAGCAGGAGGTCCGGGTTGTGTTGTGTCTGTTTGTTCAACCTTAACCTCCACTTCAGGTGGGGCCTGACTTGGAGTGGAGTGTAAGTCAGTGAGCTTTCCACTCTTAATCGTCTGCTTGATTACCCTAATATGGTCATCCGTAGTGGATAGAGACATGGGTCCAAGTCTCCTTCTGGAGAATCCATACAGCTTTAAGAAGCTCATCATCCTCTGCTTATCAGCAGACTTCTTCATGCTCTTTTGGATGATGGCTCTTGACTTTGCAGCTTCTTCCCTCAGCTTCTTCTTTGTTGTCTTTCATTCCTTGACTAACTCAAGCTCAAGTTGTTTTAAATACTCAAACTCAATATAGTCATGAGGTAAGGGAAGGAGTGCATCTGCCTGATAAAGACCTGTGGCACTCAGGTAGTTAATCATCTTGATTCTGTCTTCTTCCTTATCTACCTGAGGTTCTTGTTGAACCACATCCTCTTGTTCAGGACTTTCTTGAACTGGTGAGAGGGTAGGCATACCTTTGTACAGTCTTTTTCTTCTTCTCTCTTCTTTGACTTGTACTAGGAGTTCTGCATCTTCTGCATCCTTCTTCTCTCTTTACCTTTCCAGATCAACCAACTCATTCAATTCATCCAAGTGGAGAGAGATGACATTATCTATGTCATAGTTCCTAGTCTGCAGATAGTTGATCCTGACTGCCCTTAACTCATCATTTTGAGTATCTGGTCTGGGGGCAGCCCTGATTGCAGACTCCATTAGTCTTGGAAACTAAGTAGAGGGACTTTCTCCCCTTAGCCTCCTTTTTCTCTCTCTCTCTCTCCTCCTCCTCAATCTCCTCAGATGTCATCTTTCTTTTCCCTTTGTCACTCTCAGACCTTTGTGACTCAGGGAGAGAGCTTTGGCCTTCATTGCTCGTTGCAGCATCTGAGCTCAAGCCAGAGAGAGGTTGAGAAGCACCTTCACCAGCAGGTGTCTCACAAGGAAAATGGATCTCTGCAGTAGTTGGAGATGATGAGACAGGGCTCTTAGGTTCTGTCACTTGGCCTTGAGTCAAGCTTTCCCCTATGAAGCTAATCTTAGGGTCTGCCTCAACATCTAGTTGACCGATGACATTGCCTTATTGCCTTAGTCTCCTTCTTAGGCTGAACTCTGCAATGATCCTGTCTTGGATTCTTTTAGCCAGCATGTCAGCTTGTCTTGATTGACTTGGGTTGACAAGTAGGATGGTGACTAGATCCAGACCTTCATAATAGTCCAAGTTCTAAAAATTGAAGAGTTCTTACTGTCCTTGAACTCTTATGATGATGAGGGCCTTCCTGTTCTTGTCATACCTCCACCCAATAATGTGATTGAAGGATGGTGAAGGTGACATAGCCCTTGGTATCCCATCCTCAAATAGACTCTGTATGAAGGAGTCTGTGTAGTCCACATCAATGTGAACTAGAGGAGGATGCTGAGAATGCACAGTTGTAAGCGAGGATGGTGAGCCCTCAATGTCCATTCTCTTGGAGGAACTCCCAGGTTCTGTGGCTGTAATGACTTTCTCCCCCTTTTTGGTAGCATCACCCACTTACATAGGTGAGCTGGAGGATAGGTCAATCACATCCACAGGTTCTTGTGTTCCTGGTTGAGCTCTACTTAAGGGTCTCCCACCTAGTTTTTCCTTAAGATATGAGATCTCAAGTTGCTAATTATTGACCCTGTGTTGTAAGGTAGTCACCTGAGATTCAAGGTGACTGACCTTTGAGACTAGGTAAGTGCCTGTTTTAGATAGTTTTTGCACTTTTAGTCTCAGATCCCCCTCATCTTCATGAGAAGAATCACTGGGGGTGGAGAAGATTGGACCAGAGTCCTTTCTCTCATGACCAGTTCTAAGTTCTTGGCTACTGGATTTCCTCTGCTCACTGGTAGTCTCAGTTGAGATGTCAGTGGGCTGAGTTGCCATGGTTGAGGTCTTAGTGACGTAATCACTTTCAGAAATGAGAGCCTCTTCAATATTGACATCCTGAACAGGTTCAAGAGTGTCCACCTCAATTGTAGGTGACTAATGTGGGATAGATGTAGAAGACTCAGTAGTACTCATCTCACTCTGAGTAGAGGGAAAGAAGAGAAATTCATTATACTCACTGAAACCTATATCTTCATTAGTATAGAATTCAAGGTTGGGAATGGGTTGGTTGAGATCTATAGGCTGGGGATGGTAACTGTCCCGTGAAGATTGATCACTTGAGTTTTGAGACTCAGAGTGATGGCTTAAGGCAGTAGGGCTAATGAGCTCATCAGGCTGAGCATGAGGAATCTCAGCACTAATTCTTGAAGAGATGGGAGTGGTCTGTTCCTCAGGAGAAATAGGAGCTCTAGTGTCCACTTCTTCGTGTATAGGTGAGTATATAGGGACCTTCACAGATTGAATAGTCTCAGCAGGGGTTCGTTTGTATTTTCTTTGGTAGGTGATGGAGATTTGAGGTTGTGTGGGTGGTTGGGAAGTAGCAGGTGTGGGTTCAACACTAGCTTGTGCTGCTAGGTTATCACCTTGAGCAATGAGTTCTAACATTTTTGGGACTAGGGTTGTTTCTACCCCAGAGAATCCAACAGTGGACTTTCTGAATATTTTAAAGATGTCGGGCTTCATTTGTCCCAATTTAAGAATGTTACCTCTTTCCCTAAACTATGAGCCCAGTTCACAGTTAAGAATGTACTGGACATATCTAGGAAACATTTAATATTCTAAGGAGTCTAAATTAGCAAGCAAATTTGTATAAAAAAACTAAGAGTACCTGAATTTGACCCCCTGAACCATTCCATGGACTATGAAGGAGAGATCTTCAGGAATCTGGTCCCATCCACCATGCTTGTTTGATAAGTTGTGGATGACAACATGGAGCAGGAATCACCATTGGGATGAGACCTTCCCTTTCCTGAAGGTCTTTACAGGGAAATCTACCTCATACCCCATCTGCTCAAAGGAATGATTAACAACTTCCTTTGGGAAGAACACCTCACCTTCTTCATCATCCAGCTGAAGATGTCGGTTGATGATGGTTGGAGTGATGAAGATTGTTCTCCCCTGCACTGTGGCAGACAGTGCCTTCTCCCCATCCATAATGACCTCTTGGCAGGTCTTCCAGAATTCAAGCAACTGATCCTCATAGAGTGGAGAATCAATGGTGAGGGAGGTGAAGTAGTTTGATAGAGACAAGAAACGACAAACCTCTGAGAAATGAGGAGCTTTCTCAGAGCATAACAGAGCAACTTGATTGTGTTGTTTGTGAGGTTGGCCATTTTGAAGTAGCGTAAGGACGAAGGAAGAAGAAAGAAAGAAATTTTAGAGAGAAATTTGGGTTTTTAGGTTTGGAGGAAGAACAGATGATAGAAAGAGGGGGGAAACCATTGGGTTTATATGTGAGAAGGATTTCAGATAAAGTTTAATGAAAGAGGATAAAACTTGAAATCCAGATGTCGGTCCCACCTATGAAAAAGTAGTTTTCTTTTTGCTCAAAAAGTAGTTTTCTTGGAAGTCAAAATGCTTCCGAAGATTAATTATCTTGGAAGTTTTAGTTAAAAAGCTTCCGAAGCTAAAATGAGTTCGGAAGAATTTCCTGAGGGATTTGAAAATTTTGCTTCGGAAGAAAAATTAAAGCTTAAGTGCTTTGTGTATAAAATAACAAAACTTCCGAAAGTTAATTTTGCTTCGGAAGTAAATGGTCCATAAAAACGAGTAAGTGTCTGAGACAAATATTTAAGCTTCGGAAGATAAATTTGAAAATTCTTCCGCAGGTAAACTTCTTAGACAGTTATTTAATTTGAAGGCATGATTTACTTCCGAAGTTAAAAACATAACTTCCGAAGTATCAGAAATTTTCAAAAATCTAAGGAAAGTCTTCAGAAAGAAATTTTCATCCAAAGAAAACATGAGCTTATGTAAGTGATGAACTAGAAAACTTAGGACACACATGAATTTTAAAGAAATAATAAGAATTAGATTTAACAAAGATCTACTAAGGTTGATCATCCTAATAGCTTATATAAAAATTTAAATGTCTGTTCATCAAAACCTTTGTAAACAGTTCAGCATATTGTTCATCTGTGTGAACCTTGACTAGTTTATTTAATCCCTTTTCATAGTTATCTCTTATTAAATGATACCTGATATTGATGTGCTTTGTCCTTGAGTGCTGCACAGGGTTCTCTGTGATTGAGATAGCACTGTTGTTGTCTATATGATTGGGTGTCTCCTTGAAGTTTAATCCATAGTCCAGCATTTTATTTGAATCCAAAGTACTTGAGCACAGCAGCTTGCAGTAGCAATGTATTCAGCTTCAATAGTTGATGCAGAGACACAGGATTGTTTCTTGCATTGCCATGAGACAACCCTTCCACCAAGAACTTGACATCCCCCAGATGTAGACTTTGCAGTCATGTTGCAACCACCGTAATCACTATCTGTATAGGCATACATATTGAAGTCAAAATTCTTGGGATACCATAAGCCAAGTGTTGATGCACCCTTGAAGTATCTTAGAATACTCTTGACAGTGATAAGGTCAGACATCTTAGGGTTGGCTTGATATCTTGCACAATACATGTAGCAAACATGATATCAGGCCTGCTCGTAGTAAGATACATAAGAGACCCAATCATAGCCCTATATAAATGCTCATCTACACACTTTCCCCCAAGATCAGGACCAAGAGAGTGGTTTCTGGCTATGGGTGTCCTAGCAATCTTACAATCAGTCATATTAAACCTCTTGAGCATGTCCTGAACATACTTTGATTGATTTATAAAGATGCCATCTTCAACTTGCTTCACTTGAACTCCTAGAAAGAAATTGAGTTCCCCCGTGGCACTCATTTCAAATCTGTCTTTCATCAGCTTCTCAAAGTCTTTGCAGAGCTTTGGATTAGTTGAACCAAAGATGATGTCATCCACATATACTTGAACTAGCAATATGTCTTTTCCTTGTCCTTTGATGAAGAGAGTTCCATCTATAGTACCCCTCCTGTATCCATGTTTATAGAGATACTCAGACAGTGTCTCATACCACTTCCTAGGTGCCTGATGCAGCCCATAGAGAGCTTTGTCAAGCTTGCAGACATAATCTGGATGATCAGGATCTAGAAAACCAGGTGGTTGTTTGACATAAACCTCTTCATCTATCACTCCATACATAAAGGCACACTTCACATCAAGTTGAAAAACCTTGAAGTTCTTGGATGCAGCAAATACCAGGAATATCCTAACAGCTTCTAATCTTGCCAGTAGAGCAAAGACATCAGTGTAGTCAATCCCTTCTTCTTGTATGTATCCTTGAACAACCAGTCTAGCTTTGTTCTTGATGATGATGCCTTTATCATCTTTCTTGTTCCTAAACACCCATTTGGTTCCAATGGTAGTCTTCCCAGAAGGAAGAGGACAAAGGTTCCAAACTTTTTGCCTTTTGAATTAAAGCAGCTCTTGCTGCATAGCTTCAACCCAACTTCCATCCTATAGAGCTTCATCAACTTTCTTTGGCTCTATCTGGGATAGAAAACAAGAGTGAAGACAAACATTTGCTTCATGGGTTTGTTCTCTTTTCTTTAACCCAGAGACAACATCTCCAATGATGTTTGTGGTAGGGTGAGACTTGTGGATCCTAAGTTGAGGGATCACAACAAGTTGTTGAGAAAGATCTAAATTTGAAAATTTTTGATCTGGCATAGATGTTTCTCCTACCACATCATCACACTTTTCAAGTGAAACTTGATCCAAGCAGTGTGTGACATCATTGATGTTCTCATACATGGTGTGGTTAGTGGCATCAAGAAGTTCTTGGTCACTGTCACCATCACCATTTTTGTCTTCTATAGTTGAGGTGTTCTTATCTGCTTGTAGAGCCTCTGAGTTGGAATTTGAAGGCATACCAGATGTATCAGCTGAATTTGTCATTGTTAGGCTCATAGAAACCTCATTTGCATAAGTGGTTCCAACTGGAGCTGAAGATATATGTCTTGAAGATCTTCCTAGCTCAAATCTTAGATCAGGATCATCTGTATTCAAATTTTCTGCAGATCCTGAAACATTCTCACAAGATTTGTTAAAATAGTTGGTAACTAAATCAAGATCAAACAACCAATCTGGACCAGAACCAGTAACAAAAGGTGTGTGTTCATTGAAAGTCACATTGCTGACTCCTCAACAATTCTAGTTCTGAGATTGTACACTCTATAAGCCTTAGCTTGGGAAGAGTATGCAATAAAGTGTCCATCATCTGATTTCTCAGCAAACTTGGCAATTTGATCTTTGGTATTCAAGATGGTGCAAGGACATCCAAATGACCTGAGAAAACCAATGAAAGGTCTCCTCTTGTGCCAAAGTTCATAAGGAGTTTTGCCATGAGTCTTAACTACTAAAACTCTGTTCTGCACATAGCAGGCAGTTTTGACTACCTCTACCCAGAAGGTGATGGGCAATTTAGAATCAGACAAATGGTTCTTGCAGCTTCAATCAGTGTCATGTTTCTCCTCTCAGCAACACCGTTTTGCTAAGGAGTCTTGGGAGCACTAAATTGTCTTGTAATACCCTTTTCATCACAGAATGTGTGAAGGATATGGTTCTTAAATTCGGTTCCTTGATCACATCTTATGATCTTGGCCTTGATCAGATTGATTCTCAATCTTTAAGATGAAATTTTTCAGAATCTCAGGAGTCTCATTCTTAGTTCTAAGGAAGAAAGCCCAAGTGGATCTTTTAAAGTCATCTGTGATCACTAGACAGTATAAGGTCCTTCCTAAACTCATTACACTGGTGGGGCCAAAAAGATCCATATGTAACACAGTGGTCATCACTTGTAAACTCTTTCTTTGGCATTCCAGTTACAAAGTCATGCTTAATTAACATATTCATGTTCTAAAAGGTTACATGGCACATTCTTTTATGCCATAGGAAAGACTCATCACTATTGGCTTTAGACAGAAAGCATGAAACTTCTCCAGAGGGAGAGGTTTCTTGCAAATCCATCTTGTACATGTTTCCTTTCCTGGGGGCTCTAAGCAGGATATGCTCATGAGGAATGACCACATCAGGCTTAAGAACAATGCACTCATGCTCAGTAAAGAGCGTGTTATGACTCTGATCACAAAATTGAGATACACTTAGAAGATTGTATCCAAGATCCTTTACAAAGTTTACCTTTTCTATGCTGAGCTTACCATTTTTGACCTTGCCCCTTCTAGAAATGTAACCACCTTTATCTCCTCCAAAAGCAATAGGTCCTCCATCAATCCTTTCAAAGTTCTGGAGTAGTGACCTATTACCTGTCATATGCCTGGAGCAACCACTATCTATGATCCAGACATTCTGTCTGTCTTCGCTGTCCCTGCACAAAAGAGAATGATTAGTTACATCTGGAAACCCAAGCCTTGCTTGTCTTGGGCTCATGTGCAGAAGGTAATTCAACAGTAATAGATCCTATGGTTGTACTGAGAGGATCTGGAGCTGTTTTTGATGGAGAAATCTCAGTCACTTAGTTTTTCTTAGACGTCCACACCACCTTTGGAGTCTTGGACTTGACCTTCAAAACTTTAGAAGCTTTTGGAGCTTCAGAACTTTTGATGACTGAACCTTCGGAAGATTCTGCAAACACTGTAGCAGACTTCAGTGCTTCGGAAGAACTCCTTTCTTTCGAGACCAAATATTCTTCCGAAGAGAATTTTCCACTTCCCTTCTTGTTAGATTTGGAATTTTCGAAGGAAACTGGTTTTCCTTCCGAAGCTTGAATCTTCTTAGAACTCTTTGAAGCATTTTTTTGGCCATATGGACAGTATGTTTAGGATTGAAGGGACAATCCTTTGCAATGTGAGTGGTGCTGTCACACATAACACAATTCATCTTCTTCTTCACAAGAGCCTTGTTTTGAGAGTAAGACTGTCTTTGGTCACTTCCCTTCTCCACCTTCATTTTTGTAGATGCTGAGACAGTCCTCTTGGGCTGAGGACTATGCTTGGAGATTGATGGTCTAGGCTGTGCAGCAGTGATACACAGCAGATCAGTCTTCTTCTTGCTGCTGAGATGAATTGAACAAGAACTAGAACTCTTAGCAGAGGAGTTTTGGTTGATGTCTTCAGTCCCTACCACTTTAAATCCTGCAGAAATAAAATCTTCTTTCTGCTTAGAGTCAAAAGTAGCCTTGATCTCTTGAGCCTTCCTTGCCTTTCTTTTGCTCTTTCTGATCAAGTTCTTTCTCATGGACTTGGTCATCACAGTCTTCACTTTCTCCTCAGAAGGATAGTGGCCCTTCTTGGAATCCTCCTATTCACTCTTTGTAGAGGGATTCTTCATTATCTCTTCTTCATCCTCCTCACTCATAGGATCTAAAGAGGAAGCTCATCTTCACAAGTTCCAGACCTAGTAGATCTTACTGACAAGATTGTGTGTGGAGGAGCTATCTCATTGGATCCCAGTCCCTGTCTGTTTTGATAACACACTTTGTTATGCAGGGATGAGGATATCATGTTCTTGAAGGTCTCTTCTTCAAGAACACTCATTTCTGCCCTGGCTTTGCTGATCACAAGCTCAGCCTGGCACCCAGTTAACTTGGTTATGAGATCTTTAATTTGAGTCCTAAAATCTATGTGTTCATGTTTTAGAAATGAAATAGTTTTCTCTAAGTCCTCTATTTTCAGCTTATAACCATTTTCAGGCTTTCTAAAATCAGATTTTAAAATGTTTAAGGACTCAACATCAGATCTCAGTTCCAAGTTATAGGAACTGTACCGGTTAACTTTAGCAATGCATTCAGGAGTACAGAGATGTTCCAATACCTTGGCTTCATCATGATCTGCCATCAGTGCTTGGTTTGGAGAAGCATCTTCCACCTAAAAGCTCCAGTCAAAGCATCCTTCTTCAACAGCAACAACACTTGCTGCTTTGACTTCTGATTATGGAAAGCTCTGTCAGTGTATTTTGGTCTAGATTGTGTTTGGCCATCATTTGTTCTAGGTGCCTTACACTCTCTGGAAAAGTGGCCCATCAGGTTACAGTTGTAACACTTGACTTTTCCTTTGTCCAGTCCAAACTTTCCACTTGTTGCATTGCTTGGAAACTTCCTTCCAGTCCTCTTGTAGAACTTCTTGGCTTTGTGAGTGAGAAGATCCATCTGCTGGACTATTTCCATGCATTCCAGATCATCTGGATGGATACAGTCCAGGTCTTCAAGAGTGAAAGAGAGTTGCCATAGCTTTCATCAGAAGACATAAAATCTTGAGAAGAGCTTGTCTCTTGGAATGGGCTTCCTTGAGTGTAGTTCTCCTTTGGTGTCTCTAGGAAGATGAAAGGACCCTTGGGTGAGTTGTCAGGGTAGCATAAGAGATGATGTTTGGGTTCTATGCTGTCCCTTTCAACCACATGTAAGGGCTAAACCCATTTGATTGTTGGAGTTTCCAGATGAACCTTGCATGTTCATTTCCATCTGGTATCCACTGAGAATCGCATACAACTCTGTCAGAGTAAGAGTTTTGAGATTTTCAGTTCTCTTGATCACCACATAGTAGTGTGTCCACTGCCTAGGAAGTGAGGACATGAACTTCCTTACAATGTCTCTATTTTCAAGAGAAACTCCTCCATCCACTAGGGTATCCACAATCTCAACATACCTGAAGTACTGCTGAGTCATGCTTTCACCTGTTTTGAAGGTGAAGTTTTCAAATTGCTGCTTCAGGAGATCTTTCTTGTTCTCATTGGCTTCAGAAGAACCCTCATACATCAGTTTCAGTGCATCCCACAGCTGCTTGGCTGTTTTGCACTTCCTGAAACCCTTGTACATAGAGTTTGGAAGGGCAGTTTGAAGAGCTGTCATGGCTTTTTTGTCTATCTCTACTCTCTTCCTATCTTCATCAGAGTAGTTAGCGACATCTTTGGGGATCATACCAGCACCTGTAGCAGAAGATGTGCTGGGTATGAAAGTTCCATTCTCGATAGAGTCCCACATTCTTGAATCAAAAGACCTGATGAAACCTTCCATTCTTAAACACCAGGTGTCAAACTCATCAAGAGTGATCAGTTGGGACTTGTTCATGGTTCTAGTTTCCATATCAGTTTTGAAAATTGCTGACATTTGAAAAGTTTAGTATTTGTGTGTGAGAGGGATCTAAATATGGTAAGATCTTATATCAAGAACCTGGAATGCTCTGATACCAAATGCAGGATTGTTGAAGGGTGTAGAGTTATAACACAACAACACAAAGAGGAGATAAACTAAACTTAGATCAAACAGTAAACTAGATTAACCAAGTGGTGATACTAAGAACACAAGTAATATATGAGATAGAACACAAAGAACATAAATGGTTGGTTTTCAAGAATGCAGTATATTGCTTTCTCTATGTTCTATTACAAGTTTTACAAAAGCATATTCGAAAGATATAAGAAGATGAGATACTTATACAACATCCTACAGCCGGCTATACTTTGAGAGCCAGCTGGATTCAATTGACTAGACACACACAAAATCAACTGTAGAGTCAAAAGGCAGATTGCCTTTTGACTTGTGACTATGACATGCCATAGCTCACATCCTTATCAATTACAAAATGGATAAAGTACATAAAGTAGAAAGTTACAAACTCAAGACCTCAATGTACAGTTACTAAAAGCATGGACCTTTTCACCAAACCATGTTAGTTGGTGACTTGCAGAGTTGCAGCAGAAAGGTGTCTAGCTTTATGGAACAGTACATCAGATAAAGCATGTTACTAAAAGTCTTCAGAAGAAATCTGTCTTCATGAACTTGAAGCTTCAGAAGACTTTGTCTCTGAGGCTTCGGAAGACTTCATCCTTGGCTTCGGAAGATGCTGGTCTTGGCTTCGGAAGATGCTGGTCTTGGCTTCGGAAGATTTCACACTTAGAGTATTTCTGTTGCACATGTGAAACTTCCGAAGCATTCCACTTAATGCACTTGTGCAGCATACAGGAAAGACTAAAGATGTTTAGGTTGCATCAGCCTCTTCATTAATCTCTACACCTTTTATTAATCACTTAATGATAAAGAACCATCAAATTTTCAGCTTGTCAAGTTTGTTAATGAGTTTGTAATGCATATCCAAATATCAACCGAACAATCAAACTACAAACATCCAAACAAGCATAAACATATAAACATGAGGGCATGACTATAGCCACTAAATTGACCACACTTGTCTGCCATCACAAGTGTTTTCATAAGGTCTTTCCTAAGGGTGAAGATGACACATCAAAATGTGTCCATGAACTCCCACTTGAATCCACATCCAAATGCTTCAAGTGTCCATGTCTTTTGTGTCCTTCTTTGAGTCTTCATCTTGTGCATCTTCTTTTACAAAAATCATATCCTAATACAATTTTTCTAATAAAAGAAATGCACCTAATCTATTTATTACATAACCAAATGAATAAATAAATTACAACCCAAGATACAAAACACAAATTACAACCCTTACAAGGAACAAAACCAACATGACATACAACAATCAATCAAACCAAACACATAAAACACATAAGGCCAAGGCTACGTTATGCACCATAATATGAAACACATCCAACATCCAAGAACAACAAAGAATCCCTTATTTCAGCCCTAAAGTTTCAGCCAACATAAACTAAAACTTTAAGGTTGTCCAACAACATAATCAACCATTTGACATAATTCTTTCAAGGTTGATACTATAGCATGCAAGATTAAACCTTAAAACATAAGGGATTCAAACACCCACAACAAAACAGCCCCTAATGGGTGGAAAAGGTCCATGAAAACTAACTTCTCAAGAACTTTTGAAGCATACATTCCACATAACCGGCACTAGATGCCATTGTTGTGTTTTGTCACATGTAAGACACTTAGTTTGACCATTTAAACTATGAAAATGCAGCGGAAAAATGAGTTTAATATATGGTTTATAATCTGAAATATTTTCCATATTAAACTACAAACAAAACCCAAGAAATAAGGATCAAATGTATGTGAGATAATATGCTATCAACCAACACAAAACAACTGTAGGGTGTTAATAGAAAACGACCTTTCTTGTGCAAAAGTTGTGAATGAAAAGAGATAGATGATGATGTTCTTGAATGCGTCTAGCCATCAAAGGAGGACGCCTCAATTAGTGATACCCACAAGCCCTTCAAACACTTTGCTTGTTAGGATGCAACACCAAAGTTTGCTCTTCTTTTGCTCCTCCAAAACCGAAATTATCCAGCCCCTTTTCAGCCTCTAAAAACCTGAAAATCAGCCCTGGTTTTAGAGGTTCTAGTGCTTGTGTTTTAGAGAGAAAAGGTCTGTATGATGATGGAGTGTAAGAGAGGAGAAAAGGCTTTCAAAGACCAAGATAAAGCTGGTCCCAATGGCCCCTTTTGGGCGGCCGAAAATCCATTCCAAATGGGTTTTCCCCCTATTTTTAGTTTTATAAAATATACACTCTTAACCCATAATTTTTATAAAATTAAAACCTCTTTTAATATTATAACAATAACACACTTTTATTTGTTATTATTTAACCAACTTAAATAATGAAACAAATAATATCTCATGAACAAACTATCCATATAGTATTGTTGTATTACAATGGAATGTTTTAGAAAACCCATTTTCTAAATTGGTGTCAATGTTTATTTGTATGATCTCATCAACAAATAAATATTTATTGGTGTTTGTTTAGCTTGTTATTGGGTATGACCCGACTTGGATCATAACATACTAACCACATCAATCTTGTATGTGTCTTGGGCATACAAGATCCAACAAGGCCTAGAGCCGAAAAGGTGGTTCATGAAGAACCCGAGACCCCTCATCCGGAGGGCGGTGATGAGAATTTCAATCTGAGAGCCTTAGTAAAGGAGGCTGTTGTTGAAGAAGTGCATCAAGTCATGTAGACTATCTTACTATCTGTAGTGACTGAAGTGATTAAGGCTGTACGAGAAGGAGAGAGAAAGGAAAGAAACAGGTCCTTGGGAGAACGGATCGATCGGAGCCTGAAACGGTTCTCTCTAATGATGAAGAGAAGGAGGAAGAAGAGCTTGCGCCGGAGGCGGCACGAGGTTGTAACTAAGGGATATTTCAAAGGTGCAAGCCCCCTACTTTTGATGGTAATGGCACTGCTACTGCTCACTAATGGGTGAGAGAATAGAAGCTATTCTGAATATCAGTGAGTGTCGAGAAGACTAGAAGGTGAAATTTGCTGCCCACTCGTTTGTGGACTCGACTCTGTGTTGGTGAGACAATATATCCAAGCCGAGGGTAGTCAGGCATTTAGGAGAATGAGTTGGTCTGAGTTGAAAAAGTTGGTGATTGAGGAGTTCTGTCCTCATAGGGAAATGGATAAGGTGGAAAGGGATTCTTGCAGCTGGCGGCACGAACAATGACACATCAACAATACACCACAAAATTCAACGAGATGGCACGTCTGGTACCGGACCATGTGACGCCTTTGTCACGAAAGATTAGGAGATACATTCAGGGTTTGCCGGCGGATATCCGTAAGCACATGATCGCTGCCCAACCGAGCACGTTTAGGTCGGCGGTTGATTTGGAAGGGAGATTGTATGATGAGAGAACTGTGGTGGTGACTAAAGGTAGCAAGAAAGGTGGTGGTGACTGGAATTGGAATGGAAAAAGGTTTGGTCGTGGTGGTGCCTCGACGAGTAACAAGAAGGCACGGTGGATGATCGCCGGGTGGTCACACCTGGTTCGGGGTCGAAGAGGTGTGGTAAATGTGGGAAGTAGCATTTGGGAGAATGCAAATGGGGGTCAAACATCTGCTTCAAGTGTGGGAAGGCTAGTCATATGGCTAGAGATTATGGGTTTATGAGGTGTTTCAACTATGGGGAAAGTGGTCATATGAGTAGGGACTATAAAAAGCCAAGGGATGAGAGTTCGGGGATGAACAAGACTGGAGGAGGACCTAGGGCGAGCGCTAGAGTATTTACAATGATACAGGAGGAGGCTAGGATGGACCCTGATGTTGTGTCATGTACATTTCTAGTAAAATAAACTTTAGCCTTTATGTTATTCGATTTTGGTGCTAGTAAATGTTTTATTTCTGCTACATTCTGTGCTAAACTGCCTACTAGTAATAGGAGTGTAGATGCGCCCTTTGATATATAAATTGTCATAGGTAAGTCTACCAGAATTTTTGAGATGGTAGAAGGGTGTGACATGGAACTAGAAGGTCATAAGTTTCTGGTTAGACCATTCATGATGACCTTAGGTGGTTTCGATGTGGTTCCTGGGATGGATTGGTTAGTAGAATACGAGGTGAACATTGTGTGTCATAAGAAGATGATTTGTGTAACAATGCCTGATGGGAGTATGGTGACGGTTTATGGGGATCGGGTCACGATGATCCCGAAAGTAATCTTGATGGCAATGGCGGGAAAGTGCATGAGGTGGAGATGTAGCGCCTACTTTGCCTATGTGAAGGATGTGGAAACACCAACACCACAACTATCTGATGTACCGGTTGTGTATGAGTTTCCAGATGTATTTCCCGAAGACTTACCAAGAGTGCCACCAAACCGCGAGATCGAGTTTCAGATTGATCTGATACCGGGTGCCCAACCTGTTGCCAAGGCACCGTATCATTTGGCTCTGATTGAGATAAAAAAGTTAATGGAGCAATTGCAAGAGCTGCTCAATAAGGGGTTTATTAGGCTGAGTATCTCTCCTTAGGGTGCTCTGGTATTATTTGTGAAGAAGAAAGACGGTAGCATGAGGATGTGTATCGACTACCGTGAGCTGAATAAGTTGACAATAATGAACCGATACCCGTTCCCGAGGATTGATGACCTATTTGATCAGGTTCAAGGTCCCAGTTGGTTCTCGAGGATAAACCTTCGATCTGGTTATCATCAGGTGAAATTTAAGAGCAAGACAATCCTAAAACAGCTTTTCGCCCGCATTATGGTCACAACGAGTTTCTCGTTAGGTCGTTTGGTTTGACCAATACGCTAACTGCTTTTATGGACATGATAAATCAAGTGTGTGGGCCAATGTTGGATAAATCAATGATTGTGTTTGTCCATGATATCTTGATTTATTCGAAGAGTGAAAAGGAGCATGCCGGTCATATTCGAGAGGTGTTGGAGACGTTGAGGAGGGAGAAGTTGTATGCTAAATTCGCCACATGCGCATTCTAGTTGCGAGGTTCAATTCTTGGGTCACGTGGTGAATCTCGAGGGGATTATGGTGGATCCGGCAAAGGTGGAGGCAGTAATGCAATGGAAGTCTCCAAAGACGCCATCCGAGATTCGTAGTTTCTTGAGTTTGGCGGGCTACTACAGAAGATTCATTCAAGACTTCTCTAAGATCGCTTCTCCAGTAACCAAGTGGACCCGGAAAGATGTAAAGTTTGTATGGGATTAAGTTCAAGAGAAGGCGTTCGAGGACTTAAAAGCGAGGTTGACTCAAGCTCTTGTTCTGTCATTACCCGATGGAAGTGACTCTGATGCTTCCTACTAGGGGTTGGGGTGTGTGTTAATGCAGAGGGGAAGAGTTATAGCCTATGCATCCTGACAGTTGATGGTTCATGAGGTTAATTACCCTACTCATGATTTGGAGGTAGCAGTTGTGGTCTTCGCGTTAAAGATTTGGAAGCACTGCCTATACGAGATGAAGTGCACCATATTTACTGACCACAAGAGCTTGAAGTACTTCTTCGAGTACAAGGATTTGAACATGAGGCAGAGGAGATGGTTGGAGCTTATAAAAGATTATGACTGTGAGATCCATTACCATCCGGGCAAAGCCAACGTGGTGGCGGATGCCCTTAGCCGGAAAGAGAGACCCGAACCGATTCGGGTGAAAGCTTACCGGCTGATCATGACCTCTCATGTGATGAAGCAATTCAAAGAGTTTCAAGATGAGGCATTGAAAGAAGATCATCTTAACTTCGAAAGAATGAGAGGTCTGGTTGCGGAATTGGGTGAAGACACACTTGGTGTAAGAACACGATTTGGACGAATGTGGATTCCTTGTTTTGGGGATCTACACGTGAAGATCATGGACGAAGCTCATAAGACTCAATACTCTATTCATCTATGTGCTACAATGATGTACCAAGACATGAAGAAAGATTATTGGTGGTCGGGTATGAAGGGTGATGTGGTGTAGTACGTGAGTAAATGCCTTACTTGTTTACAAGTGAAGGCCGAGCATCAAAAGCCGTATGGGAAGATCCAACCGTTGGATATACCGAAGTGGAAGTGAGAGCATATCACCATGGATTTTATACGAAGCTACCGCGCACCGCGCGAGGATACGATGCCATATGGTGATAGTTGATCGATTGATGAAGAGTGCTCACTTCCTACCAATTCGTGAAACATATTCATCTAAGAGGTTGGCAGATCTGTTCATCAAATAAATTGTAACTCGTCATGGTGTACCAGTGTCCATTGTGTCTGATCGTGACACTCGGTTTTCATCCAAATTTTGGAAGAAATTCCACTCTGCTATGGGGACGAGGTTACATATTAGCATGGCTTATCATCCTCAAACGGATGCTCAGTCGGAGGGGACGATTTAGACGCTGGAAGATATGCTTCGGGCATGCGTCATTGATTTTGGAGGAAGTTGGGATGACCACTTACCGTTAGCTAAGTTCTCATATAACAACAGTTATCATGCCAGCATTGGTATGCCCCCTTATGAGATGCTATACGGTAGGAGATGCAGGGCACCCGTCTGTTAGGGTGATGTTGGTCAGAAGGAGTTAGGGAGCATCGAGGTGATCGAGGCTACGAATGAGAAACTTAAAAAGATCAAAGCCTTCATGAAGGCAACCAAAGATAGACAGAAGTCGTATGCTGATAAAAGACGTAGACCCATTGAGTTTCAGGTGGGTGATAGAGTCATGTTGAAAGTCTCACCTTGGAAGGGTATCATTCGGTTTAGAAAGTGGGCCATGTTGAGCCCGAGGTATGTAGGGCCTTTCCGAACATTGCTCGAGTAGGAGAGGTAGCCTATAGACTAGAGTTACCAGATGAGTTAAGTGGAATTCACCCCACATTCCATGTATCTCACCTAAGACAATGTTTAGTAGATGAAGATATGACCGTACCACCAGAGGATATTGAGGTAGATGAAGGACTCATTACTTGGAGCATCCAGTGGTGATCATTGATAGAAAAAAGAAAAGGTTGAGGAATAAGTGGTTCCTCTTGTGCGTGTATAGTGGAAGCACATGAAGGGATCTGAGTCTACGTGGGAGACTGAAGAAGAGATGAGATAGCACTACCCACGTGTGTTCGAGAAATAACAGGTTTCGGGGATGAAACCTATATAAGGGTGGTGGACTTGTAACACCCGGTTATTTTTTTAGAGTCAAAGAAAGAAGAATAAGGTGAAGAAAAAGAAAGAAAAAGAAAGAAAAAGAAAGAAAAAATATTTAACCTAAGTTAAGGGGTTAAAAGTGTCAAAAGAACAAAAAAGTTTGAATGTTGGTGTAAAGTGGGCATGGCCACCCACTCTCTTCTTACAACACCTAAAATTCGGATCTTTGTAGAGAGAGATAGAAAAGGAGCTGAAACTCGAGTTTTTTGAAGAAAAAGAGCTGAAAAGTCAAATTCAAAGTAAGAATTCGTGTTTTTAAGATGTTCTTAACCGGTTCCATCCTTGGTTGTGTGCTTATGTATGTTTGTGTGTTTTGGTGGGTTTCTAGGTGTGAACTTGTAGCAAACGGGTTTTGAAGGAAGTCATACCCAAGAGGCTGTTAAGGTGAGTTCTAGAACCCCTCTTTTACATGTTTTAACTGATTTTGGGGCTGCAAATGCATGAATGTATGTTTCTATAAAACTAGGTTTCATACCCGTATGTATGAATGTGTGTTTGTTGCGGGTATGGTTTGATTTTGGACTATGTTCAAGTTTGATGATGTTACGGTTGTGTTTCTAAGGCTTAGAATGTATGATTTAACCTTAGAACATAATAGATGAGGTTTGGGGACTGAATCTGATGTTAAGTGTGACCTGGCCTTCTCATGCGCCTAAACAGTAGCTCATATGCCTAGGTTTAAGAATTTGCCTAAGTGTTGTTAATGCGGATGAAAGTTAATGCGGATGAAGGTTAATGCGGATGAACAAGTTCATGAAAATGAAAGTTCATGCGGATGAAGGTAAATGCCGATGAACAAGTTCATGCGGATGAAAGTTAATGCGGATGAAAGTTAATACGGATGAGTATAAGTCAATGTGGATGAGTAAAAGTCAATGTAGATGACTATAAGTCAATGTGGATTAGTAAAAAGTGAATGCGGATGAGTATAAAGAAATGCGGATGAGTACAAAAAAATGCGGATGAGTATAAGTCAATGCGGATGAGAATAAGTTCATGCGAATAAACAAATGCGGATGAGTAAAGGAAATGCGTATGAGTAAGTTCATGCAGATGAGTAAGTTCATGCGGATGAACAACTACGGATGAGTAAGTTCATGCGAATGAACAAATGCGGAGGTGTAAGTTCATGCGAATGAACAAATGCGGATGAGTATGTTAATGCGGATGAACAAATGGGGATTAATATGTTCATGTGAATGAACAAATGCGGATGAGTAAAGGAAATGCGGATGAGCAAAGGAAATGCAGATGAGTAAAATGGAAATGCAGATGAGTAAAAGGAAATGCGGATGAGTAAAAAGAAATGCGGATGAGTAGAAAGAAATGTGGATGAGTAAAAAGAAATGCGGGTGAACAAAGAGGAAATGCGGATGAATAAAAAGGAAATGCGGATGATCACTTAGAATATTTTTTGACTTTTTGGAGAAAAATTGAAACGTAGGCTTTGACTTGGGAGGTTGCCGGGGGTTCACGTAAGCTGACTTTGAGGTCATAGATATTGTGATGGGCATTGTATGATGATGATATGATGTATGATTGATGCTTATGCATGATAGTATGTATGATGTATGTTATGTATGCATGATGATGCCTTGTATGGTGATGTTGTATGTGTATGTTGATGTTCCTTATTATGTATGATTATTTTCTAGTGGCTATACATTGAACGTTACTGAATGAAATGAAAGTATTATGTAACGTAAAGGGGAAAATAATGAAAAGAGGAATGTAATGAATGAATGCATGCATTAATGAACCAATGAAAGTAAGAAAGGCTTGCAAGCATATGAATAGAGGTTCACACCCAATTAGGTGTGTTAGCTCAACCGTGTGCGGGCTAGCTACCCTATGAGAATGCACACTGGGGCCTAGTCCATATGATTAAGCAAATGAATGGAGGTTCACACCCAATGAGGGGTGTCAGCTCAACTGTGTGAGGGTTAATACCCCATGAGGATGCACACAAGGGTCAACTTTTGTGATTAACCATATGTATGGGGTCCTTGTCGCTTAACCCTAAATGAACTGCTTGGTGCTATAGAGGGCGGTTAAGCACATGACAGGACCTAGATGGAAGAAATGATAATAAATGTACGAAATGAACGATGATGAAGATAATAAATATTATCTATGTGTATGTTTAATGCATGACCATGTATGATTGTAAAGAACGATTTTAAATGAAAGATAAAGTATGTTTTATTTTAAAACTAGAACTCACTCAGCAACGCTAAATTTTATGCATTTTCTAGTTGGCAGGTAAAGTTGCTGAGGATGGCACGGGGTGGCTACTTGGCTCTTTTGGATGGCATTCTTTTGTTTAATGTTTTTGCATTGTAATGCGAACGAACGGTGTTTTGAAATGAATGATTGTATTAACTTGCAAAAGCATTTATAATGAAATGAAAGGTTATTTTAAATGTTCCGTTGTGATTTTTTATGAAAGTTAAATGTAATTATATGTTTTATATGCAATGATTGACCAAGCATCCCGGGAACGGGGCCTTACACGTGAAAACTTGGAGTTGTCACGCGAGAAGTTGATTTTCTCGTGCGTGAACATTTAGATAGTATATATAGATGTTTTTCCTTTGTATTTTAGTATGTCTATTCATTTGTAAAAGTGTCTGAGGGTGAGAGAGCAGAGAGGTGTGTGACAGGCTACCGGAGGTGAGCTCACCTTGGGTGGACCGAGCTTATACAAGACTATTGGTCGATTTGATCGTATTATAGTTCAAATGAAATGATGAATCATTCAATATCAAACACACATACTAAAGAAGATGAACAATGAAGATTGAAAACAATAACAACTCATTCAATATAAGACAATGAAGATCAATACAATCAATAACATCCAAGCACAATGATATTTTTATGAATTTATTGCTTAGAGAAGGTAACTTGCAACAAGGATAAACGATTAGGGTTTTACAAGCTTACCCACAATGATAATGATCAAAAACTATATATAGCAGTCTTAGTTTCGTAGACGGTTTCGCTGTCAGCGAAACTGTTCTGCCGAGACTGTAGTTTCGCCCGGCAGAAACAATAGTTTCGCCGAGCGAACTAATTAGCTGACTGTGAGTATAGTTTCGCTTAGAATTTCGTTGGACTGCAAAACTTCATAAATCTAATTACATACAAATGGAAACTAACAAAAGACCTATTACAAGCAAAAGTACACATTCTAATCTAAGGTGAGTCCAACCTATACATGATCTTCAATACTCCCCCTAGGTTGGAACTCACCACCTTCACTCGTCTTGATGTATCTTGTCAGCTCCATTTTCCTCCATTGCCTTTGATTGTCTTCAACACCTCCTGCAACAACTTCCTTAGGGGCTTTAGCAAATGATTCTCCATGGTCTCTTCCTACTTAACGAGCCCCTTCGGGATGAGCACTAGCTTGTCCAAACTGCCTTGTTAGATCTAGTCTACCCATGTTTAGATCATCTTGAGCCCTTACTCTAGCTGCAAGCCTTTTAACTTCTGCTCTCACTCCTCTAATCATATTTGCCAAAGTCATAACTGGCCTCTTTCCTTGTCTCTTCTCCCGCCCCAGCCTTGACATGATTTTCATATAAAACCAACAAATCTTCATCACACAAACTAAAAAGCTCCATAGTATCAAATACTTTGAATTCCTTACCATTCTTGAGTCTTATCATTGCCTCCCCCGTGTTGTTAACATAAACCATTTCTCAAAATTATGTAACTGTTGGGGAAGGGAATCTACTAACCTCACTCTATTCGTAGACTTTGGTTGTTTTACCCTCAGAACAATTCTTCCTTTTACAGTTTCCCAATCTTTGTCTTTCTTTGATTGTTTCCTCTATGCATTCAAGTATCCAAAAGTCTCAAAGTTTTCATTTAGGCTATTCCTAATATCTTTCTCCAAAAGTGAGGCTCGTTCACTAAGATTGGCAATCAGTAATGGCGGAGCTGCCAACCTCCTCAGATCCCATTTAGGCAAGGTCTTGAATGCCTTCCTCTTATGCATGTAACTAATTCCACCCCGTCTCCTCTTGATCATGAACATCTTGAGACCGGGTTATAACACCAACTAATAATCTTTTTATCAGCCTCCTTCTTACCCAACCCTTCCATGTGTTGGAAAAGGGGAGTTAATTCTTCTGGCTCCTTCTCTTTAACAAACCATTCATCTTTATCCATCTCAAAGACATCTTCATCAAGCTCTCCCTTCTTGGCTACATATATCAATGGTCTCCCATAAATTTCATAGAATTCTGGCTTAGAATCATAATCTACAAGTTGTTCATCATCCTCTTCTTCATCAACTAGCCTTTTTCCTTTCTCAGCATCTCTGTCAACCGACTTCTCCCTCACTACCTCTTCTCCAACAAAATCTTTTTCTACATCAAGTACCATGTTTATAAACCCAACCTCTTGAATTTCCTTTTTATTCTCCCTACCTTTGTCTTCATTTCTTATTACAGAACCTTGAACACAAGCAGTTGCTGCACCAGATGTGCCCTCTCCTGTCCTGGAGGAAATACCCATGTTCAAGAACGGGTATTTAGAAGTATCAGTTAAATCATCTAACTCAGATTGAGTTACTTGATTGGGCAGGCCGGCAACAGCTTTCAATTGACCAACTTCCTCAAATAACTTCTTTAGCAGTAAGTTTTGATCTACCAACATCTTCTTCATTCCCTCTATCAATTCATCTTTTTGCCTTTCCCGCATCTCTTGATTAGTGAGTTTGGTCTTTATCATGCTCAATTCTTTTGCTAGTGAGTTGTAAAGGTTATGAATCATATACTCATCTAAGCTTCCTCTATCTTCCCTTCTTGGTGTTTCAGTGGACGCTTGATGTGTCTGTTTAGTTCACCTTTCTGATTCTCGTATATGAGCCTTATTCTTCGATCTTCTCTCCTTTTCAACCCTTATATTTTCAGCTCTTTCATTCACATCTTCTTCGAAATCATAATCCTTCTCTTTGGAATATCTCTTTTGCTTCTTAGCAGCATCAGTCTGTTGTGATCTAGTTTCTTCAGTTCGCTTATTCTCTGACTCATCCACCCTTCTAATATAGTTCCATATCTCGGGTGGGTACATGTTTTCTAAGAGATGGGTGATCTTTCCAGTAAAGTCATGTCGGATAGCACAACAGTCTACACAAATATATGGGTTCATCTGCACCAACCTCTTCACCGCCCTATATCTTGGCACATTTGGAATTAGATCATCAAAATCATCTCAAGAAATCTAGGATACAGAAGCCACTTATCCTTCTTCAGGGCCATCACATTCTCTGTTATACAAGCAAATATTATTCTTGCAGCATAACACCATTGCTTTGGTCCAGTCTATGTTACGGCCATCTGATCCACCTTTACGGTGATCTAAACACATGATAAATACATGGGCAATGAATCTCCATTCCTTTGAGAGAAAGAACTTCTTGATCTTTTTTTGGGAACCAAAAACTGGCCCCTCATATCCCATACTCCTGATTGCTGTGAACACCTCAGTATCTGACATAGTAACCTCTTCTCTAGAATCCTGTTCTAGCCCTAGAATCCTTGAAACTGTCTCAGCAGTAATAGCCACCTCTTTCTCTAAAACTTTAGCAGTGTTCCTTTGGGTGTTCCCTCTCGTATCATACTCAGCAAATCTCCAAAAGTCTTTGTTGTGTAGATCATATATGGTAGTAGAATGAGAGATAGCGTAAGCTAGAGGGAATCTTTGCAGCCACCGAATACATTTTCTAAACCCTATTGCTTTAGGATGTGTATCCTCCAGAATGGCGGTGATGTTGTTTCTCTCATCGAATTTTAGATTACCCATTTAAACATGAAATACAAATGAAATATATTAAAAAATATATAAAGTAATAAAAAAATAAAAGAATAAAGAAAAATCAAGAATTAAATTAAATTCACTGCTCGAAACTATAGTTTCGCAGGATGAGATTTAATTTCAGCACGCGAAAGTATAGTTTCGCCAGCAAGATCACACTAGTTTCGCCCAAACAGTCAGGTAAATTTGACAAGCCGAAACAATAGTTTCGGCATAGCAAAACTGAAAAATAGTTAAGTTCGCTGGGACAGCATAACCTTACAGTTTCGCTGGGATTCATCAACCTTCGTTCAGTTTCACTGGACTATCGGTAGTTTTGCTAGAAGAACAGCGAAGGTAGCGAAGAGTCTCGATCAAATATACTCACAATGTGATATTATAAACATGATTAAATGATTGTCCTGAGTTCAAAAGTCACTTGCGAACATGAATCAACAAACAATCGATATCAAAATCACAGAAACTCAGAAACGCATGTAGAGGTCACGGAACATCCTTAAGAAACCTAATAGTTTGACGGTGCGAAAGTGAGGAGTTAATTTTTCAAACAGACTTAAATAGCATATGGTTTCGCTACCTGCAAAACTATAGTTTTGCCAAACAAATCTATAGTTTTGTCAAACGAATCTATAGTTTCACCAAGCGAAGCTGTAATTTCGCCAAGTGAAACTCAGATCGAAAATGACATCGCACAGGATGAGGATGCTGAGCGAAATTGCAATTTCGTCTAGCAAAACAATTAGCGAAAGTATAGTTTCGCAATTTTTTATAAGAATTAACATCAATAATTAAGATCTAAATCGATCCGAGATCACATCCTCAAGATACATATTAGCACAAAGATGACTTTAATCATCGACAAGCAATGAGATCATACCGATAATTGTATCTGATCATAGTCTTTGAAGGAATTCTGAAATTCTCAAATATATCAATAACGATTGCTGATATGTTTGTCCACTTAAACCCATGCCTTATCTTTTTCAACAAACAACACATGATTCGTTAAGGTTCGATTAGATGCTTTAGAATGTTAGGACACCGCAATCATATGGCAAAAACCCTCACCCAACCTCAGGATTTCTTGAATTTTGATACGAACTTTAGAAAAAGGCTTGTACAGATCTATGTAAGTGATTATCAACAGAATATTTCATTCTATGATGAATTCATCATTTATATGATTTAGTACTATTTAGATCAAGATGGTGAGAGCTCCAGGTCTATAATCACGTATAACAAAGGAGATGACCATTTAATCATGTGCCGATGAGAGCTCCAGGTCAGTACGACCATACAGCAGAGGAGATCATCACTCCAGGTCAGTACTACCATACAACAAAGAGATAAGCACAAGTACAAGACACATAAATACCCAGACATGGTTCAAAGATATGGCTTATAAGATTTGTATCATGGTGTGTGAAAGATCAATTTTCAATCTAATTTTTGTCGGGACTAAGTTTTCGTGCAGGCCAAAATGATTGAGTAAATCCAGGCATCCTTAAGCATATATTTTAATTTAAATCAATATGCCGATGTCTACTTTATTCATCAGGCTTAGTCTACCAAGCATATCGTTTAAAGAATCTATTTTATTTTCTTTTATTTGCAATTTGAAAATAAGAAGTAAATCAGATAGCGGCATCAGTTCTATCATTTCTTATTTTAAATGTCAGCCATGCACAAACGAGTATATATAGAAGATATACAATCATTTCTCATCATTTCAAATCGAGTTCCGAGTTTTTTTATGTAACTTATATACACTCCCCCAAAATTTTATTTTAGAAAACCCCTTAATTTTTATAAAAATAAGAGAAAATAAAAGAGGTTTAAAAGGATATAAGCCCTAGCATAGAGATCAATTCATAAAAGTGAGGTTTATCAATTTTTTTGTAAAAATATCTGTCTTTTGATTTTAGTGTCAATGGGAATAATATTGATAAAACCCTTTTCCTGTGCATCACGAATTGCATGAATCCGTGTTTCGATGTGCTTGGTTCGAGAATGATGAATAGGATTTTTAGCGATCCAGATGGCGGCTTCGTTGTCCCAAAAAAATGGTGTGTGGAGAAAATTGATTCCATAGTTAATCATCTAGTGTTGTATCCAAAGAACTTGTGAACAACAACTAGAGGAAGCAATGTATTCTGCTTCCCCTGTAGAAAGGAAAACAGTGGTCTGTCTCTTGCTTTGCCATGAAACCAGACAATTTCCCAGGTATTGACATCCTCTAGTCACCAATTTTCTCTTTAACCTGTAACCGTTAGACTCACTATCAGAATAAGCATGTAAATCAAAATTCCCACAATAGGGATACCAAAGACCTAAACAAGAGGAGCCTTTTGAGATAATGAAAGATTCTCTTGACAGCCTTTTCATGAGACACTTTTGGGGCCGACTGGTATCAAGCGCAATAAACTACAACAAAAGTGATGTCAGGTCGACTTGTTGAAAGATAAATAAGGGAACCGATCATAGATCTGTAGAGATGACAATCACATGTTTTCCATTCTCATCAGGAGTGAGGCATGTTTGAGGAGTAAAAGAAGTCATTTCAGGAGATGCGTCATCCATATTGAATTTCTTCAAAATTTCTTTAATATACTTCTCCTAATGAATGAGAATGCCTCTGCCTTTTGTTGCACTTGTAATCCAGGGAAAAAACATATTTCTCCCATCATACTCATTTCAAACCGATTACGCATCACCTTTTCGAACTCCCGACATAATTGTGAATTGGTGGAGCCAAAAATAATATCATTGACATAAACTTGGACAATCAACATTTCACTATTCACTTCTCTCTTGAACAGAGTCATATCGATGGTGCCATGAGAGAAACCATTGCTTAAGAGGTACCGTGTTAGGGTCTCATACCAGATCCTAGGTGCCTGATGAAGACCATAAAGAGATTTGACACGCTTAAAAACTTTATCGGGAAAATCAGGATACTCAAAACCTAGTGGTTGACACACATATATCTCCTCATCAATGTCTCTGTAAAGGAAAGCACACTTGACATCCATCTGATGGACCTTAAACTGTTTATGAGCAGCATGAGTGAGAAAAATCCTTATTGCTTCAAGATGAGCGACAGGAGCGAAAACTTTAGTTTAATCATTCCCTTCTTCTTAAGCAAATCCTTGCACAACCAATCTTGATTTGTTATGTACCAAAACACCACGATCATCTGGTTTGTTCTTAAAAACCCATTTCGTACCAATTGGGCATTTGTTTGGAGGCATGTCAACCAAAGCCCATACTTTGAGTTTTCTCAAATATTGAATCTCCAATTGCATTGTTCCACCCGGCAAGGATCATGGAGAGCGACATGCACGTTTTTAGGAAAGTTTGAGAGATAAAACAAGAGAAGAGACAAATATTAATCAAACTAGATTGACTCCGCGTCTGTACACCATCAATGATAGATACAATAATGTTATCATGAGGATGATCTTTCAAAGTTTTGAAATCTATGGATAAAAGCAAGATGTTTAGAGATGTTTCGCTAATAGATTGTGAATAAGTAGAAGAGGGTGAGAGAGATGGAACAGGGTGTGGTCAAATAGATGTTGGTGATGAAAGAAGAGATGTAGAAACAGTGTCGGTGAAAGATCAAATGATGGAGAAGATGATCCAACATCAGGAGATGGGGTTGAGGAAATAATATTTGTTTGAACATTTGAGATGGACGCATCATCGTCAAAATCTGGAGGATTAAAAGAATTAAACACAGTATCGTATTCAAAGAACCATGTTGGTTTAGATCGAACATCAGAAGAGTTAGACTCCTGCCAATCAACATAGAACGACTCTTGAATGATATGTGTTCTCTTGTTATATACCCGATAAGCCATTTGAGAAGAAGAATAACCAACAAAGTAACATTCATCAGACTCGGCAATGAACTTTGTCTTTTGGGTTTGAGTATTCAGGAGAGTGCATGAACAACCAAATGGTCGAAAGAAGTCAATTAAAGGTTTCGGTTTATGAAAAAGTTCATAAGGAGTCTTCATTTTGTCCTTGACTATCAACACCCGGTTTAGAACGTATGAAGCACAGTTTACCGCTTCAGCCCAAAAGATAATGGGTAACGATGATTCTATCAACATTGTACGGGCGACTTCAATAAGAGTGTGATTCTTTCGTTCAGCTACACCATTCTGTTAAGGCATCCTTGCAGCACTAAATTGTCTCACAATTCCCTTTTTAGAATGAATCAAGAATCTGAATTTTGAATTCAGTACTGTTGTCACTTCTCATGGCCAGAACCTTTCTCTTGCTTATCATCTCGATTGAAAGTATTAACTTCTGCAATTCCTTAGCAACCTCTCCCTTGTGAGCAACAATCTCACCCATGAATATCTTGAGAAATCATCTATAACAACAAGACAGAAGGATTTTTAGCAATTGATTTAACACTGATTGGGCCGAATAAATCAGTATGTAATAACTCGAGAAGACAAGTTATGCTATTTTCAAGTTTGGGCTTACGTGGTTTCTTATGTTGTTTGCCCTTGGCACAAGGCATACATTTTTCGTTCACAATGAAATCTTTTAAAGGAAGTCATCTAACAAGATTTTTTTGACTAATTTGTTTGTTATATTAAAATTAACGTGGCCCAATCAGCCATGCCATAACAAAGACTCAAAGGTTGAAGCTTTTGAAAGAAGACAAGTTGCAGTAGACTTTGACTCCCTTGATTTCATATCAAGAAGATATGTATCATGCTTTCTCGGAGCACACATAAGAATGATATCTTCTAGAATATCAATCTCTGATTTTAAAAGTAGACATTCATTGGATTTAAACAAGACTGGAATGTCTTTATCGCAGATTTTAGAGACACTCAAGAGATTAAAAGCAAGCTCAGGGACATAGTTGACTTTCTCCAAAGTTAAAGAACCATTGGAAACTTCTCCTTGACCAATCATCTTTCCACCATTTTTGTCACCAGCAAAAGCAATGTATCCTCCATTTATAATCTGATAATTGGTCAGAAAATCTTTCAACCCCATCATATGTCTGGAGCATCCACTATCTATATGCCATACACTATTTACAATCTTAGTGGATGACTCCTGTGATCAAATAAAGAACAGATTAACCAGGTAAAATAGAAACCCAAGTTTCAACAATTTTAGCTTTGGAAGATGTAGATTTCTTACAAAAGAAATTATTAACTAACTTTGTTAATTTATTTCCAAAATAGTTCCTATTTTCATGGCCATAAAGAAGTGTAGGACAATCCTTGACAAGATGATCCTCTTGACCACACCTGAAACATTGTGGTTTGTGTCTAGGTCTGTGATGTGATGCGATAGGAGTAGGATCAATGTGAATTTCCTTATCACATTCAGACACACTAGGCTCAATGTCACTATATGTCTCAAACATGCCATGAGGTTGGAGTTTATGTGAACAAGAATTATTATTTACAAAAGTAGATGAATGATCATCTAAAGTACGAGTAGAAATAGTACCACTTGTGCTAGCTTCTGATGAAGTTACAGTTCCTTCATTTTATAAAGTAATATTCATTGGAGTAAAAGATGGAATAGGATGAGAAAATAATTTATCAAAAAATTAGTTGTAAGTCTCTCGTTGGTCTTTATAGTGAGATCAGTTGCACCATTATCATCACAAGAACAAAAAACATTAACACAGTGTACATAATTTAAAGATGAAATAGGAACATCATGAGGACATGATACGACAGTGTGTGTTATTGGTGTACTAGAAACAAAAACATAATTTAAACTAGACTTATGATCTAAATAGACTGCTAAAAATCAGGTTTCCTAATACTAGTGCATCCAAGCCCACTAGTCGGTCCATAGTCGTAGTCCTCACGAACGTGCTTAGGATTAACACACTCTAAACCTACAAACACACTGTTAGTATATGTTTGGATTAAATCATTAGAAGGATGAGGAACTTGCATAGGAGAATATCAGTATGTACTAGGCGGAGGATAAACTTTTACATTTTCATATCCCAATCTCGTTTTAATCCTAGCTCCCTGTTGAGATTTACATAAATCATCATGTTTCATTCCACATATGATCCATTTGTCTAACTTTGACTGAAGTTTGCCTATTTCAAATTCAGCAAGAGGAACTCTTGCAGTCAAAGTATTAATCTCAATATTTCTTTCCAAAACAATTCGTTTTAAGTGATCATTTTCTTTCAAGGCCTCATTTAATTTAACAAAATATTTTGATTCGTTGATTTTATGTTCCTCATTAACTCTTTTTAAATCTTTTTCATTATAAACTAATAACCGATTAGCTTTATAAATCCCATATAATCTTATTTTGCAAGCAAATGAACACATATCCTAAATTAACTCATATCAAAGTCCCATCACCACCTTTTCTGCTGCTAAGGCCTTTTCACATTGGCACATCGGAGTACTTGACTTGCTTTCCTCAACAGTGATAGTAGCATCATCATAATCCTTTCCTTGCTCAATGGATGAACTTCCTTCCTGCTTTAGTTCTTTAGATTTACCTTCTCTCATTCTCTCATCTTTCTTTTCTTTCTCTTTCATAGACAACTCAACCTCCTCTTTGAATTCCTTGAAAGAATCAAATCCATCATTACTGTCTACTTTCCCCTTCCCTTTAACAAACTCAGCCACCAATGCATGATTAATCTTAGTCCTTGTCTCTTCAACCTCTGCACTCCAATCAAAGTTAGAAATCAAGCCATTGTCCTTTTTGTGATTCATATCTACCTTCTCCCTCTCAATGGTTAATCTTGTAACTCCTGAATTACTAGAATCTGTTACAATTGGTGATGGACATTCACGTTTAAAATGTCCCAATTGATTATAGTTGAAACATCTCTGTTTGGACTTATCAAATCCCAGTTTTGAATTAGAGGTTTGACCACCGAAGTTCTTTCTTCCGGTGCGCTCCATCAATCTCCGAGCTCTAAGAGTCAACATTTCCATTTGCCACTTAATGTTAGTTTATTCAAGATCGTCAGGATCTACCTGATACATATCCTCCATTTTCATTCCTTTCCCTTTCAACTCTCCAACCACAAGTGCTTCATAGCTTTGAACAAACATTCCAAGAAGAGCCATTGTTTCTCATAGAACTGAAGTTTCAACATTTGCCTTAGATTAGCCTGATCTCTTCCAACACTAACATTTCCTCCTGAAAGATTACTTGTATTGACTCCTCCTTGTTTTTAAGTCTGTATTTGAGAGCTTGCAACGAATGATAGTAAAGCAGCATTTTGAGTAAAACCAGATGTAGGCATCATGGTCTGGTTATGTTTTCGTCTCTTCATGTCCAACTCAAAAGATTTAAGCTTATTGATAATATCCATCAGCTTGTAATCTGTGAACCCACTTTCTTGTTTTAACATTCTCACCTGAAGCCTCCCCTGAGGTGGGAGAGAGTCTAGTAGCATGTTAACTTGTTCACTGTTAGAAATTTTTTCATCGTATTTCTTTGAGGTGCTTGAAACAGTCAAGAAGCGATTTTTGAGATCTGTCAGACTCTCGTTCTTGTATCCAACAAAGGAATTGAATTTCTTCTCTGCTTGAATACTCTTATCCTTTACCAGTTCATCGTTACCATCATAGAACTCACATAGGGCATCGTAAAGGGATTTAGCATTTTTATGCTCCGCAAATCGATTGTAGATGTCTGGTGCCAGGCATAGATTTAATGCACCAAAAGCTTTCTGGTCATGATCGATCAGCTTCAGATCCTTTTCAGTGAAAGTAGACGGGTCCTTATTTTGAGAGACAACATCACCAACAGTGACAATTGGTATGTGAGGACCAAAAATAATTGATTCCCATTGGTTGTGGTCAGTGTAGATAAAGAAAGCTTTGAGACATCTCTTCCAATCTTCGATATTATCCCCGTTAATGAATCTCGGTCGCCTATTGGGAGCAACACTTTCAAGATGAGCAAGAGTGAGTGAGTTTAACTTTGACGTGATAGTTTGGTTGTAGAATGGAAAATTCATAGACAATTTCGCTGAGAAAGCTAATTTCGCTAAGTTGTTGTAATTTTGCTGACAATTTTGGTACCAGTTGTGCTAGTTGAATGTCAAAAATAGCTTAGTTTCGCTGATAAGTTCGCACGAAACAAGCTTGAACTTTCATTGAAAATTACCTTTGGCAGCAAACTCACTTCTTAAACCCTCGCAAGCACCGATGAACTTTTGTTCAAAGAGACTAGTTTCGCAGAACTACAAGAAAAAATTTCAAGAGTGATAACACCAATAGTTTCATAGAAAGAACTTAGCAGTTTCATTCAAAGAACACTAATTTCGCCGGACGAACCTTGAACCCTTTTCCAACAAAAAATCAATCTGAAATCATCAAAAACTCAATGAATTTGAGATTTGATGATTAACAGAGCTTCCCTAACTAATAACCAGCAAAACTCAATCAACAACCAAAAACTCAGCAAATCATGAGCACTAAGGCTCTGATACCATATTAAAGATCATGTATAGATTGGACTCACCTTAGATTAGAATGTGCATAGATTATATGAAGTGGCTGAAGCGACCAAACACTCAAAGTTTATTCTGCATGCATGCTGCACAAGTACCGAAGAAGAATGCTTCGGAAGTTTCACACAAGCAACAAAAATATCCTAAGTGTGAAAACTTCCGAAGACAAGACCAATATCTTCTGAAGCTAAAGATGAAGTCTTCCGAAGGTTCAAAGACAAAGTCTTCCGATGCTCAACTCTTGAAGACAGATTTCTTCCAAAGACTTTTAACAACATGCTTTCTCTGATATACTTTTCCATAAAGCTGGACCACTTTCCGCTGCAACTCGGTAAAGTCATCAACTTACTTGAGTTGGTGAAAAGGTCCATGCTTTTTGTAACTATACATTAAGGCCTTGAGTCTGTAACTTTCTACTTCATGATATTTATCCTTTTTGTAATAGATAAGGATGTGAGCTATGGCATGTCATAGTCACAAAGTCAAAAAGGCAATCTGCCTTTTTGACTCTATAATTGAATTTGTGTTGTGTCTAGTCAATTGTATCCAGTTGGCTTCCATAGTATGGTTGGCTGTAGGATGTAGTATAAGTATCTCATGTTCTTCTAACTTTCCTTTATGATTTGTAACACTTGTAATAGAATATTGAGAAAGCAATATACTGCAACCTTGAAAACAATCTCCTTGTGTCTCTTGCTCTTGTGTTCTGTCTCTTAATTACTTGTGTTCTTAGTGTCATTACTTGTGGTTAATCTAGTTCATTGTTTGATTAAGTTGAGTTACTCTCCTTTTTGTGTTGCTGTGTTGTAAGTTTACCACCCTTCCATAATCCTGCATTTGGTATTAGAGCCATGTTCTCTCATACTAAATGTTGTTGAGATAAGAAACAGACACTGATTGAAGCTGCAAGAACCATGTTGTGTGACTCAAAGCTGCCCATCACCTTTTGGGCAGAGGCAGCCAACATTGCCTGCTCTATGCAGAACAGAGTCTTACTAGTTAAGACTTATGGCAAGACTCCTTATGAACTTTAGCACAAGAGAAAACCTTTCATTGGTTTTATCACGTCATTTGGATGTGCTTGCACCATCTTGAATACCAAGGATCAAATTACCAAATTTGCTAAGAAATTTGATGATAGACACTTTATTGGATACTCTTCCTAAGCTAAGGCTTATAGAGTATACAATCTCAGAACTAGAATTGTTAAGGAGTTAGCCAATGTGACTTTCAATGAACACACACCCTGTGTAGCTAGTTTTGGTCCTGATTGGCTTTTTGATCTTGATTTAGTTGCCAACTATGTTAACAAATCTTGTGAGACTGTTTCAGGATCTACAGAAAACTTAAATGCAGGTGATCCTGATCCACGATTTGAGTTGAGAAGACCTTCAAGTAATACATCTTCAGGTCTAGTTGGGACTACTTTTGCAAATGAGGTATCTCTCAGCACCACAATGACAAACTCAGCTGATACATCTGGTATGCCTTCAAATTCTAGCTCATTGGCTCCATAACCAGATAAAGATACTTCAAATGCAGAAGATGATGGTAGTGGTGATAGTGATCAAGACTTTCTTGATGCTGATAACCACTCTAGAGATGACAACATCAATGATGTCACAAACTCATTGGATCAAGTTTCTCTTGATAAGTGTGTTGATGTAGTGAGAGAAACATGTATGCCAGATCTAAATTTCTCTAATTTAGATCTTTCTCAGCAACTTGATATGATCCCTCAACTCAGGATCCACAAGTCTCATCCCACTACAAACATCATTGGAAATGTTGTCTCTGGGGTAAGAATAAGAGGACAAACCATGAAGCAAATGTTTGTCTTCATTCTTGTTTCTTGTCCCAGATAGAGCCAAGAAAGTTGATGAGGCTCTAAAGGATGAAAGTTGGGTTGAAGCTATGCAAGAGGAGTTGTTTCAATTCAAAAGACAGAAAGTTTGAAACCTTTGTCCTCTTCCTCATGGGAAGACTACCATTGGAACCAAATGGGTGTTTAGGAACAAGAAGGATGATAGAGGCATTATCATCAAGAACAAAGCTACACTAGTTATTCAAGGATACACACAAGAAGAATGGATTGACTACACTGATTTCTTTGCTCCTGTAGCAAGACTGGAAGTTGTTAGGATATTCCTGGCATTTGCTACATCCAAGAACTTCACGATCTTTCAAATTGATGTGAAGTGTGCTTTTCTTTATGGAGTGATTGATGAAGAGGTATATGTCAAACAACCACCTGGATTTTTAGATCCTCATCATCTTGACTATGTCTGCAAGCTTGACAAAGCTCTCTATGGGCTGCATCAGGCACCCAAGAAGTGGTATGAGACTCTAACTTAGTATCTTTGCAAACATGGATACAGGAGAGGTAGTATAGATGGAACTCTCTTCATCAAAGGATAGGGAAATGACATATTGCTAGTTCAAGTTTATGTAGATGACATCATCTTTGGTTCAACTAATCAAAGGCTCTGCAAAGACATTGAGAAGCTGATGAAGGACATATTTGAAAAGAGTGCCACGGGGGAACTCAATTTCTTTTTGGGAATTCAAGTGAAGCAAGTTGAAGATGGCATCTTCATAAGTTAGTCAAAGTATGTTCAAGACATACTCAAGAGGTTCAACATGACTGATTGTAAGATTTCTAAGACATCCATAGATAGGAACCACTCCCTTGGACCATATCTTGAGGGGGAGTGTGTAGATGAACACTTATACAGGGCTACGATTGGGTCTCTTATGTATGGTACAACTAGCAGGCCTAATATTATGTTTGCCACTTGCATATGTGCAAGATATCTAGCAAACCCTAAGATGTCTCACCTTATCACTATCAAAGGGATTCTAAGATACCTTAAAGGTGCCTCAACACTTGGCCTGTGGTATCCTAAGAATTCTAACTTCAATCAGTATGCATATACCGATAGTAATTATGGTGGTTGCAACATGACTACAAAGTCTGCATCTGGTGGATGTCAATTTTTTGGTCAATGGGTTGTCTTATGGCAATGCAAGAAACAATCCTGTGTCTCTGCATCAACTGCTGAAGCTGAATACATTGTTGTTGCAAGCTGTTGTGCTCAAGTGCTTTGGATTCAGAATTAGATGCTGGACTATGGGTTAAACTTCAAGGAGAATCCCATTCACATAGACAACAACAGTGCTATCTCAATCACAGAGAATCATGTGCAGCACTCAAGGACCAAACACATCAACATCATGTATTATTTTATAAGAGATAATTATGCAAAGTGATTAATTAAACTAGTCAAAGTCAACACAAATGAACACTGACCTATTTACAAAAGCTTTTGATGAATAGAGATTTAAATATCTTGTATCAGCTATTGGGATGATAAACTTTGGGTAGGTTTTTCTTAAAACTAATTCTTATTATTTCTTAAAATTTGTTTGTCCTAAGTTGTCTAGTTCATCACTTTCATAAGCTCTTGTTTTCTTTGGATAAAACTTTTTGAAGACTTTCCTTAGAATTATGAAAATTTTGATCCTTCAGAAGTTATGTTTTTAACTTCGGAGAAACTTATGCCTTTAAAACAACTAACTGCCCAAGTATTTTACCTTCGGAAGAAATTTCTCAAATATCTTCCAAAGCTTAAAAATTCCTTTGGCACTTATACGTTTTCAAGGAAAAGCTTCTTCCGAAGAAAATTAACTCTCGTAAGTTTTGTTCCTTTAAACAAAACTCTCAAGTCTTGATTTTCTTCCGAAGTCAAAATTCTCACAATCCTTAGGAAAATCTTCCGAAGTCCTTTTAGCTTCAGAAGCTTTTTCATTAAAACTTCCAAGATAATTTACCTTTCGAAGCTTTTTGACCTCCAAGAAAACTACTTTTTGAGCAAATGTAAACTACTTTTTCAGAGGAGGGACCGACATTCAGATTTTAAAGTTTATCCTCTTTCGTTAAACTTTATCTGAATCCTTTTTCACATATATACCCAACAGTTTCCCCCTCTTTCTATAATCTGCTTCTTCCCTCCAAACCCAAACCCCTAAATTTCTCTCTGAAATTTCTTTCATTCATCTTTCTTCATCCTTAAGCTCTCTCAAAATGGTCAACCCTCAACACATAAATGAACCAAACTTTACCATGCAGTTACACAGGCAATATAACCAGGTTGCTCTGTTAAACTCTGAGAAAGATCCTCATTTCTCAGAGGTTTACCGTTTCATAGCTCTGTCGAACTACTCCACCTCCCTAACCATTGATCCTCCACATTATGAGGATCATTTGCTAGAATTCCGAAAGACCTGGCAAGAGGTCGTAAGGGATGGGGAGAAGGCACTGTCTGCCATAGTGCAGGGGAGAACAATCTACATCACTACGGCCATCATCAACTTGCATCTTTAGTTGGATGATAAAAAAGGTGAGGTGTTCTTCCTAAAAGAAGCAGTTAACCAGTCCTTCATGCAAATGGGCTATTGTTAGGATCAGTGATCTACGTTTGATTGATTAGAGAGTATTGCAGCGGAAATCAAACAATGAATTAGACAATTCACAAGAACACAATTGATATTCGATATAAGAGTAAACGGTTATAGAGAGAGAGAATTCTGCGAAAGATATTCATTCAATATGCACTTTCGTAGTAACACAATGTCACACGTACAATTATGTCAACATCTCTTATATAGGAGATGTGACGTCTGCTGATGTCACTTGATAGTGACATCTAACAGAATTATTCAAACTACTGATAGTTAACACAACTGCTGAAGATGTCAAAACAGCTGACATCTTCTTACAAAAATACTAAGTGTTAACTATCTCTACAACTACTGAAAAGAAACTACTGAAACTACAACGACTAAAGAACATGCTCTTCAGTCGTTTTACAAGTACTGAAATAGAAACGAAAACTACTTAAAGAAAACCATCACAACAACTAAAGAATGCTTCTTCAGCTGTTGTAACAAACTCTGAAGGCTTCAGTACTTGTACTTGAACTTCAGCTGTTGTCATCAGCTGATTTCTTCAGCTGTTGTCTTCAGTCTTTGTACTTCAGCTGTTGATCTTTAGTACTTTAGTCTTCAGCTATTGATCTTCAGACTTTGGTCTTCAGCTGTTGAAGTCTTCAGTACTTTAGTCTTCAGCTTTTGAAGTCTTTAGTACTTTAGTCTTCAGCTGTTGATCTTCAGACTTTGGTCTTCAGCTGTTGAAGTCTTCAGTACTTTGTTCTTCAGCTGTTTCTCTTCAGACTTTATCAAACAGCTGATCAAGTCTTCAGCAGTTGTTGTGATGTATGTGGAACTTAGAGGTTTCTCTAATCAGTCTCATTGGTTCTTTTAGTTCAACAAGCTCCCCCTGAACCAATGCAGCCAAAACCTCTAAACTTATTGAAGATGTCCCACTTATTATGGCAGAAAGATTGGTCTTTTTGTCTTCTAGATCAGCTTAGAAGTGACCCTTGTAAGCATAGGCCTGGAAAGAAGTCTCAATGATCTGTTTGGCAAAGGATGAATTGGAACTCTGTCTTGGGGAACTGGACATAGAGCTGTTACCCCATCCATGAGATCTACTTCCCAACTATGAGTCTATATGACTCCCTTCTATTTGACCTGCTTCCCATTTTTGAGTTCCACAGTTGTTATTACTCTATAAGAAAATTCATCTGGGTGATTACCATTTAAGAACAACTGGAGCTCATTCTTTCTGACTTCCTCAAGCCTCTTATATACTTAACCCTTTTTCACCATTTTATTCTTCAGCATCTTTTGTGGGGTCAGTTTAGCTTTATAGGCTTTCTTGAAGTCATCTAGGATTTCCCAGGATGATACTACAAAGACCAGTGAGATCACTTCATCTACAATCTTCTTTACTTGGCCAATGTATCTTTGTGGAATGTTTTTCTTTTGAATCCTATGATACACCCTGGGATCAGGCCAAATCCTCACTCTCTCCTTTTGATATTGAAATGTATGTTTAAGAGTGTATAACCTGAGAGCATGCTTCTTCATGTTGATGATTGAAGATGTGGCAGCATATGCTTTGTCAACTCTTCTTAACAGTTCCTCATCATGTTGTTTGTGAAGCTCTTCTTTTTCTAACTTCACTTTTACAGTTTGTCTTTGAGACTCAGGAGTAACTGTTGGAGGGTGACTTGTGGCCTTAGGCAATTGTATAATAGCTAATATTGGTAGCCTATCTTCATCTTCATCATTATCTTCTTCATCTTCTTCTAGCCTCAGTACCCTTCTCTTCCTCTTCTGGGGTACATCATCGGCTATGGTTTTGAGGGTAAGGGAATTGGTTTGGTGGGTTGTGGTTGTGGTGGTTTTTGGGGTAAAGGATTGTTTTAGTGGGTTTTGGTGTGGGAATTTTGACAGGCTGTTCTAGCATTTTGGATGTGAGTTCGGCTTTAGATTGCTTGACTAGTTCAGTCCTGCTCCCAGCACCAGCTTCATTTAAGGCTTCAATAACCAATCCTTTGGTATATACTTCAGACGAACAGATCTTGGTGGTTATTGCCAAGATGCTGTCCCTGGACCATGCCTTGATTTCAATCAATGATCTACCAAGATACTTCGCTTTGAACCTAATCATGATTTCTAGCCTTTCCCTTTCTAACACATCATAACTTGCCCATCTAGCTTGGATTTCTTCAATCTCCAGTCTTATGATTTCTGAGTCAAGTTTTTCAGTGTCATGACCTTGCCTAAACAACTGATCAATGATGTTATCCATTGATCGGTTATGTTCGGCATCAGCCTCCTTTACCATTGTCTCCAAGTCAGTCTCCTTTTCATTCTTCCTTTTCTTGTATGTGACATGAAAGTCTTTAGTACTTTCAGTCACTTTCTCCATGTCAGCTTCCTTCACCTTCTCCTTCTCAGTCTCTTTCCTATCTGCAATCCTCTTTCTTTTTGCTTTCACTGACTGCATCTCCCCCTTTTTGGTTGCATTGGTTGCAAGGGTTTGATTGTCAGAAAGCCTGTTGCTCACAACATCCTCTATTAAGGGTTGTATAATTGAGGGAAGCCTCTCATCAAGGGTTTTAATCACTATATCAGTGATAATTGGTGTCATGAGAGGTAAGGAATGTTGAAAGATAGCAGCTATTTGCTCAGGGGGGTTCTGGTCCTGAGAAATAGTGCCAGAAGCAGAGGCAGGTGGCTGAGTGTTTTGGAGTGGCTCTATGTATGGGAGACCTTCAGAGGAAGGTGCCATCTGTGGGGTTTGAGGGGTAGATGGTCTTTGATCTTGAGAAATTTTGGCAAGCAGCTCTTTGAGTCTGCTCACCTCATCCTCGAGGATGGTGTTTTGGGCTAAAACATCATAAAAGAAGCCCAGGTCATCATCAGTGTTGACTGAATCACCTGACCTCCTGATAGAATCAGGATGAACATGCTCTGAGTGTAGATCAGTAGTAGCATGTGCCCCTTGGTCATGGTACTGGGGACTTCCTGCCTTAGGACCATTTCCTTCATCAGTAGTTGCCTCTGGTGAAGTCTTATGAATGTTACCAACTTCAGCCTCATCATATGCTGAAGCAGGAGAAGTGGTAGCCTCACCAGAAGTTCCAATCTCCGTTTCTACACTCGGAGATGGAACATTGTAACCCCTGTGCTGTGGGTATCAGAAGCACTGTGGTCCTCCCTCTCAATGGTTGAGGTATGCCCAGTTGTAATTGGTTTCTGGGGAGGGGGTGAGGAGTGCAACTGACTCAGCACTTGTGCAACAATAAGTGTAGGACTTGGAGGGGCGGTTGCATGTGGAGATTGGGTAGAAGCATATTGCACCCGGGGTGAGTGGTGCGCTTCAATGGTAACCCTCTCAATTGAGATAGGTTCCAGCAATGTGGGATCCCCAATATTGGTTGCAACACGACCCTGTTGAGAGGATACCTGTGCGGCTTTTGGCAGGTTGAGTCTTTGACATAACTGGGGGGTTAAAACCAGTATTTGTGACCTGTGTTTGTGGTACAGGGGCATCCTCAGGGGACTCATCTCCCTGAGAAGCCGTTTTTGGCTTTTTGGATTTATGTTTGGTGGGGACTTTGGATTTGGAGGTGGTGGCTGTGGGTTCCAGCTGCGTGGGTTTTCGCAGCTTGGCAGCCTGTTTGAGTGATTGGTCTGAGTTGTGCCTGGAGTATACCTCAGGCAATACAGCCATGGCAGGGACTCCAAGGCCAACAAGTCCCTCAGCTTTCAGCTGGTTCTCTATAATGGCCATGATGAACCGAGGATATAATATCCATCGGTTAGCAATAGGTTTTGAGGCCATATCCTTAAGTTCAAGAAAAATTATTTCATAAAAATTTAAGTTTTGTTGCTCAAGCATAGAGAAGAATACCTACTGCCACTTGGTCGACATTTGATCCCAAGAAGAAGTCTTAGGAGCTAAGCAAACATTCACCATATGAAAAATATGGCGTTCTGCATCATGCAAATGCTTCTTCAAGATGGTAGAGGCGCTGAGGTTACCTTGATATCCATGGTGGGCAAAGGATAGATCAGTGGTGCCCTTTGGATACCCAGCGGGAAAAGTGGCATCATCCAATAGTAGGGTTTGGCGAAGGATTGCCGGAGTGATGACCACCTGTCGGTTGGTGATGAACGACTGGAGAGAGTCGGTGTTATTCTCCCCAGTGATGAGGATGACGTTCATCCAGAACTGATGGAGGGATTCGGCATGAATGGTAGGATTTAAAACGAAAGCCGTTTTGTAGGGAGAATGGACCATTAGATCAATGGCATTATCGAACTTTGTCCAGAATGGTGATTTGGTGAGGTAGGCAACACAGTTGTGTCGTGGTTTAAGCTTCATGGTCGCCATTAATGTGAGAGAAGATGTGGAGGTTTTGAACGTTAGGTTTGGAGATAATGAAGCTCTTAGGTATTTATAGAGTCAGGGTTAGAAAACAATGAAAGGTCAGAGGTTGAAACAACTGAAGTCTTGGTTTTAGGCATGAGCAGTTATAAAACTACTGAAAACCATGGTTTTGGCTTCAGATGTTTGAAAACAACCGAAGACTTGGTTAGTCATCTGTAGTTATGAAACTACTGAAAACCTTGGTTTTGTCTTCAGGTGTTGTAAACAACTGATAACTTGGTTTTAGTCATCAGTAGTTGTGGAACTACCGAAGACATGGTTTTGTCATCAGTTGTTGTAAACAGCTGAGGACTTGGTGTTAGTCATCAGTAGTTATGAAACTACTGAGGACATAGTTTTGTCATCAGCTATTTAGGGTGAAACAACAGTTGTAGAAACAACTAAAGAGAAAGTTCTCATCAGTAGTTTTCGTCAATTCTTAGCTTTGCAGCTGTTTCATACTATCCTCAACACTTACTCATCAGTCTTTTTGTTGTTTTCAGTTGTTTCATAGGACATCAGTACTTGATCTGTTTTTATTGATATCAGTAGTTATAACTACATCAGTAGTTGTAACTTGATCAGTTGTTTTAACAAAATCAGTACTATATGTGATATGGTTACTAATGATCATCAGTACATCGTGACTGAGATCATCAGTAGTTATCACTTATTCTAGCTACAGCATACCAAGCCTTAACACTAGGTTTTGGAAAGTTGAACTATCCAAAGGCTTAGTAAAAATATCTGCAAGCTCATCAGCACTAGGCACAAACTTTGGATCAATCAGACCTTTTTCAAAACAGACCCTAATGAAATGATGTCTGATCTCTATAAGTTTGGTCCTAGAGTGCTCGACTGGATTTTTGACAATGCACAGAGCTGAAGCACTATCCATTAATAACGAAGTCTTAGTCTCTGTAATGCCATAATCCAAAAGTTGGTTTTGAAGCCAGAGTACCTGAGAAGTACAACTTGCAGCTGCAATGTACTCTGCTTCAGCAGTGGATGTAGCAACAGATGTTTGTTTCTTACTCTGCCAAGAAATCAAACTGTTGCCTAGGAATTGACATCCACCAAAAGTTGACTTTCTGGTTAACTTACACGCTGCATAGTCACTATCTGAAAAAGGAACTAATTTGCAAGAGTGTCCAGTGGAATACCATAAACCTAGAGATTGTGTACCTTGCAAATATCTAAAGATTCTCTTGACTGCAATCAAATGAGACTCTTTAGGAGCAGCCTGAAATCTAGCACAAACACAAGTTGCAAACATGATATCTGGTCTAGAAGCTGTTAAGTACATCAACGACCCAATCATACATCTGTAAAGTGTTTCATCAACAGCTTTACCTTTCTGATCTGCATCCAGTTGTGTGGTGTTGCACATGGGAGTAGAACAGGGCTTACAATTTTGTAAATCAAACTTATTCAAAATATCTTTTGTGTATTTTGACTGATGAATAAAGATTCCTTCAGCCTTTTGTTTGATTTGCAAGCCTAGAAAGAACTGTAATTCTCCTATTGCACTCATTTAAAACCTTTGTTCATTAAACATGTAAAATCATTACACAACTGGGGATCATAGGATGCAAAAATAATATCATCAACATAAATTTGAACAAGTAGCTTATGCTGATCCACCTTCTTAATAAACAAAGTTTTATCTATGGAGCCTCTAGTGAAATTATTTTTAAGAAGAAAATTGGAAAGTGTTTCATACCAGGCTCTAGGAGCTTGCTTCAACCCATAAAGAGCCTTATCAAGTTTATACACCCAATCAGGATGTGTATTATCCTCAAAAACTGGTGGTTGACACACATAAACCTCTTCTTTTATTTTACCATATAAAAATGCACTTTTGACATCCATTTGAAAAACTTTAAGATTATGGAATGCAACATAGGCTAAGAACAATCTAATTGCCTCTAGTCTGGCTACAGGGGCAAAGGTTTCATCATAATCAAAACCTTCTTCTTGTGAAAACCCTTGTACAACTAGTCTAGCTTGTTCTTAACAATAAGCCCATTTTCATCAGTTTTATTCCTAAACACCCATTTAGTGCCTATTGCACACTTACCTGGGGGTAGAGGAACCAGTTCCCACACTTGCTGTTTCTTGAATTGAAGTAGCTCAAGCTGCATGGCTTCAACCCATCCATTTTCTCTCAAAACAACATGATAGTTCTTTGGCTCTAACTGACTGATGAAAAGAGCATACAAACAGAAGTTAGACAATTGACTTCTTGTTGAAACTCCAGCATTGATATCACCAATGATTTGAGACATTGGGTGATTCTTCAGCTCTTGATAAACAATGAGATCTGTGCAAGTGTTTGTAGAACCTTCAGCAGCAGCAGATGGTGATGCAGACTCTTGAAACCAAGAATTAGATGGTAAATCAAAAGATGTAGAGGAATCAGATATCTCATTAGCATTTGTTGTGGATGGAACCGCTGAAGCTACAGGAACATCAAGTTTAGCAGACTCAGGCAGTTGATCACTAAACTTGAATAGGTGAGTATTGATATTATCATCATCATCAATACCACCAGGTGGAGGACATGCTGCAGAAGATGATTTATCCACATGATCTGCAACAGCTGGAGGTTGATAAGGAACATATTACAGTATGTCCAGATCAAACAACTCCACAGGGTGTTGTGGAATCTTGTCCTTTGGAGATTCATTAAACTTCACATGCAGAGTTTCTTCAACTATCTTTGTTCTGCAGTTGAAGACTCTGTATGCCTTGCAAGTAGATGAATAACCAACAAAATACCCTGCATCCACCTTAGGATCAAATTTGTGGAGTTGATCCTTTGTGTTGAGAATGAAACAGGGACACCCAAAGGCTCTGAAAAATGAAATTAGAGGAGCCAAGTGATGTAGAACTTCATATGGAGTCTTCATCAACCTCTGATTTACTAAGGTCAAAAGGTCAGTGGCAAACCAGAGTCAACCAACATAGACCTTGCAGCTTCAATTAGGGTCCTGTTCTTTCTCTCCACTACTCCATTTTGTTCTGGAGTTCTTGGGATGCTAAACTGCCTTTTGATTCCTTTTGAAAGATAAAAATCATCAAGTGTATGGTTTCTGAATTCAGTTCCATTGTCTCTCCTTATACACTTGACTGATAGGGAATACTCTTTCTCAACATACAACACAAAGTTTATAATCTTCTGAGCAACCTCATCCTTCGAATGCAGAAAGAAAGTCCATACAAATCTGGAGTAATCATCCATAATTACCAGACAGTATTTCTTCTTTGCCATGCTCATCACTCTCACAGGACCAAATAGATCCATGTGCAGTAACTGCAAGCAGGCAGTGGACTTAGGTTCTTTAATAGGAGGGAATGAGACTTTGTGTTGTTTTCCTTTTAAACAAGCAGTGCAGGTTTCATCACAGTGGAACTTCTTTATTGGTAAACCTCTCACTAAACTATTGTGGATCAGCTGATTCATTTTTTTGATATTAACATGACCCAGCCTTCTGTGTCACAGTTTAGATTCCTGAGGAGAGGCTTTGGAAAATAGGCAAGGATGGCCTCTGAGAGCTATTTTCTTGGAAATATCTAAGGCATACACTCTTCCTATCCTGTTGGCCCTCAGGAGAGTGTAATCATCCAACACCATATCAATCAAATTCAGAACTTTGGATGACAGAATCCTGCAGTTCTGACTGGTGAAAAGTGCAACATGACCTTTATCACACATTTGACTGACACTCAAGAGATTGTATTTGAGATTTTCCACATGATTAACGTCATCAAACTTTATTTCCCCATTGGAGACAAAGCCTTTGCCAATGATGTAACCCTTAGCATCATTGCCAAAAGAAACAAACCCCTTCTTTCCTTGAGAGTAGTCATGAAGAAGAGAGCTGTTACCTGTCATATGCATAGATCCTCCACTGTCTACATACCATATGCTACTTTGGCATGCTGAAGAACCCTAAAATCATAAACAATTAGTTAGTTTTTGAGACCCAAACCTTTTTGGTTTTGGGTCTATTCACATCAACAGATGGTAAACTAACAGATTTGCTATGAATAACAGCCTGACGGGATGGAGATGGTGACGAAGAAGAATCCTTTGGCATGGATTTTCTTCTGTGTGGTTTCAGCACAGGAGCATCTAATTGGTTGACTCTCCCCAATAGATGTTGAACCATCATAACAAGTTGTGTCTTATTTTGTTGTAAAGCCTTCAGCTCATCAGACACATTAGTGCTTGAAATTGATGAATTCCTGTGTTGTACCATCTCCCTTTGAGCAACCTCAGCTGTTGCCTGATTAACTCCTTGCTTTTAGATTTCTATTTGGATTTTGGGGTCACAGGTTTTGATGTTGCTGGTACAAATTTGGTTTCAAACTCAGTTTTCATTTTATCCATTTGCTTTTTAATGTTCTCATTATGTTTGAGTTTGGAGCCCTTTTTATACCAGCAATCATCAGTAAGATGATTGAATAAGCCACATATTTCACATGGCTTTTTCTTCATCTTAAGTTGATCATCTGCTGAAGAAGATGAAACTACTGAAGACTTATTCTTCAGCAGTTTGCTATCAAGACAAGTAGTTTTCTTCCCATTAGTACATGCAGTAGTTTGGGTTTGTTCTTCAGGTGTTATGACATGCTCTTTAGTACTTTCAGTACTTTGTGAAATACCACCTGGAGTGATCAACTTTTTGATCATGTGAGTGTCAGCATTTGAACCATCAACATCAGCTGATAGGTTCTGAGAGGAATTAATGCTGACTTCAACCTCTGATGGTGTTGTATCAGATAGTAGATCACATGATGAAAAGGATTGGTTATTTCTTTCTCCATCAGATTTTACGTCTACTCTGGGAGTAAAATCTGTAGGAGGAGCAGTGTGATTATAGCCAATGCCAAACTTCACATTTGAAGCAGACTGCTTACTAAGAAGCATTTCAAAACCCTTGCAGGAATGTACCCATCGATCACACTCTACCTGGGTAGTTGCAAGTGTTTCTTTGAGGTCTCTGTACTTCTCTAGAAGTACCTCTTCCCTAGCCTTATCATCAGTGATTTGACATTTAAGTTTGTAAATCTCATCATTCTTATCATTAAGCACAGACTCAAATTCAGCTTTTCTTTTGGATATTATTTGTTCTAGCTCAATGTTCTTGTTAATTAAAGCTACATTTGCTTCTCTAATAGATGCAAATGCAGCTATGCATGTTTCAGAACATAGCTTGGCTTTGGCCTCAGAGGATACCTGTGATACCTGTGGTGTGGAGGCATTAGAGGATGAGGTATCAGCAGACTCCAGAGCCATAAGAGCATGGTTTCCAAAAGGACTATCACCACCATGTTGATCAGCACCAGAGAACAGTTGTTCAAGACCAGACATATCATCTGGTAAACTGCTCCAGTCAACAACTCCTGGGGTGAAAAAGCTATGTTGTTGAGGTTGAGATTGTTGATGAGATTGGGAAGGTTGAGGTTCAGGTAATGCTTGTGGTTTTTGTGCCATAGGAGCTTGTACCGGATTTGGCTGAGGCATGTAATAGCAGGGATAAGGATATGACATTGGACCCTGAGGGACAAAGTATGCAGGAGATATAGGGTGTGAATGATGACCAGAACTCGCAGGATGTTGCCCTCTGTTTTATGGACTAGTGCTTGGAAAAATCACAAAGGGTGCAGAGGAGTTAGATCCAATTGATCTACACTCTCTTGCAAAGTGTCCAAGCCTTTGGCATTAGTGACATCTCAACTTACTCTTGTCAAAACCAACTTTGGTTTCGCCAGAGAGTCCAGGAAATTTCCTGCCAGTTCTCTTGTAGAACTTTTGAGATCTGATATTAACTAAGGCCATTTGGCTTAGAATATCCATCTCTTCTAAATCATCATCAGCAATACCCTTCAGATCATCCATGATGAAGCATAAATTGTCACTATTATAGCTTGATGACTATCAACACCAATAATGCATGATGAGAACTGTTTGAAGAGAAATCTATATGCTCATCATAATTGCTTTCAGATGCAGCATATTCTGACTCATGACCAACCAAGGCAGTGTTCCCTGGTACAAAGTCATCAGTGAGCTTTCCTGATGATGCCAGTTTCCTTTTCTGCTCTATCTCTCTCTCGAATGTAAGCAGTTTCCCATGAAGTTGGGTGAGAGATAGGCTATCCAGATTTGCACTGGAGCGTAGGACAATAGTGTATGTGTCCCATCTCTCAGGCAGTGATCTGAGGAATCTATTATTCATCTGGCTATTGGTGTATTTCTGTTTGACCATTTTGAGCTCAGAGATCAAACAAGAAAAACGCTCAAACTGTTGAGTCAGTGTCTCACCCTTTCTATAAGAGAATGTCTCATATTGTTGGACAAGGATTTCTCTGTTGTTTGCTAAAACCTCATCTGTTCCACTGAATTGTTCCTTCAGTGCATTCCAGTGGTCATGAGCAATTTCATGATGCATAAGCCCTGAATAGATTTCATTTGGCAAGGCCATGGCCAGAATACCATGCGCTTTAGCATCAATCTCAAACAGTTTCCGATCCTCATCTGAATATTTTTCCTTCTTCTTTGGAACCATTTGGTTGGTTTCCGGATTGTTCACCATAGGCTTGTGTGGACCATGTACCACAGATGTCCAACAACCTGAACTGTTAATAGACAGGTGATGAAGCATCCTTCGTTGCCATATGTTATACTCAGTCCTAACCAGCATCGGAGGCTTGGTTGAGGAACCGGTATTGTGAGGGTCATTAGAAGGAGTAGTCATTCTCAAATTCAACCAAATTCAATTAAGCTTTAGCAGATTTAGAACAAAAACACAACAAATCAAATTGAACCAAGAGAAAGCTCAAAGTGAATAATCGAAAGCAACAGAAATTCAATTAATCTATAACCAATTCTGGCAAATATGCTAATTTAATCAAACATAGGTATCGAATAACAGTTTCAATGATCAATTGTTAGATTGATCAATGATTAACCTGCTCTGATACCATTTGTTAGGATCAGTGATCTACGTTTGATTGATTAGAGAGTATTGCAGCGGAAATCAAATAATGAATTAGACAATTCACAAGAACACAATTGATATTCGATAGAAGAGTAAACGGTTATAGAGAGAGAGAATTCTGCGAAAGATATTTCATTCAATATGCGCTTTCATGGTAATAGAATGTCACACGTACAATTAGGTCAACATCTCTTATATAGAGATGTGACGTCTGCTGATGTCACTTGATAGTGACATCTAACAGAATTATTCAAACTAAGGATAGTTAACACAACTGCTGAAGATGTCAAAACAGCTGACATCTTCTTACAAAAATACTAAGTGTTAACTATCACTACAACTACTGAAAAGAAACTACTGAAACTACAACGATCGAAGAACATGCTCTTCAGTCGTTTTACAAGTACTGAATTAGAAAAGAAAACTACTGAAAGAAACCATCACAACAACTGAAGAATGCTTCTTCAGCTGTTGTAACAAACTCTGAAGGCTTCAGTACTTGTACTTGAACTTCAGCTGTTGTCATCAGCTGATTTCTTCAGCTGTTGTCTTCAGTCTTTGTACTTTACCTGTTGATCTTTTGTACTTTAGTCTTCAGCTGTTGATCTTCAGACTTTGGTCTTCAGCTGTTGAAGTCTTCAGTACTTTAGTCTTCAGCTTTTGAAGTCTTCAGTACTTTAGTCTTCAGCTGTTGATCTTCAGACTTTGGTCTTGAGCTGTTTAATCAGTTGTTGCTCTTCAGACTTTGTCCAACAGATGATCAAGTCTTCAGCAATTGTTGTGATGTATGTGGGACTTAGAGGTTTTTTTGATCAGGCTCATTGGTTCTTTTGGTCCAACAGCTATGAGGGATACTACTCTATCAAGACCTTCAGGAAAGGAAAGGTCTCATGCCAATGGATATTCCTGCTTCATGTGGTTATCCACAGCTTATCAAACTAGCATGGTTGACAGGACCAGATTCCTGAGCATCTCTCCTTCATTGTCCATGGGATGGTTCAGGGGGTCAAGTTCAGGTATTCTTAGTTTGTTTATACTAATCTGCTTGCAAACTTAGACTCCTTAGAGTATTATATGTTCCCTAGATATGTTCAGTATATTCTTAACTTTGAACTGGGCTCATAGTTAAGGGGAACAAGTAATATACTTATACTTGGACAGATAAAGCCTGGCATCTTTAAATTCTTGAGAAAGCCCACTATTGCCTCTCTGGGATAGAAACAACCCTGGTCCCAAAAATGTTAGAGCTCATTGCTCAATGTGACAACCTAGCAGTACCAGCAAGTGTTGAACCCACACCTTCTACATCCTAACCTCCTAAACAACCACAAATCACCCTCACCTACTAGGAAAAATCCAAACGAACCCCTACTAAGACTATTCAGTCAGTAGAAGCCCCTATACACTCACCCATACAGGAAGAGGTAGACACTTGAGCTCCCACTTCTCTTGAGGAGCAGACCACTCCCATTACTTCAATGATTAGTGCTGAGGTTCCTCATGCTCAGCCTGATAAGCTCATTAGCCAAACTGCATTAAGCCATCACTCTGAGTCTCAACACTCAAGTGATCAACCTTTAGGGGACAGTTGCCATCCCTAGCCTTTAGATCTCAACCAACCAATCCCCAACCTTGACTTCTACACCGATAAAGATCTAGGTTTTAGTGAGTACCATGATTCTCTCTTATTTTCCCCTACTCAAAGAGAGATGAGTGCTTCTGAGGCTCGTAGTTCTAGCCCATATTAGTCACCTACTACTGAGGTGGACATTCCTAAACCTGTTCAGGATGTCCATATGGAAGAGGCTCTCACTTTTGAAAGTGATTATATCATTAAGACCTCAACCATGGCAACTCAGCCCACTGACATCTCAACTGAGGGTTGCAGTGAGGAGAGGAAAACTAGCAGCCAAGAACCTAAAGCTGGTGGTGAGAGAGAGGACTCGGGTCCATTCATCTCATCCCCTAATGATTCTTTTAATGAAAATGAGGGGAATCTAAGACTAAAGGTGCAAAAACTGTCTAAAACATACACCTATTTAGTCTCCAAGGTTAGTCAACTTGAATCTCAAGTGACTACCTTGCAAAATAGGGTCAATGATCAGCAACTTGAGATTTCATGTCTTAAGGACAAACTAGTTGGGAGACCTTTAAGAAGAGCTCAACCAGAAACACAAGAACCTGTGGATGTGATTGACCTAACTCCTGGCTCACCTATGCAAGTGGGTGATGCTACCAAAAAGGGGGAGAAAGTCATTAGAATCACAGAACCTGGGAGTTCTTCAGAGAGTATGGACACTAAGGACTCACCATCCTCACTTGTAATTGTGCATAGTGAGCAACTTCCTCAAGTTCATATTGATATGGACTCAATAAACTCCTTAATATAGAGTCTATTTGAGGAAGGGATACCAAGGGCCATGTCATCTCCACCATCTTCAAATCACATCATTGGGTGGAGGTATGACAACAATAGGAAAGCCCTTATCATCATTAGAGTTCAAGGGCAACAAGAGATCTTTAGTTTTCACACCTTGAACTTCTATGAAAGTCTGGATTTAGTCAGCATGCCACTTGTCAATCCAAGCCAGTCAAGACAACTTGACAAGTTGGCTCAAAGAATCCAAGACCGGATCACTGCAGAGTTCAGCCTTAGAAGAAGACTATGGCAATCAGGCAATGTCATTGGTCAACTGGATGTGGAGGTAGACCCTAAGATTAGCTTCATAGGGGAAACCTTGACTGAAGGCCCAATGACAGAACCTGAGAGCCCTGTCTTATCACCAGTAACTACTGCAGAGATCAATTCCCTTTTTGAGACACCTGCTAGTGAAGGTGCTTCTCAACCTCTCTCTGGCTAGAGCTCAGAAGCTACATCAAGAAATAAAGGCCAAAGCTCTCTCCACCCTGAGTCATAAAGGTCTGTGAGTGATAAAGGGAAAAGAAAGATGACATCTGAGGAGATTGAGGAGGTGGAGAGAGAGAGAGAGGAAAAGGAATTTAAGGGGAGAAAGTTCCTCTTCTGAGTCTACAAGACTTATGGAGTCTGCTATCAGGGCTATCCGCAGAGCAGATACTTAAAATGATAAGTTAAGGGCAGTTAAGATAAACTATCTACACACAAGGAACTATGACATAGATAATGTAATTTTTCTCCCCTTGGATGAACTAGTTGACTTGGAAAGGTCAAAGGAGAAGAAAGAGGCAGAAGATGAAGAGCTACTAGTACAAATCAAAGAAGAGAGAAAAAAGATAAGATTGTAAAAGCATGTGCCTACTCTCTCCCCAGTTCAAGAAAGTCCTGCATATGAGGATGTGGTTCAACAAGAACCTCAGGTAGATAAAGAAAAAGAAGAAAGGATCAAGATGATGAACTACCTGAGTGCCACAGGCCTCTATCAGCCAGAAGCACTTCTTCCCTTATCCTTTGACTATATTGAGTTTGAGTATCTCAAACAACTCGAACTTGAGATAGTCAAGGAAAGAAAGAGAACCAAAAGAAAGCTAAGGGAAAAAGTTGCTAAGTCAAGAGCCATCATCCAGAAGAACATGAAGAAGTCTACTGATAGCAGAGGATAATGAGCTTCTTGAAGCTGTATGGATTCTCTGGAAGGAGACTTGGCCCCATGTCTCTATCCACTATGGATGAGCATATCAGGGTGATCAAGCAGAAGATAAGGAGTGGAGAGATGATTGACTTATGCTCCCCTCCAAGTCAAGCTCCACTTGAAGTGGAGGTTAATGTTGAACAACCAGAGACAACAAAACTCGGACCTCCTGCTGATTCTCAGCAAGCTTCATCTTCTGATCCACAGTAGGGTCAACCCCCTCTCCTTCTAAACCTATGAGAGAGGAAGACCCAACTAAGAAAGACAATGATGATCAATCTGGTGCTACAGGCCAGTCTTCTCAGTTAAAAGTGATAAAGAGAAAGAAAAGGATGGCTTCAAAACCAAAGCCAAAGAAGAAGAAGGCTGCATCCTTTTTTGAACCTCCGGATGAGTCAAAACATGCTAAGGATGTGCAGTCAGAGGATGCTCCATCATCTGCCATTCCAATACCTCCTCTAGCATCAGAAAGACCCATCATGTCCTAGAAATACACTACAAATCCAGAAAGGTGGCATGTCATTAGAGATCATGGCGTTGAAAATGTCTACACTCGGCAAGACATGTTTCAGTTGCCTCTGCATGATCTCTTTGACATAAGAAGACACTTTGATAGTCTGAAGGATCCTGATCATCTTATGAAGAAACGGTTGGTCATCATCTTGTTAAGGACTATAGATATTTGAAGTCTTAAGGTGTTTTGATAGCATCAGCCTAGGGGGAGTTTGTAGAGATTATATGAAGAGGCTGAAGCAACCAAACACTCAAAGTCTTTCTGCATGCATGCTGCACAGGTACTGAAGAAGAATGCTTCGGAAGTTTCACACAAGCAATAGAAATATTCTAAGTGTGAAATCTTCTGTAGCCAAGACCAATATCTTCCAAAGCCAAAGATGAAGTCTTCCGAAGCTTCAGAGACAATGTCTTCCAAAGGTCAACTCTTGAAGACAAATTTCTTCCAAAGACTTTTAACAACATTCTTTTTCTGATGTACTTTTCCATAAAGCTGGACCCCTTTCCCCTGCAACTCTATAAAGTCACCAACTTACATGAGTTGGTGAAAAGGTCCATGCTTTTGGTAACTATACATTGAGGTCTTGAGTCTGTAACTTTCTACTTCATGTACTTTACCCTTTTTGTAATAGCTAAGGATGTGAGCTATGGCATGTCATAGTCATAAAGTCAGAAAGGCAATCTGCCTTTTTGACTCTACAATTGATTTTATGTTGTGTCTAGTCAATTGTATCGGCTAGCTTTCATAGTATGGCCGGCTGTAGGATCCAATATAAGTATCTCATGTTCTTGTAACTTTCCTTTATGCTTTGTAGCACTTGTAATATAATATTAAGAAAGCAATATACTACAACCTTGAAAACCATCTCCTTGTGTCTCTTGCTCTTGTGTTCTTTCTCTTAATTACTTGTGTTCTTAGTGTCATTACTTGTGGTTAATCTAGTTCAATGTTTGATTAAGTTGAGTTACTCTCCTCTTTGTGTTGTTGTGTTGTAAGTTGACCACCCTTTAACGGTCGTGCAGAATGTTTACTTTTGCTTGTAATAGGTTTTGTTAGTTTCATTTTGTATGTAATTAGATTTATGAAGTTTTGCAGTCCAACGAAACTATAGTTTCGCTCACAGTTAGCTGATTAGTTCGCTCGGCGAAACTACTGTTTCTGCCAGGCGAAACTACAGTTTTGGCATAACAGTTTTGTTGACAGCAAAACTGTCTGTGAAACTAAGACTGCTATATATAGTTTTTGATCATTATCATTGTGGGTAAGCTTGCAAAACCCTAATCGTTGATCCTTGTTGCAAGTTACCTGTTCTAAGCAGTAACTTCATAGAAATATCATTGTGCTTTGATGTTATTGATTTTATTGATCTTCATTTTCTTATGTTGAATAAGTTGTTATTGTTTTCATTCTTCATTGTTCATCTTGTTTAGTATGTGTGTTTGATATTGAACAATTCATCATTTCATTTGCACTGTAATACGATCAAATGGACCAACAAAGACAAACTCCTTTGGTATTGTAATCCTTTGATTAATAATATTCGATTGAGTTTATTTAATGTTTGTTGATATCACACACACACATCTGTATTAATTTGATTATCAAGTGCAATAATATGTGGAGTCGATCGTGGCGAGGACTTTACATTTGCTATTAGAGCAAGGTGTTGCTCTTGATGCATGGATTTTCATTCTGCAATTATCTGTTTAAGAGGTTAAACATGGAGGTTGAAGATTTAAAGGTTTAGATCAAGTTCAAACTAGTTTCAAAGGAGAAGAAGGTGAAACCGAGGGTGAACACACATGAAATCAGCTTTGTTACATCATTACGCTCGCTATCTTCAACTTTTGGTGGAAAATGAAGATTTTTTACCGTAGCAATGATTCTAAATCATAAAAGTCGATTTTGGTTTGAAGTTTTCGCGGGAGTAACTACAACGTGCGAAAGCTTGTCAAAAATAACCATATTTTGTGAAAACTTTTTCATGAGATAATTCTTAATGAGAAAACTTTCATGCGAAAACTTTCATGCGAAACTTTCATGCGAAAACTTTCATGTGAGAACTTTCATGTGAGAACTTTCATGTGAGAACTTTCATGTGAGAACTTTCATGTGAGAACTTTTTCATGAGAAAACATTTTCATGAGAAACGTTTTTGCAAAATATTTGCAGCAGTAACCATTATTTGAGAAAAAATTTCTCATGCAAAAACTTCACATTGATACTTAAACAATGGGTTTTTGTGAAGTTTGATCAAGTTCAAGATTCTATATCTACAATATTTGATTCAGGTCATTTGTGAATTGAAACTTGACAATATGGGCTTATCTTATCTTACTAATGGGAATAATGATCTGTCGAGTAATTAAGTGAGGAATCAAGATTGTTTGGTATTCTTACTCTGAACATATAGGCTTATTACATCTTACTTAGGGGGAAGAATACTTTAGATGATCTAGTTCGTTGTCACAGAATCTTGTCATCGGATTGAAGAATCGGATTTTTTTCGGCAATCTTAAATCAAAGTTGGATCTCTCTGTCATATGCCTAATATATCTTAATTTGCAAGTAATCAAGTGTAATAGTTTAATCTTGAATCAAACGTGATATCCTTTATAAAGCTATACATTAGGAGGAGGTTCAAGTTGAGGGGAAGACTGAAGTGACAAATACCTGATGATCAGATATTTCTTAAAGATGATTGACTAAAGTCAAATATAGCTTAATATCATAATCCATAGGGGGGAAATTGTAAGAACCTACCCTTTATGGATTAAAATATCTAGTTAAAAGCAAAAATCAAATCATGCGAGAAATACAAGAAAGCAAAAACTCCAAGATGATGGATAAAGAGCTCATTGCGCAAAAACTTAAAATTGCCGCACCAGATGTTGATGCTCTCATGCAAGAACATCTGGATAGTGTATATAGATATTTTTCCTTTGTATTCATCATGTGTGTTCATTTGTAAAAGTGCTATGAGGGTGAGAGAGCAGAGAAGTGTGTGATAGGCCGCCCGAGGGGAAATGGATCGAGCTTAATGACGTAACTCCTTTGGTGTTGTAATCCTTTGATTAATAATATTTGATTGATTTTGTTTAATGTTTATTGATATCACACACACACCATCCGTCTTAATTTGATTATTAAGTACAACAATATTTGGATAATCATTCATAACCAAAGAAGAAACATATTCTTCTATTATTTTTTAAAAAAGTTACTTATTGATCCACAAAAGTTAACTTTCTAAAAAAATATTTGTTTTTATGGTTTTGACGTTATTGACTGGATTCATTAAAGGGTTTTGACTATTTTGTCTTATTTGACATCCTTAACAAAATATTCCTTTATTGTACCGAGACTTGGCAGAGACTTAACCTTGGACATAAATTAATTAACTACGTTAAACTAGTTTCCTTTATATGGTAAACAATTAAAAGTGACATAAACATCAAACAAATCCTAGTGTCCTTAGGATAAAAAGAAATCCTAGTGTCTCATGAAATTTCAGGATTAACAATGGTCTTAAACCACCAAGACTAAAGAACAAAGCTGATTTCAAACAATGAAATACTATGTTTAGAAATTGGATTATCTTCCAAGATCCAAACCTATGGACATCCATATCCAAGGGATCATACATTCCTCGTGCAGAGTATAAATTCCAAAAACTGGTAAGCTTGAAAAGCATAGCTGGTGATACCTCAGGAGGGTCAAAACATACATGAAAGCATACAACATATTGGAAATGTCCTTGCTATTTGAAGTTTTGACAGAGTTGAAAATTTTAAAACATCCCATGAATTGTGGAAAGTACTTCACACCATGTGTGAAGGAAGTGAAGAACTTAGGGAAATCAAAAAAGGAGAAATTGAGGACCCAATATGAAACTTTCCACCACATTCAAGGAGAATCCAGTCCACAACAACTTCATTGATTCGTTCAATCAGTGAATGAGATGATAGTTAATGGTCTCAAATATGAATCTATGAAGATCAACAAAAAGATGTGTACGCTGCTAGTGAGCTGGACTCTGTTAGTGTCTCTGATGAAAGCAACATTGGATCTTGAAGCATTAACTCTAATGCTCTAGTGGCTAAAGTTGAAGCACTAGAACTAGATGAAAGATCCAGAAACAAGAGTACAATTAGACATGTAGAATCATACAAGTTCAAGGAATACAAGTTCAAGGAACTTCAACAAACAGACAACGTATTCTTGACTTGCACTAGAGAAGATGAAGATGAAGAATTCTAGATTCCAATGAAACTTCATTCTTCTTTGTTCCTGAATCATCTAACAACAAAGAAAAGTCTAAAAAGACTGGTGTTCATGCTTCCAATGAAGCAACACCACAAAGTAAAAAACATCAACATCATCATGCTTAAAGCTCCAACAAACAATGACAACCAAAGACTCAAAACATCCATAAGTTAAGAACTGATGGATGGTCTCTTAATCATTCTACAAATTGAAGAGCAAAAGACAACTTATTCATCCTTCTCCACAAGCTTTGAAGCATACTTGGGTGCTAATCTCACACCATCACAGATCATCCAGCAAGACTTGGATGAATTACCACCAGATATTATTAAAGAAACGGACCTTTAGTGGTCTATGGCAATAATTGCCTACAGATAAAAAAGGTTTCTACAAAGAAACAAAGGGTTGAGCATGGACAAGAAAACCAAAATTGGTTTTGACAAGAAAAAGGTGAAATGCTACAACTGTCAACTATATGGAAAATTCTCAAGAGAATGCTAGCAAACAAGAGTTGAAGGAAACAAGAACCAAACATAAGCATCAAGCAGCTACCATTCAAACAGACAAGTTCCACCTCCTATTAGTATTCCTGCTACACCAATGCCACCTCAATCACATCATATAGCCCAAATCAACACTCAAAATCATCTGCCATGTTTATCAAACAAGATGGTGAGTGTTATTGGAGCATGTACGAGGTTGAGATTCTTGATAAAGCCCTCATGTAAAATATAGAAAATAAGATCTCTATAATCCCGAAAGAGGTGAGGGAAAACCTTTATAGAGAAGCATGTATTGATGAAGTCAATAGATATAGAGAACATGCAAAAAAACTTTCTAAGAAAAAATTGAATGAAAATCTAAAATCAGAACAGCAACATAGGATTAAAATTCTTTCATTACAAAATGATTTGGAGAAATTAATGTATAAATAATTATCACTTGCAACTCAAGTTAATCAACTCTCTAAATCTTTGACTCAGTAAAAAACCATCCAAGTTGAAACTAAATTGAAACTTTAGAAATTTCAGGTGAGCGACAAGAAGTTTAAAGAACTTCTTGATCAGCAAAGGTCTTTTAAAGACCCTTCAGGTTTAGGATATAATAATGTCAACACACCTTATAATGATATTTATATACCACTACTTGAATCAATGACCAACAAACAGGGTGAGTCTCTTGACCCACATGACAAGATTGATGATTCAAAACAATGATCATCAAAATTAGCATTAATATCACAAACACTTTTGATAAAATTTGTTAAAAGTCAAGCACCTTCACATATCAAACCAACATATTTTTATGAAAGAGAAAACAATGAATTTGATCAACAAACAACAGATGATAATGATGATGTTGATCTATTGGATGAAGAGTCAGATCAACCAATTACTCCAATTACTGAAACTACAAAAGTTTCAAGTGTGAAAGATACACCAACCAAACATACAAAGCAGACTAAATGTTTTGGCATCTACCCAAGTGGAAGAAAAGCTAGATCTTCCAATAAAACACACAAAGGGAAAGACAAAACTCCCATTCAGTAAAAACAAACAACAATAACTTTTGATTACCTCTAAAATCAAATTTAAAATAAAAAGTTATAAACAAACAAGGCAATGCAAATTTACCATACTATGAGTGGTGTGATCAATACACTCACAATAATGATAAATGCAAATATGGTAAATATTGCAAGTACTATAACATGAACAATGACAGTACTAAATCTTGCCACTTTCATAACTACTATTCAATTTTTGAAAGAAACAATCATAGCATTGGAAATTGCTTCTTCAACAAGAAAAATAAGAAGCAAACCAAACACGCTACAGTTGAGAAATTAATTGAGAAACACATAGTTGTTCCTAACAAGAACAAAGTAGGATACCAAGACAAACTCCTCATCTAAAGGTTGTTTTAAACAAGGACAGAACTTTTTATGACACCTTTAAACAATCAAACTGGAGATATAAGTCTCAAAACAGAGAACATTAGCCATTAGCACTCAAAAGGAGAAGAGCTCAAAGTACTTCTCCTGACAGAGTAAAAAAGACTCAAAGGAAATATAGTGTATCAAGAGTTCTAAAACCGTTAGACAATGCCACTCTAGAAGAAATTTTTGTTATGCGAAAAGACGGGAAACCGAAAACCATCTTGGCTTGGGTTGCACCATCTAACTAATTTCCTTACTTGTGTAGGGACATCGAAAAAGGCTTGAAAACATATTGTATGTTGATAGTGGATGCTCCTGACATATGACTGGCAATTGTTCATTCTTTCGGGATTTTAAAAGCAAAAATGGAGGAAACATAGCCTTTGGAGATGATACGGCCAGTGGAAAGATTACTTTTAAAGGAACAATATTAAATGGATTATTAGCTTTGAAAATGTCAAATATTGCTCTAACCTTCAGTTCAATCTTTGAAGTGTATCCCAAATCTATGATAAGGGATATGACACCTTCTTTGACTCCAACACCTGCTATCTCCTCGAGATGGGTTTTCAAATACTTGAAGATTGTATCCTTTTGAAAATACCCCATCATAACAACACATACATTGTTGATATGAACACTGTTTTAGTATCAACCCTGAAACATGCTTAATATCAAAATCATGAGAAGAAGTTTCCCATTATGGCACAAATGTTTGGGTCACTATAATACTAACAAAATGAACAAACTTGTAAAAGGTGACTTAGTAATAGGTTTACCACAAAAAAAATTTCTATACACACCACTACAATACATGTCTAAAAGTCAAACGACATAGTGTCCCATAAGACTAAGTTGGTAAACTCTAACAACACACCACGAAAATTGCTTCACATGGATGTTTTTGGCCCGACCACATCCTAAGCATAGGATAGAAGAAATATTGTCTTGTTATAGTAGATGATTGCTCAAAATTTACATAGTTTTTCTTTCTATAAAAGAAGTAACAAACATCATAAGTCATCAAATCATTTATCAATAATATTAAGAATCAATTGGATGTTCAAGTTAAATTTTTGAGAAGTGATAATGGTATTGAATTTAAGAATGAATTTATTTCTTCTTTTTGTGAAGAGAAAGGAATCAGTCATCAATTCAACATAGCAAGAACTCCTCTGTAAAATGGAGTAGCTGAAAGGAGAAATAAAACATTGATAGAAGCAGCCATATCTATGCTAGCTAACTCTCTATTTCCCATATCCTTTTGGGCTGAAGCAATCAATACATCTTGTTACATTTGAAACAAAACATTAATAATTGAAGAACAAAAAAAACTCCATATGATTTCGTGTTTAAAAGAAAACCGTTCATTGGCTTTCTTAAAGCATTTGGATGTTCTATTTCTATATTAAACAATAGAGAAAATCTTTCCAAGTTTGCTCCAAAAGCAGAGAAAGGATTCTTTATTGGCTAACCTTAGAGCTCAAAAGCATACAGAGTATACAATCCACGACTTAATATTGTGGAAGAACAACAAATGTTGGTTTTAATAAACTTTCTTTCACAAATAAAGTCAATGGATCAGACTGTTTGTTTTTAATAAACATTCTAACACTAACAAGTAGACCTTGAATATCCAATGGTACCTTCTCCAGCAAATGATCTTCCTTTAACTGCCGATCCTCCTAGGAGAACAAACATATCTCCTTTAAGTACCACAGTTACAAATCCTCCAAGACAAACAAACACCACAAAAGGAACATCAACAGACATACCATCTTCATCAACACCTTTGACCACTCCACCACAACCAAATATCCAACCAAAGTCACATCAACCAACCACATTTGAAGAAGATGATGATTATAATTTTACAAGATGCACATCATGAAGATGAAATCTTAGATTTCTTTCATGATTCCCCACACACATTCATTGAAACAATAAAGCCAAATAATCACACAATTTCACATACCTTTGCCCATCCATCAACACTAGATCAAACAATCAATAATCTTGATTCAACCATCCCTATTAATCAAATTGAAACAACCATAGTTCACAAAGATTATCATTTAGAAAACATCATAGGTGACCTCAATATGAGACTTTGCTTGTAATCCTGCTTCTTATCTCTCACTATACTCAAAATCATCATAATAGCACTAAAAGACAATAGTTGGATAGAAGCTATGCAAGAGGAATTACAATATTTCAAAAAGAAAGAGGTATGGAAGTTAGTTGACCTAGCTAAAGGTCAATATGCCATTGGCACAAGATGGCTATTGTGAAACAAAGTAGATGAGAGAGGTATTGTTATTAGAAACAAAGCAAAGATTATTGCCCAAGGATACACTCAAGAGGAAAGAATTGAGTATGAATATATCTTTGCTCTTGTAGCTAGATTAGAAGCAATCAGAGTGTTCCTTGCATATGCCTCGTCGAAGAACTTCATTGTCTTCCAATGGATGTCAAATGTACATTCCTTTATGGAAAGATAGATGAAGACATATATGTTGCTCAACCACCAGGGTTTGAAGATCCTGAATTTCCTCACATAGTCTGCAAATTAGATAAAGCTCTCTATGGTCTTCATCAAGCACCTAAGAAGTGGTATGAAACTTTTCCTAAGTTTCTACTAGATAATGGGCACACAAGAGGAAAGATTGATAAGACATTGTTTCTAAGAGAAAAGGGGAAGATTTACTTGTTGTTTAAGTCTATATGGATGGCATCATTTTTAGCTCCACCAACATCCAACTTTGTAGAGAGTCTAAAGCTCTTATGCAATCAAAATTTTGAATGAGTTTAATAGGAGAACTTACCTTCTTCCTTTGTGTTCAAGTTCAACAATCTGTTGAAGGAATTTTCATCAATCAGAGAAAGTATGTCAATCAGATATTGAAGAAATACAACATGTCTAATTGCTTATCAAACAAATCACCATTTGCAACTGGATTGAAGTTTGGACCAGATCCAAAAGGCATATAGTTAATCCGAAGCTCTACAGATCTATGATAGGCTCCATAATGTACCTAACAGCAAGTAGACCATACATCATGTATGTTGTTTGCATGTGTGCCGGATATCAAGCAAATCCAAAAGAATTACACATCAATGTAGTAAAGAGAATCTTTAGATACTTAAAAGGCAAACTCACACTTGGTTTGTGGTATCACAAAGATGGAGATTTCTATTTATATGCATACATAGAAAGTGATTATGGTGGATGCAATCAAACCAGATTAACTAACACATTAGCATCATTAAAATACATAACATACACTAACTTTTGTTTAACTTTATTTTTCAAATTTGTAGATAAAAAGAGAGTTTGACAAGTGTCGGTAGCGGATAAGGAAATGCCAACATCGGATCACTAACTTAATGCAGCGGATGAAAGAAAACTTCTAGTGTCTATAGTGGATGAACAACTCACACAGCAGATGACAAAGTCCACTGCTGATGAACGGCCCATAACGGATGTACACCGGATGAACACTCCACAATAGACAACCAACAAGACAAACATACAACATGTGTTCATAGCGGACAACATCCAAGACACAATGGACAACTTATTCATCATCCATAGCGGATGACTTAACATCCATAGTGGACAATCTAATATTCACAAGGGACGACTTAGACTTAGGATTTTTATGTAATTTTGTTTACATAAGAGTACTTTTGTAATTGTAAATATCTGTGTAGGGTATATATAGCCTAATCCTTTGTAAGCTTTTCGAACAATCAATACAAAAAAAAGCAGTTATTGTCATTCAAGCATTCAATCACTAGCAATCATACAACACTAATATCATAGCTCTATCTTGGTTTCTGCACCATGATTAGTGTCTGTTGAATGAGAGATTAGAAAAGGTCCTTGGAGAGAAATCAATAGTAACCTAAGTTGCTTATTTTTTATTTCATCATTATGTGTGTTTGATAAAAAGTTAGTAGTTTTATATATATATATATATATATATATATATTATATATATATATACTTGTATATATAAATATAAGTGTAAATCTTTATTCCATGCTCATGTAGAACATTCATTGTTGAAATAAATATTGACTTTAAGTTTGGTATTTGATGTTGATATTGTATCGTAATTTGTGAAATATAGTCGGCGTTCTTAACGACTTGTGCCGGTTAAATCACCAATACTCGATTGTTCGATGAAATGTAGTGAAATATTAAGTCGTAATACATATTAATGTCATAAAATTTTTAAGGTTCGTATAAAATACCGTGAAATTGTACAAGTTGTAATGATTCTAATTTGATTATCATAATATCGTAGGATGATTTCTTATTTTATATCTTAAACTAAGTTAAGTACGTATCATATAAAATAATAGAATCAATTAATTATACTGGATTTTTAGAAATGTTACACATCATCCTAGGAGGAAAATGTTGATTCATCAAGGATGAGACTACTGAAAACTCAGGATTTTAGTATTGTCCATTAAGTGCCGAAACAGGCCAAGTGCTGAACTTAGGAGTTTAGCGTTGGCTTTCAACTGCCGAAGCATGCCAAGTGCTCAATCCATTGTTAAAGTGTACATATATGCTGAATGATTGCTGATCAACATATTCCAAAGAAACTACCGATCTACAAATGTTGAATGAATGTTGATCGTCATATGCGAATCAACTACATCAACAGTGAACTCTATGGGCTACTGATCAATTACTACATAAAACAAGTTCTTCTATGCCGACGACTGCTGTGTTTCACCTTTTGGCGACAACATAGTATAGAAGCTTCCAACTTTGATACACAGATTAACTGCACTACTGTAGTATCTAATAATAGAATAGTTATTCTTATTGTTTAGTACAAAAATTCTCACACTTTTATAGGAGAGGCAAGCTTTCCAAGCCATTTGATTATATGTGCCGAACTGTAAACTTTGTACTAAAATACATGAATCAAGTGAATACTTTGAAAGATCTTAATATGCATTTATCTTTTCTCAAAGTATTTGTGCTGTGATAGTAAATAACTAAATTAGATTCTGCACCCGTTAGCTACTTATCCAAGAAAAAGTTCTTGTTTGTCTAAACCAGCCCAATCTAACAGATTTGTATAACATAGATAAGGAACCAACATAGAAGGAAATCAATAGTTGAAGTGTAATATCAACACCACTACTCTTTATCAATAACATTTTTGTCTACAAAATCAGTGAATCAACACATACATATGCTAATTGGCACATAGATTATGTATGCTAATTCATAGTAGTTAGTTGGATTGATGAAGTCCTTAGCAGGTAGAATCATCTTTTGATGGTCGGACAATTTTAGTAGGAACTATCAGCACATAATGTTTTAGTAGTTTCATTTGTTAATATCCTAACAAATACTTTTTAAGCTTTTGATAGAAATTTTAAAGTTAAAATAAAAAACCACAAACTTTAAAAAAATTGAACAATTGAATGAAAATCTTTCACTGCAACTTACTAAGCTAGAAATAGAGAAAGATCTAATTTTCCAAAAGTTTAGGAATACCAAATCTTCAAAGTTTTCTATAAAACAAAAGTGGTTGTTATAAAGCGAAAGAAACATCATTTATGAAAATATATTCTAAAGAAATCAACGTCAAAGGTTTTCAACATGCTAAAGATTTCGTAGGCAAAATCCTAAAAAATAATAGGTATGATTATAGGTATGATAAAAGTTCATATAACTTTACAATAACTAAATATGTTAGAACACTAGAATCTCTTGAAATGGAATCATCAACGGATAAAATAGGTCTCATAACAAGAGTGGTAGAGGAATATATAATAAAACATACAAATCATGCAACATCATATACAAATCATGCAACATTCGTAGCCCACTTGCCTTAAAATCTTATTCTTCAAACAATTTGATACAATATATGGCAAAATCAAAAAATGTTCTACCATTTCTAGATTAACTGTGCAATAATTAATAGGATCAGATTGGTTGAACGATTTTAGTGAGTAATTACAGTGGAATTACAACAATCAGTAATTAAACACAATAGAAATACTAGTAAGATGATTGTATATTGATGATTTGATTAAATATTATAATCAATTACTTTGTTGTTTTTAGGGTTTTATAGAGTTACAAGAAGAGCAAAAAAGTTATCTATTTATTGGTCTTATATAGTGACATGTACATTTACTAAATGCCTTGACATACAATATCTAAAATTTACTAATTACAAATTACAAAATAACTATATAATAATTTGTTATTCTTCAGTCACATTTGTTTTTACAACATTTGTATTTTTCAATACGGATATGAATACTTGGTTGCATTTCTTCTTTTCAGACACAGTTATTTGTTTTGTTTCACCCGCATTAGTTATATGTGGTTAGACAAATGCACATCCACATTTGTCTATGTCACCCGTATAAGAGAAATTCGACATACCAAACACTTAGTCATTTTTAGCATTTGTGTATTTCTTTCTTCTACTGCCTTTTTCAACATGTAATATTTCCATCCAAACAACTATTGAATCACCCCTTCAATCAGCATGCATTATTCTCTAAGGGTCCAATAATACTCCCCTTAAGAATTATGCAACCTAAGTACTTCAAATGTTTGTAGGTGATGGAAGTTCTGAAGACTCTAGTGCATCTTCTGTAGCAGCTTGTGGTTGTTAAGATTATGATGCTTGGATTGTTAAGATTATGATGCTTGGATTGTTAAGATTATGATGCTTGGATTGTTATGAAGGTTAAAGATGATGTTGTTGCTTTTGTTGTTGTTGGTGGCGGTGTTGACATTGTTGTTGATGGTGTTGTTATTGTTGTTAGGAGTGTTGCTGTTGTTGTTGATGTTTCTTTAGGGTAATAATGGTATTTGAGATTAGTAGAATCCAAAACAAAGTTAATCATAATTTGGAACTATCTAGCCTCTTTCATCTTGCTTGTATCAAGTATATGTATAGTCAAGTCTCTCATCCTCTAAATAGCATTAATTAGTATCTATTATAATGACAGAGGATCATACATAAACCATCTTTATGAATTTCTAACTATCCAACAACATTGATCTCTAGCTTTATTATATTAGCAAAGTTTAGAGGCACTCTCTTTCTTTTCTTTTCCAATCTATTTCTATTTATTTTGTCATTAGCAATCTTCAAAATCCTTGTGCATTTTTGAAAGAAGAGCTAGTCATCTTCTCCCAGCTTATTTGTTGGACTACCATAGTGCCTAGTGAATATATAATGAACATATGATTCATCTAGCAGCCGCACTTAATATGCACTGAATAACCTGATGTCTCGACCAACCTATCCTTCTTATCCTCTTTCAATAGCCAATTGATAGGTAGTTTCATCATACTTCACAATTTTCATTAATCGGTGTGCTCTAGCAACCCTTTTTCTATTCAAATCCTCAGTTGGCTTGACATTCCCTTAAGGATTACCACCTCCTCTATTGTTTTCTTGTTATTTCTTTGGTCGAAGGGGTTAATAAATGATCTATGTTTTTAATGCACATATCTTTTAGATATTTGAAGTTCTTGGTTCTTTTAAACAACTTTAGAATACCTTTAAATTAATGACCCTTTAACATTGTAGAATGATTGATCAGATCTAAGTAAGAAAGTTCTTTTAAGCATGAATCTTCAAAGTGTTGACTACTTTAGTGTATTTTGTGTAGAATTGAACCACACCTAAGATTCTGTTGACTATAAATATGTTCCGGTCTAAATTATATTTCCAAGAAATAATCTTCACATCAGTTTTGCATTATGGAGCATAAACATTTTAGAGCATCTTAGATATGGCTAGACCTTCTTTTAATTGCAACTATGAAGGTTGTTTGAACCGATCTGAGTGGTTACTCAATACATGGGCTAGAGTATCATGATCAACACTAGTGACTTGAACTTGCTGTACTGACCTTCTTTGACTGGGTTATCGTTGGATCATATCTTCTTCTACACTCATCATATTCTATTGCAAATCATGAATGAAACTAAGCATTGTAGCTCAAAGAGAGTTGGTTTTCATACGAGCCAACTTCCTCTTAGTGAACCCATTCCATACTATAAAATCCTTCATTTTCTTGTCTATCATTGGATAAGGATTAGGAGATGGATATTGAAGTGGTTGTTGACTAAGGAAGGTGAACAACAATAGATGAAGAAAAAGCTAGGACTTTCTATAGCTCCTTGGTTTTATTCAACTCTTACTCCATATCAATGGATGGATCCAAAAATCTTTCCATATTTCTACCTCTTCAATCATGGGGTAACATCTCGTAATTTTGTTAATTAAAAGTTAATTTTTGTTAATTCTTATGACCTATTTATGCTATTTATGTGATTTGGTGGGCTATTTATGTATAATTCCTTATTTAATTTAAAGTTTCTAAGTTATTTAAACAACAATAATAATAATAATAATAATAATAATATAAATAATATTGGTAATAATAATAGAATAATAATAACAATAATAATGTTAATAATAATAGAAATAAATTGTATAGTTACTAAACTTAACAATATTAAAACTTTAAGTAGTTAAAGATTAGGGGGTCTTAATGTCAATTTATAAACTTTAAATTGAAGTTTCAGCATAAAATAAAAGAAACTTAAATTTGAGGGACCAAATGTGTAATTAGTTAAAACCCAAACGCCCACCCATTTGTCACCCCCGTTTTCCGGCAACCTCGCCGGCCGGACTCCGGCCAAGTCCGGCGAGGTTCCAAAACCCGCAAAATTCATCCGTTTTATTTCCAAATTATACCAATCGCTTCGTGAACACAATTCGAACCTCGTTATGAACCTTTAATGCGTTTATATGTCGGTTATAAACCCGATCGAGTGAATAACCAAAACCTCTTAAAACTCCATAGTCGTTTGTGCATTAAGAAGCAATAATAACTCGATTAAACGAACCTGAAAATCATATAACCATTCCTAATCTTTCACATCATTCAATAGCACCTCAAAACACACAAAACCAAGTTGTTTGATTACCCCCTCATCGCACCGGCAACTCAATCAAAACCTACCTTCCGAGCATTATTAACTTCAATTGATCAAGGGCTTTGCATCAGGATCCACATCCGAAACTATCCTCAAGTTTAATTTGATTAACATCGTCATTTTATTATAGTTTGGACACAAGACGCCCGTGACTGTTCCAGGTGTCTTTTGCATCAATTCGAACTCGAATCAAGTAAGTGAACACATCAATACACTCAAAATCACATGGGGAATCAAAGCCCCATGTTTATTTCTGAAAAGATATTGCATCGAACTTCAATTTGACCAAAGAAAGTTCTAGGGTTCATGTAAATTGGGGGAAACTTTTTAACTTCAGTTTATAACAAATCGAAACCAAAAATAAACGCGGTGCGGCCCTGGTTACTGGTAACGCGCTTGTACACTAGACTTGAGGTCCTGGGTTTGAACCCGGGCACCCTCAAGTAAATTTTTTAAGTCTTTTGGCTTTAATTTAACCATAAGAAAATTCAATTAATATAAAAATAATTTTTACAAAATTCTCGTATTTTTAGAATCCATCTAACTATTTCAGTAAATTCATTCTTGTAAAACATTTTAACACCTTATTATAAAGATTATTTTCAAAGTTATAATTGAATCCTTTTATAGAAAATAAATATAAAATAGAATATAAATTTATATGATACCTTAAGTTGAATAAATTTATGTTGGACCTTATTTATCTTTAATTAGGGATTTATCATGACTAATAATATATAGTTTATGAATAAAAAATCACAAGTTAATTAAAAAGGATTTAGCTTCTTAAAATAAGTTTTGTAAGTTCATAAATTTTATATTTTTTATATAAGAATCTATTAACTTTATAAAAATCCTCAAATTCTAATATCCTAGTTCATGTTAACTCGTTAATCTTATTATTAACCTAAATCTTGTAATATTTATATATTTAGGTGCCTTGTGACGTTTTATCTTGGAACGACTTATATTATTGTTATTGATCTTCATTATATACTTATTTGACATGAGTTTCCTTGCCCCCTTTTTACATTTTCACACTATTTCGGGGTGACACATGATACTTATACATCATACACTTATACACGTTTGAGACTTGTAATGCACTTGCAATTCATATTTTTGTCATGGTTATTTGTGTGTTGTAAGTGATTATATGAGATACATAGTTTGTTTACAATCATTAACTATTGCTAGCTAGCGACATCTTAGATCTTTGGGCCTGACAAGCCTATTTTGTGCTAAAGCCGAGGTATTGCCGGCTCCTGATGACGTATGCTGTTCATCATGGGAACCAAATACACTTAGCCAATCTTATATACTTGTAATCAAGTCGAGGTTTGGTTGTAACAATATGTGTTCTATAACTTTACTAACTTATGACCTATGACATGAACTGCTACTTGTAACTTTATCATCTTATGTATGAAAACCTTGGAAACTCACCAACTATTTATAGTTGACCTTTTATTTTTATTATGTTTCAGGTAACCCCCAAGTTTAGAGTGGTCTTTTGAAGTTTGCAATAAAACTAGGACGTGGACCTAGTTAAATAAATAAAATATTATGTTATGTTTTGACTTATGTTGTATTCTTTTGAAACTTATAATATTAATATTTACATTTAAATATAGCGTTATGTGGTTGTGAACAATCTTAACTCTCACATCTCGAAGTTTCCGCCGTCAAGGTTGGGGTGTGACAATGGACTCAGATGTTATAATGAATAAATGTTCAGTATCATATCCCTTCTTTAGTCAGGAATATGGCTTTCATCATCAGATCTTCAGTTTGAGTTTTTTCCACTATTTCTTCTATTGTAGATTCTTTTTTTAGAGGACTTTTTTGGAATTTAGGCTGATAATGAATACTTTCCATAGTTTGTAACTGACAGGATCAGTGATCTCAAGTTTGATGGATTAGAGTGTAACGCAGCAGAATAAGAACAAGAATTAGACAAATTATAGCAAGAATTTGATATTCGTATGCATTAAGAACAAATACGGTTGCAACGAGAGAATATATCTCTGTGAAAAGGAATGTTTCAATAATATCAAATGTTTCTGCTCAATCATTCACCGATTACAATTAGGTTGACACTCCTTATATAGAGTGCAATCACTGCTGATATCACGGGATAGTGACATCTGACAATTTATTACAAAAATAACTAAAACTTAACAAACTACTGAAATGTTCATACTACTGAGAACATATCAGAGTGCTAAGTACAAAACATAAAACTACTGATACGAAACTACTGAAACTACAACGACTGAAGAACAAGCTCTTCAGTCGTTTTACAAAACTACTGAAAGAAAAACATAAAACTACTGAAAAGAACCGTCACAACTACTGAAGAAGACCTCTTCAGCTATTGTGACAACGTCTGATACTTGGTCTTCAGCACTTGTGTCTTCAGACTTTGTCTTCAGAACTTGTGTCTTCAGACTTTGTCTTCAGCACTTGTGTCTTCAGAATTTGTCTTCAGCACTTGTGTCTTCAGACTTTGTCTTCAGCACTTGTCTTCAGACTTTGTCTTCAGCACTTGTGTCTTCAGACTTTGTCTTCAGCACTTGTCTTCAGCTGTTGTGGACTTCAGCAGTTGTTGTGACGTCTGTGGGACTTAAGGTTTTTCTGATCCGGCTCATTGGTTTTTTTGGTCCAACAAACTCCCCCTGAACCAATGCAGCCAAAACCTTAACTTTATTGAGGTCCCACTTATTGTTGGCGATAAGATTGGTCTTTTTCCTTCTTTATCAGCTAAGAAGATGACCCAATTAAGCACTGGCCTGGGAATACATTTTTGAAATTTGGTTGGCATAGTATGGATAAGAGCCCTGACTTTGGGGAACTGGACATAGGCTATGGTCCTATCCATGAAATCTACTTCCCATCTATAAGCATGTAGGATTCTCTGGTGTATGCTCTGAGAAACATAATTGTTCTTCCATGGTAAGATTTTCAGCTCCACCATCAAACAGTCCTTCACGCCATACAGCTATGAATGTACTTAGCCTGTTTGCCATTTTTGAGCTCAACTGTTGTAATCTGTCTGTATGCAAACTCATCTGGGTGAGTACCTTCAAGTAACAGACTGAGCTCATTTTGTTTGAAGTTCTCAAGCCTCTTGTAGACTAACCCCTTTTTAATTACTCTGTTCTATAACATCTTCTGGGGTGGCTGTTTAGTTTCATAGGCCTTCTTGAAATCTTCTACAATTTCCCAGGGTGATACTACAAGGACCACTGTGATCTCTTCATCTACGATCCTTTTTACTTGGCCCTTGTATCTCGAAGGAATGTCTTTCTTCATAATTCTGTGAGCCACTCTAGGATCAGGCCATATTCTCACCTTTTCCTTTTGATATTGAAATGTGTTAGCAAGGGTGTACAATCTCAGAGCTTCTTTCTTCATACTGATTATTGATGAAGAAGTAGCATAAGTTTTGTCTATGTTTTTCAGCATCTCATCATCATGAAGCTTTTGCTGTTGTTCTTCTTCTATCTTTACTCTCACAGCTTCCATTTGTGAGGTGGGAGTGATGGGCATAGGTTTGGCTTTAGGCAAAGTTAGGACTGCAGAAAGAGGCAGCCTATCTTCTTCCTCATCATCATCCTCTTCTTCTTCTTCTAGCCTCAACACCCTTCTCTTCTTCTTCTTGGGTGTATCATCAGCTGTTGGTTTTGAGGGTAGAGGAATTGGTTTAGTGGGTTGTGGTAGTGGTGATTTTAAGTGGGAGGTTTTGCAGGTTGTTCTAGCATTCTTGTAGTGAGTGAGGCTTTTGAGTGTTTTGCTAGTTCCTTTCTGTTCCCAGCACCTGCCTCATTTAGTGCTTCAATCACCAATCCCTTAGCGTATGCTTCAGACGAACAGATCTTGGTGGTTATTGCCAAGATACTGTCCCTGGTCCATGACTTAATCTCGATCAATGATCTCCCAAGGTACTTTGCAATGAATCTGATCATGATCTCTAGTCTTTCTCTTTCTAATGCATCATAACTTGCCCAGCTCTGAGTTAATTTCTTCACTTCAAGTTTCCTAATCTCTGAGTCAAGCTGTGCAGTATCGAACCCTTGTCTATACAGTTGATCAATAATGGAGTCCATTGATTTACTGTGTGTAGGATCCGCCATTTTGATCATCTCATCGAGTTCGAGTTCTTTTTCTTTTCCTTCAACCTTCCTCTTCTTATATGTGACATGAAAGTCTTTGTGACTTTCACCCACTTGATCAATGTCAGCTCCCTTTACAAACTCCTCTTCCTTCTCAGTCTCCTTTTCTTTCTTCCCCTCAATGCTCTTCCTCTTTGCTTTCACTACTACTGACTCTCCCCCTTTTTGGTTACATTGGTTGCAAGGGTTTGAGTAGCAGAAAGCCTTGTGCTCACAATCTCCTCCACCAGGGGTTTATGATTGAGGGAAGCCTCTCACCCATGGTTTTGATCACAATTTGTGATCATTGGGGTGAGGAGAGGTAGGGATTGCTGAAAGATAGCAGCTGCTTGCTCAGAGGGGTTCTGTCCCTGAGAAGCAATGCCAGAATTAGAAGCTGGTGGCTCGGAAGTTTTGAGTGGCTGAGTGTGTGGGAGACTTCAGGTGAAGGTGCCATCTGTGGTTTATGTTGGTGGCAGATGGACTTGCTGTTTGAGAGAATTGGTCAAGTAGTCTTTGTAGTCTACTGACTTCTTCCTCAAGAATTGTGTTCTGGGCCAGAACATCATAAAAGAAGCCCAGGTCATCATCAGCAGATGCTGAATCAGCTGACCTCCTGCTTGTAGCAGGATGTACATGCACTGGGTGTAGACCAGTTTTAGCATGTGCCCCTTTTTCTTGGAACTGGGGACTTCCAGCCTCAGGACGATGTCCTTCATCAGCTGTTGCCTCTGGTGAGGTCTTAGCTATGTTACTAGCCTCAGTCTGATCATGTGCTGATTCAGAAGAGGTGGCAGCCTCACCAGATGTTCTGGTCTCCATATCCACAGAGAATAGAACAGTTAAACCTTGGTGCTGTGGGCTATCAGAAGCATGTTGATCCTCTTCCTCAATTGCTGTGGTTTTCCCCTTGTTGGTGTTTGTTGGGGAGGAGGAGAGGCAAGCAGCTGAGTCAACACGTTTGCAATAATGAGAGTAGGACTTTGTGGGGCGGTTGCAGTGGGAGATGGGGTAAAAGCAATATCCACCTGGGGAGAATGGTGCTCTTCAATGGCAATCTCCTCAAATGAGGAAGATCCCAGATTAGTGGGTACCCTTTCTTTGGTTGCTGCAGGCTCCTTTTGAGAGGAATCCTGAGCGGCCGTGGCTGGTGAAGTCCTTGTATCCACTAGGGGGTTATAACCAGTGGATATAGCCTACGTTTGTGTTGCAGGGGCATCCTCAGGGGACTCATTTCCCTGAGTAGCCTTTTTTGACTTCTTTTTAGTGGTTTGGTGGGGACTTTGGATTTGGAGGTGCTGGCTGTGGGTTCCAGCTGCGTGGGTTCGCGCAGCTTGGCAGCCATTTTTAGTGATTGGTCAGAGTTGTGCCGGGAGTATACTTCAGGCAATACAGCCGTAGCAGGGACTCCCAGGCCAACAAGTCCCTCAGCTTGAATCTGGTTTTCAATTATGGCCATTATGAACCGAGGATAATATCCAACGGTTAACAAGTTTTTTTTGGCCATATCCTTGAGCTCTAAAATTAGTATTTCAGAAAAATTTAAAGGTTGTTGCTCAAGGATGGAGTACATTACCTGTTGCCACCTTGTGGACATTTGATCCCATGATGAAGTCTTGGGGGCAAGGCAGACATTTACCATGTGAAAGATGAGACGTTCGGCATCCTGGAAATGTTTCTTCAATAATGGTCGATGCACTCAGGTTACCCTGGTATCCATGGTGGGCAAATGATTGATCTATTGTGCCCTTTGGATAACCAGTTGGGAAAGTGGCATCATCCAGATTGAGGGTTTGGCGAAGAGTGTCTGGAGTAATGACCACTTTTTGACGATGGACAAACGATTGAAGAGACTCTGTGTCATTCTCCTCAGAGACAGAGTGACGTTTGTCCAGAATTGGTTAGAGATTCGGCGAAGATTCTGGAGTAATGACCACTTTTTGACGATGGACAAACGATTGAGAGACCTGTGTCATTCTCCTCAGAGACAAGAGTGACGTTTGTACAAAATTGGTTAAGAGATTCGGCATATATGGTGGGATTTAACAGAAAAGCCGTTGTGTAATGTGACTGAACCATTAAATCAATGGCGTTGTGAAACTTGGTCCAGTATGGGGATTTTGTGAGATGTGCGACACAGTTGTGTCGTGGTTTTAGTTGCATGGTCGCCATTGATGAAGAGAGGTTACAGAGTTTTTGAACATTAGGTTTGAGAAGAGAAGAAGGAAAACTCTGAAGGTGGGATAAGGTATTTAAAGGATAGGGTTAGAAAACGACTTAAGGTTTTGGTGTTAGTCATCAGTTGTTGAAACTACTGATGACGTGGTATTAACTTTCAGAGGTTTGGAATGACTGACCATATTGGTGTGATCAGCAGTTGTTATAAAACAACTGAAGACTTGGTTTTAACCATCAACGTTTAAACAGCTGAAGTCTCTGATTTAGTCATCAGTAGTTATAAAACTACTGAAGACATTTTGACTTCAGGTGGTGAAACAACTGAGGACTTGGTATTAGTCATCAGTAGTTGGGAAACTACTGAAGACTTTGGTTTTACCATCAGTTGTTGTAAACAGCTGAAGACTTGGTCTTAGTCATCAGTAGTTGTGAAACTACTGAAGACATGGTTTTGCTTCAGTTGTTTAGAAAGAATAGCAGTGGGAAACTACTGAAGAGAAAAGGCTCATCAGTAGTTGTCGTCAATTCATTGCTTTTCAGCTGTTTCATACTGTCCTCAACACATACTCATCAGACGTTTTCATCTGTTTTCAGATGTTTCATAGGACATCAGTACGTATTTGTATTTCTGACAATAGTAGTTGTAGCTACATCAGCTGTTGTAACTACATCAATTGTTTTAACAAATAAAGTACTTGAGTACTGAGAAGTTAAGCTCTAGTAGTTTAAAGAAAACTTCGGGAGACAAAATAACTTCAGTACTTATATATATGACAATAATAAACTAATAATCATCAGTACTTGTGAGCTGAGATCATCAGTAGTTGTCACTTATTCTAGCTGCAGCATACCAAGCCTTAACACTAGTTTTTGGAAAGTTGTGCTATCCAAGGGCTTAGTGAAAATGTCTGCAAGCTCATCAGCACTAGGAACAAATTTTGGATCAATCAGACCTTTTTCAAAACAATCTCTAATAAAATGGTGTCTGATTTCAATATGTTTAGTCCTAGAGTGCTGGATAGGATTCTTGACAATACAAAGAGCTGAAGAGCTGTCCATTAACAATGGGGTCTTAGTCTCTGTTATGCCATAATCCAATAATTGGTTTTGAAGCCAGAGTACCTGAGATGTACAGCTTGCAGCAGCAATGTACTCTGCTTCAGCAGTTGATGTAGCAACTGAGGTCTGCTTCTTACTTTGCGAAGAAATCAAGCAGTTGCCTAAGAATTGGCATCCTCCAGAAGTGGACTTTCTTGTCAACTTACACCCTGCATAGTCACTGTCAGAAAAAGCAACTAATTTACCAGAATGTCTAGTAGAATACCATAAACCTAGAGATGGAGTGCCTTGCAGATATCTAAAGATCCTCTTGACTGCAATCAAATGAGACTCCTTAGGTGCAGCCTAAAATCTAGCACAACACATGTAGCAAACATAATATCTGGTCTAGAAGGTGTTAAGTACATCAAGGACCCAATCATACATCTGTAAAGTGTTTCATCAACACTTTACCTTTCTGATCTGTATCCAGTTGTTGCGGTGTTGCACATAGGAGTAGAACAGGGCTTACACTTTTGTAAATCAAACTTTTCCAAAAGATCTTTTTGTATTTGGACTGATGAATGAAAATTCCATCAGCCTTTTGTTTGATTTGCAAACCCAGAAAGAACTGTAATTCTCCCATGGCACTCATTTCAAACTTCTGTTGCATCAACTTTGTAAAGGCATCACACAACTGTGGATCAGAGGATGCAAAAATAATATCATCTACATCAATTTGAACAAGTAGATTATGCTGCCCAGCTTTCTTAATGAATAAAGTCTTATCTATGGAGCCTCTAGTGAAATTATTTTCCAGAAGAAAGTTTGATAATGTCTCATACCAGGCTCTAGGAGCTTGTTTCAACCCATAGAGAGCCTTATCAAGCTTACACACCCATTAGGATGTTTATTGTCCTCAAAACCTGGTGGTTGACATACATAAACCTCTTCTTTAATTTTCCCATACAAAAATGCACTTTTGACATCCATTTGAAAAACTTTAAGGTTGTGATAAGCAGCATAAGCTAAAAACAATCGAATTGCTTCCAGTCTGGCTACAGGGGCAAAGGTTTCATTATAATCAATACCTTCCTCTTGTGAAACCCCTGTACATCCAGTCTGGCCTTGTTCTTAACAATAAGCCCATTTCATCAGTTTTTTTTCCTAAACACCCATTTAGTGCCTATTGCACACTTACCTGGAGGTAGAGGAACCAGTTCCCACACTTGCTGTTTCTTGAACTGAAGAAGCTCAAGCTACATGGCTTCAACCCATCCATTGTCCCTTAAAGCAATGTGATGATTCTTTGGCTCTTGCTGACTAATGAAGAGAGCATAGAAGCAAAAATTTGACAATTGACTTCTTGTTGAAACGCCAGCATTGATATCACCACGATTTCAGACATAGGGTGATTCTTCAGATCTTGGTACACAATAAGATCTGTGCAAGTGTTTGTAGCAGGCTCAGCAGCAACAGATGGTGATGGTGAAGCATTTCCTTGAACCAATCAGTAGATGGTAATTCAAAGGAAGTTGAAGTTGTAGAAATCTCATCAGCATTTGTTGTGGATTGTGCTACTGAAGCTACAGGAACATCAGGTCTAGCTGATTACTGATATCATCATCATCATCAGTAACACCAGATGGATGACTAGCTACAGAAGATGATGGATTCATATGATGTGCAACAGCATGTGGTTGATAAGGAACATATTGTAGAATGTCCAGATCAAACAACTCCACAGGGTTTTGTGGAATTGTATCCTTAGGGGATTCATTGAACTTCACATGCAAGGTTTCTTCAACTATCTTTGTCCGACAGTTGAATACTCTATAATCCTTGCAAGTGGATGAATACCCAACAAAATACCTTGCATCCACCTTAGAATCAAACTTTTGGAGTTGATCCTTTGTGTTGAGAATGTAAGACGGACACCCAAATGCTCTAAAGAATGAAATCAAAGGGGCTAAATGATGTAAAACTTCATAAGAGTTTTCATCAACCTCTGATTTACTAAGGCTCTATTCTGTACATAGCAGGCTGTATTGACAGCTTCAGCCCAAAAGGTCAGTGACAGACCAGAATCAGCCAACATGGACCTTGCAGCTTCAATGGGGTCCTGTTCTTTCTCTCCACTACTCCATTTTGCTCTGGAGTCCTTGGGATGCTATACTGCCTCTTGATTCCCTTTGACAGTAAAACTCATCAAGAGTGTCGTTTCTGAATTCAGTACCATTGTCACTCCTCACACACTTAACTGGTAGGGAATACTGCTTCTCAACGTGTAACACAAGTTCATAATGGACAGAGCAGCCTCATCCTTGAATGCAAGAAGAGGTCCATACATATCTAGAGTAATCATCCACAATTACCAGACAGTATTTCTTCTTTGCCATACTCATTACCTTCACAGGACCAAAAAGATCCATGTGCAGTAGTTGTAAGCAGGCATTAGACTTGGATTCTTCTATGGTTGGGAATGAAACTTTATGTTGTTTCCCTTTTAAGCATGCAGTGTAGATTTCATCACAATTGAACTCCTTTATTGGAAGACCTCTCACTAAACTCTTGTGGATCAGCTGATTCATGTTTTGAGATTAACATGACCCAGCCTTCTATGCCACACATTCTTGAGAGAGGCCTTGGAGAACAAGCATGGATGGCCTCTTAACTCAATATTCTATGACAGATCCAAGGCATATACTCTTCCTATCCTGTTGGCCTTCAGGAGAGTATATCATCCAGTACTTTGTCAATCAGGCTCAGAACCTTGGAAGACAGGATCCTACAGTTCTGGCTTGTGAAAAGAGCAACATGTCCTTTGTCACACATCTGACTGACACTCAACAGATTGTATTTGAGATTCTCCACATGGTTGACATCATCAAATCTAATATCTCCATTAGACACAATCCCTTCCAATGAGTAACCTTTAGCATCATTTCCAAATGAGACAAATCCTTCTTTCCCTGAGAGTAATCATGAAGAAGAGAGCTGCTCCCAGTCATGTGCATGGATCCTCCACTGTCCACATACCAGATGCTTCTTTGGCATGCTGAAGAACCCTGCATAATCATAAGAAACTAGTTAGCTATGGAGACCCAAACCTTTTTGGTTTTGGGACTGACTTTATCAACAGATTTAACCATAGCTGGTTTCTCATGATTAACAGCTGATGAAGATGGAGATGGTGCTAAAATAATTTGGACCTGGAATTCCTCTCCAGTGGTTGGTCACAGTGGCTTCAAGTTGGTTAACTCTCCCCAACAAATGCTGAACCATCATAACAAGCTGTGTCTGATTTGAAGCTCGAGCTTTTAGTTCATTTGACACTCCAGAGCTTGTTTTTGATGAGTTCCTATGACCCACCATTTCCTCCTTCTTAGATTTCACGACTTAGTCTTATGTTTATCATGAGGAACAATATCAGCTGTCTTCTGATAAACCGTATCCTTCTTAGTGAATTTGGGTAAGGCCTTGGGTTTATCAGGTTGAGATGATTGTGGTACAAACTTGGTCTCAAACTCAGTTTTCATTTTATTTATTTCTAGTTTAATGAGCTCATCCGTTTGGAGCTTAAACCCTTTTTGTACCAACATTCATGAGATAGATGATTGAATTTACCACAATTTCACATGGTTTATTCTTCATCTTGGACATCTTTACTGCTGAAGTGGAAACTACTGAAGGTGTGATCTTCAGTACTTTCCTCCTATCAGTACTATGTACTAAAGGATTTGTAACAGCTGAAGACTGGTAATTCAACTATTTTCCATCCGTCCTAATAGACTGTTTGATGGATTCCTCAGCAGTTGTTAGTCCTTGTATTTCAACTGATTTGAAATGCTTTTCAGATGTTGGTCTCTTTCAGTACTTGGGGTACATTGAGGAACAACATCTGAAGTACTCAGCTTCATATGAGTCTCAGTAGTTAGACCATCAGTCAATTTATTTGTTGAGATCTTAACACTGGTTTCATTCTCTGATCTTAGATTATCATTGGAGAATGACTCACACGATAATGTGGTTTGGAGATTGCTTTCACTTTCAGACATAACTATGGAGTTAGGAGTAAAGTCTGTTCGTGGAGCAGTATGGTTGTAACCAATGCCAAACTTCACATTTGAAGCAGTTTGCTTGCTAAGAAGCATTTAAAATCCCTTGCATGATGAGACCCAGCGTTCACACTCAACTTGGGTTACTGGAAGTTTTTCTTTGAGACTCCTGTGGTCTTCCAGAATAACCTCTAGCTTGGCCTTTTCATCATTTAATGGCATTTAAGCTTATAAATCTCATCACTTTTACTGTTAAGAGCAGACTCATACTCAGCTTTTCTTTTGAAAATGGTTTTCTCAAACTCAAGTTTTTGATTTATTAATGCTACATTTGCCTCTCTAATAGAGACAAAGGCAGCTATGCATGATTCAGAACATAACTTGGCTTTAGCCTCTGCAGATACCTGAGTTACCTGTGAAGATGATGCATTTGAACAGGAACCCTCAGTAGACTCCAGGGCCATGAGAGCAAGATTTCCAAAAGGGTGTTCACCACCATGTTGACTAGCACCAACATAGTATTGCTCTGTGTGACCAGACAAGTTATCAGGTAAGCTACTCCAATCAACGACTCCAGGTGTGAAGAAGCTGTGATGAGGTTGTGATTGAGATGGAGATGGTTGAGGTTCTCGTAGTGCATGAGATTGTGGTACTATAGGAGCTTGAACTTGATTTGACTGTGGCATATAATAGCAGGGATAAGCATATGGCATTTGACCCTGAGGAACAAAATATGCAGGAGATTGAGGGTGTGATGGATGACTAGAACCAGCAGAATGTTTCCCTTTGGATTGTGAATTGTTATTTGGAAAAGTCAAAAAGGGTGCAGAAGTGTTAGATCCAGTTGATCTACACTCTCTTGCAAAGTGTCCAAGCCTGTGGCATTTGTGACACTTCAACTTGCTCTTGTCAAAACCGACTTTGGTTTTGTCAGAGAGTCCAGAAAATTTCCTGCCAGTTCTCTTGTAGAATTTCTGAGATATGATATTGATCAAGGCCATTTGGCTCAAAATATCCATCTCTTCTAAATCATCATCAGCAATGCCCTTCAAATCATCCATGATAAAGCATAGATTGTCACTATTATTACCAAAATGACAATCAACACTCACAAAGGTATGATTAGAATTGTTTGAGGTGAAATCAATATGCTCATCATAGTGGCATTCTGATCCTGCATACTCTGACTCATGACTTACCAAGGTAGTGTTTCCTGGTACAAAATTATCAGTGAGCTTTCCAGATGATGACGGTTTTCGTTTCTGTTCTATCTCTCTCTCAAATGTGAGCAATTTCCCATGGAGTTGGGTGAGAGATAGTTTGTCCAAATTTGCACTGGAGCGTAGGACAATAGTATATGTGTCCCATCTCTCAGGCAGTGATCTGAGAAATCTGTTATTCATCTGGCTATTTGTGTACTCATGTTGACCATTTTTAATTCAGAGATCAAATAAGAGAACCGCTCAACCTGTTGAGTCAGTGTCTCATCCTTCCTATGAGAGAATGTCTCATATTGTTGGGCAAGGATTTCTCTATTATTTGCCAAGACCTCATCTGTTCCTCCAAATTGTTCTTTCAAGACATTCTAAAGGTCATGGGCAGTTTCATAATGCATTAGCCCACAATAGATTTCATTGGGCAGTGCCATGGCCAGAATTCCATGGGCTTTTGCATCAATCTCAAACAATTTCTTATCCTCATCTGAGTATTGCTCCCTCCTCTTCGGAACCATTTGATTGGTTTCCGGGTTATTCACCATAGGCTTGTGTGGACCATGTACCACTGATGTCCAACAACCTGAGCTGTTAACAGACAGGTGATGGAGAATTCGTCGTTGCCATATGTTGTACTCATTCCTAACCAGCATCGGAGGCTTGGTTGAGGAACTAGTATTGTGAGGATCATTCGAAGGAGTAGTCATTTTAGGTCCAAATACAATTTAATTCAAGCTTTTAAAAGATTTTACACAGACCACAACAGACTCAATGAAAACTAAGAATAAATCTCAGGATGAATGACCAAAAACACAAAAAATTCAATCTCTATAACCATTTCTTGCAAAAATGCTAATTCAATCAAACTTGTATCTTGGATAGCAGTTTCAATGATCAATTACTAGATCGATCAATGATTAACCAGCTCTGATACCATTTGACAGGATCAGTGATCTCAAGTTTGATGGATTAGAGTGTAACGCAGCGGAATAAGAACAAGAATTAGACAAATTATAGCAAGAATTTGATATTCGTATGCGTTAAGAACAAATACGGTTGTAACGAGAGAATATATCTCTATGAAAAGGAATGTTTCAATAATATCAAATGTTTCTGCTCAATCATTCACCGATTACAATTAGGTTGACACTCCTTATATAGAGTGCAATCACTGCTGATATCACGGGATAGTGACATCTGGCAGATTTATTACAAAAATAACTAAAACTTAACAAACTACTGAAATGTTCACAACTACTGAGAACATATCAGAGTGCTAAGTACAAAACATAAAACTACTGATACGAAACTACTGAAACTACAACGACTGAAGAACAAGCTCTTCAGTCGTTTTACAAAACTACTGAAAGAAAAACATAAAACTACTGAAAGAGAACCGTCACAACTAGTGAAGAAGACCTCTTCAGCTGTTATGACAACGTCTGATACTTGGTCTTCAGCACTTGTGTCTTCAGACTTTGTCTTCAGCACTTGTGTCTTCAGACTTTGTCTTCAGCACTTGTGTCTTCAGACTTTGTCTTCCGCACTTGTGTGTTCAGACTTTGTCTTCAGCACTTGTGTCTTCAGACTTTGTCTTCAGCACTTGTCTTCAGACTTTGTCTTCAGCACTTGTGTCTTCAGACTTTATCTTCAGCACTTGTGTCTTCAGACTTTGTCTTCAGCACTTTTCTTCAGACTTTGTCTTCAGCACTTGTGTCTTCAGACTTTGTCTTCAGCACTTGTGTCTTCAGACTTTGTCTTGAGCACTTGTCTTCAGACTTTGTCTTCAGCACTTGTGTCTTCAGACTTTGTCTTCAGCACTTGTGTCTTCAGACTTTGTCTTCAGCACTTGTCTTCAGCTGTTGTGGACTTCAGCAGTTGTTGTGACGTCTGTGGGACTTAAGGTTTTTCTGATCCGGCTCATTGGTTCTTTTGGTCCAACAGTAACCTCTTTCAATCGCATCTTATTAAAGATCTAATATTTGTTGTTGAATGGCCAATTGCTTAGTGGCTTGTAGATGTTCTTCCATGAACTGAGAAACATTAGCCATACCAAGATTTTCTTCTCTTTTAGCTTTATTATCTTTAGAATATCTTCTTCCACAACAACTGCTTTCCCTTAGCCTTTGAAGGAAGATGCTTTCTTCTTATTGAATATGTATGGAGTTTTAATGATTTAGACACTATGGCATTAGCTGATTCAGTAATCTCAGCTACTACTTTTTCTTCTTCTCCTTTTTCTCGTGCTTTAAATTCCCCAAATAACTTCATGATGAGTTCCTTTCTCTCCTCGGTAAGAGTGATAATTGGAACCTATTGAAATTGTATCTTTCTTTCAAAGATGATTGGATTTTAAAGAGTATGTATAAATGGATCAATAGGTGTGCTAGCTTTTTTATGATGTCTAAGATGTCTACATGTAACACCTATAAATTTAAAGAATGAAAAGAAAGAAAAGAAAGAAAAGGAAAGGAAAGATAAAGAAATGTAAAATAACCCAAGTTAAGGGTTTAAAGTTATACAAGGGGCAAAGTTTAATATTATTTGGTTCAAAAAGGTGGTATGGCTGCCCGCACATCTGCTCCATCTTTTCATTCGGCTTTTTAGAAAGAGAGAGAGAGTAGATTTTAGAGAGCAGAAGAAGAAAAGCTGCTTGATGGTGTTTGAGCTTCGTGTGCTTTTAAGTTTGGAGAAGTTTTGCTCAAAGGCTGCATGAGGTGAGTTCTAGATTCAAGTTTTTATTGGTTTTAACTTGTTTTGGTGCTGAAAATGTATGCTATAAACTTTTTATTAGGTTCGGTATGTGAACCGAAGGCTTGTTCGTATGTTTATGCGTGTGTATGCATGTTTGAGTATGTATAGGTTATGTCTTATGTTCATATGCCTGATTTAGGTGTTTAGCATGATGTGAATGAGTTAGAAGCATGTTAGAATGAGCATTAAGGTCTGAATTTAGAGCAAATAGTGTTGGGTTGTTGCAAGTTTATCAAAGTTTGTTTAACCATTTAAACAAAAACGTAGCGGATATGTGAACATATATATTATGTTTAGATTCTGAAAAAACCCATTTTAATATTCAAGATAACAAACCCAAGAACAAGGATCATCGATATGTGAAAAGAAATGCTATCATAACACAAACAACCATAGGGTGTTCTTAGAATACAACCTTTCTAAGAACAAGAAGATGAGATGGATGTAAGATGATCGAGAGAATGTTCTTGAATGGAAGCCTCCAAAGAAGATACCTCAAGTTTATATACCCACAAGCTCTAGCCAAACACCTAACTTGTTAGGGAGTTGAACACCAAATCTGTTCTCCTTCTTGCAAATCCAAAATCAGCCAAGAGAGACTTCAAATTCAGTCAAGAAATTCGAAAATTTCAGCCAAGAGAAGGAAGAGAAGAGTTCTTTTGCATGTGTGTGAGAGTGAGTGTGTTAGAGGTAGAGTGCAAGAGAGTTAAAGTCTTGTATTAAAGCAAGACAAAAAGGAATCCCTAGACCACAAGGGGCGGCCGAAAATGGGTTCCCACCCTGTTGGATTCTTTATGCCCAAGACACAAAGAACATTCTAATGATTAGGGTTGATCTGTCCGATATTTAAAAGTTTGGAACAATGTAATATTTAACTCTTTATATACTTGTGATATTTTGAGTTATATTCATTTTATAGCATGTATACATCCATGAATATATTTATTATTCTAAATGTATGTAGTCGATCATGTTTGTGGGAACAAATATGAACGTAAGACTATTATGAACATGGATTGGTGGATATTCATAAGGCATGAATATAGAGCAATTGGTTGCTTGCAAAGTTCATAGATATTTGTGGGATACAAATATTGGACTGACTGGCATCTCAAATTTTACTACATGGAATCTTCTAGATTGATAATAGTAAATTTGATTAAAGGCGAATATCATTTGGTATCCTCCGACTTGAGATACATATTGGGTTTTGATATTCACCAAATGTTATACCTTGAGCTAGTTCTTCACTGCTCTGAAATAATGGACAGTACATAAGGCTATGTTCAGGTGTGACAGGAGGTGATTGTGAGAACGTATGTAGTCAAGATGGAATTTGTTCCTCTTATTCGTTGAGAGCAAGATGTCTAAGGCCTGATTAAGTTAAATCAACAAGGAATGATCATTCTGTGTCCTTGGATTTAACATGACATCTGTAACAAAAGGATAAATGATTGATTCACCTAAATCATTTCAAGTTGGATACTTGAAGGGGATGATGTTATTGAATGGCTTTTAGTCATGCGTATTAAGGTTAGTAAACCGTTTTTATGCAGTATTTACTGCTTGCATCAATCTTCTATGAATCTTGTGCAAGTGGGAGATTGTTGGATTCTTTATGCCCAAGGCACATAGAACATTGATGTGGTTAGTACGTTATGATCCAAGTCGGGTCATACCCAATAACAAGCTTAGCAAAAACCAATAGATATTTAATTGATGATATGATCATGCAATTAAATAAATACACCAATTTAGAAAATAGGTTTTCTAAATAAGTTGCATATGAGATTGAACAACTTATAGGGATATTTTGTTCATGGGTATTATTTGTAATGTTATTTAAATTATCTAAATGACATAAAGTAATAAAAAGTGTGTATGAGTGATATAATTAAAGGGTTAATTATATAATTTATCTAAATGCCTAGTTAAATGGTAAATATAATTTTGGGCGGAACCCCATTTGAAACACATATTTCGGCCGCCCCTTTAAGGGGTTTTGTGCCTTTTGTTTCTTGGTATTAGTTTTACATTAAATAGTTACACACTCCATCTCTCTGTCTCATACATGCAAAAGACCAAGAACAACATGTTCTCTCTAATTTCTTGAAGAAGTTCAAGGCTGAAAATCGGATTTTCAGCCCTTCTTGGTTCAATTTTGGTGTTGAAATCCTAGCAAGAAAGGTCTTTGCTTGATGCTTGTGGGTATGGGAGATTGAGGACACCTCTCCTTGGTGTTTTGGTCATTCAAGAACCTTATTCTCTTCATCAAAATAACGTTTTTCAGCAGCTCTACAAAGGTAGTTTGTATGTGTTGTTTTGGTTGTTATTTCTTCTTGATAGCTAGTTCATACACATATATATGATTCTATGTTCTTGGGTTTGTTGATATTAAGTATGTGCCTTAATTTTCAGTTTACAAAACATAATATTAAGGTTTGTTTCCGCTGCGTTTTCTTGTTTAAATGGTTAAACAACTATGTTAATAATCCAACAAACCCAACATTGGCATCTAGAGCTGGATATGTGATGACTAGCTTCATTTGTTCTTGTAAAATTAGTTTTATAGGACTTTAACAACCTTAAAGAGGCTGTTTTTGTGATGTAATGATGAATCCCCAATCTTTCAAGGTTATATCTTACATGCTTATGATTAAACCATGAAAGAATGATATCAAATGGTTGATTGTATTTTGTTTGGACAAAAACCCTAATCTTTGTTTATGTTGGCTGAAAATTTAGGGTCAAATGGGGATTTATTTTGGTTCTTGTATGTTGTTTCATATTGGTGCATAGCCTAGCCTTGACCTTGTGTTGGTTTGGATTTGGATGAATGTTTGTTTTGGTTGATTTCATTCATAATGGGTTGTAATATTATTCTTTTGTGCTTGTATTTGGATGTAATTTATTTATTCATTCAATGGTGATGTAATAGATAGATTAAGTTTATTTTCTTTTATTAAAAAATTTGCATGAGGATATAAATTTTGTAAAAGAAGATGCACAAGTAGGAAGCACAAAAGGAAGTCACAAAGAGAGGGACTTGAAGCATTTGGATGCAAGTTCTAGTGGGAGCCTTTGGAGATCTCATCTTTTGTGTTGTGTTGAACCCTTATCAAAGACCAAATGAGAACACTTGTGATGGCAAACAAGTGTTGTCAACTTGGTGGCTATGGTTATACACTTGTGATTATTTGATTATGCTTGTTTGGTTGTTTGTTATATGATGGTTGTTTGTTATATGATGGTTGTTTGATATTTGGATGTGTATAACAAACTAATTAACACACAAAACAAGCTGAAAATTTATGGTTCCTAATGATTAAGTGACTAATAAAAGGTTATTAAAAGGATTAATGATTATAATAAAAAGGGGTTTTACTAAAAAGAGAACCATAGGGTGCCATGTATTTGAAAGCATGCAAAAACAACGTACATAGAGTTTTCATAACTAGAACTAATGGAAACTAAAATCCCTTTGGAAACAAGTTAAAGACCATCCTTTTACACGACACTCGAATCACTTGAGAACTAATTGTGGGATAAAGGTCCCCTAACCACTTTTAGGGAACTTGTGTGTTTGAGGTGGTCTTAACGTATTTGTGGGATAAAGGTCACCTAACCACTTGTATGTGTAAACTCACACGTGTGTGTAAGTAGGACGACTTGAATTGGAAACCATGCGTACAGGGTCACCGAAGCATGGCGCACAATGGTGTTGATGGGATTTTACATGCCAACTAAACATAAGATGTTTAATCAATCCCATAAAGCTAGAAGTTGCAATAGGTTTCAATTGTCAATGTTGACTACCTTGTTAATTTAAATAATGGCATAAAGGTCACCTAACCATCATTTAAATGTAACGTTGGATTCTAGATTTTAATTATTAATTGTTTATGAGACATGAAAAGGGTATTAATAATTAAAATGTAATTTTTCAAAAATACTAATATGAACATTGTAAATTTGTAGAAATGGCCCAAACAATAATGCTACCACCCTGACCGTACCTACCGTATCACTGAGAACCATCTTAGAGAGGGATCGTCTTAACCATAATAACTTTATGGACTGGTTTCGAAACTTGAGAATTTTTCTCAATCAAGAAAAGAAGGCCTATTTCCTTGACGATCCCATTCCTGTCCAACTCGACCCCGAGGATGTTGAGGCCTATAACGATTGGCTTCAGTACACTAAGGATTCCATCCAGGTTTCCTGCCTCATGTTGGGAACTATGATTCCCAAACTCCAAAAGGACTTGGAGCATCTTCGGGCATATGACATGATTACCCAGTTTTAGGAAATGTTCCTTCAACAAGCTAGGGTAGAGCACTTCGAAACGGTTTGAGCGCTTCACGCGTGTCGCATGGAAGAATCTCAATCGGTATCATCTTATGTACTTAAGATGAAAAGCGCTGTTGTTCACCTCGAGAGGCTTAATTGCGCCATCTCAAAGGAGCTAGCCACGGATTTGATCCTTAATGTTCTAACCAAAAGGTTTAAGACATCTTAATGAATTACAATATGAACGGGCGAGACAAGAGCATTGGTGAGCTTCACGTAATGCTCAATACAGCCGAGGCAGGGATGGGTAGAAAGGTTATACATGTTCTCTCGATCAATGAGGGAGGCAATAAGAAAAGGCCATTCCCCGATCCGAAGGCAAATGTTGCCAAAGGAAAGGGGTACATCAAAGGCAATAAGAAAAGGAAGGCTAAAGCAGAACCTCCAAGCCTAAGCTTAAGAAGCCTAAGGTAATAGAGAATGATCCATGCTTTGAGTGTGGTGAGATAGGACATTCGAAAAGGAATTGTCCAACCTATCTCAAAGAGTTGAGAAACAAGAGGGATGTTGGGCAAACCTCAGGTACAACATTCATGATTTATATTAGTTTAAATGTTATTTCATCAAACACATGGGTATTGGATACCTAATATGGAAGTCACATGTGTAATTTGTTACAGGAGTTCAAAAGAAATAAGCACTTCAAGAAGGGAGACACAAAGCTTTACATGGGCAGCAGAGCAAACGTTGATGTCAAAGCCTAAGGAGACTATATTTTGAAAACTTTCAAATGGTTTGGATGTTGTTAAAACATTTTGTATGCTCCTAGTTTGACTAGGACATAAGTTTTGTTTCCCTTTTAAAAACAATGTGGTTATGAATTAACAATGGTATTTATGTTTGTATGGATGATGTAGTTTATTTCAAGCCTATGCCTTTTAATGGTATCTATGAATTGGTTCATGATGACTCATCCTATAATAACTAATTATACCAAACAAGCACCAAAAAACTTAAAATGGGTTTAAGTGATTCTTATCTTTGGCACTGTTGTCTTGGACACATAAACAAGAATCGAATTCAAACACTTCAAAAGAATGGTGTTTTGCAAATTAATGAAAATGTTTCATTTGATAAGTGTGAATCTTGTTTACAAGGTAAGATGACCAAGTTGCCCTTTAGTGGTGCTAACGAGAGGGCAAAAGACTTATTGGGAATCATACATTCGAATGTATGTGGTCCTTTTAAGTCAATGACAAGAAATGGTGAAAGATACTTCATTACTTTTACCGACGATTACAGTCCCTATGGTTATGTGTACTTGATGACACATAAGTCTGAAGCTTTTGAAATGTTCAAAAACTTCAAGAATGAAGTAGATTATCAATCAATAAAAATATCAAAGTTCTTCATTCAGATGGAGGAGGTAAATACCTCAGTGAGGCTTTTCAGGATCATCTAAGAAGTTGTGGGATCGTCTCACAACTTACTCCACCTCGAACACCACAACATAATGGTGTGTCAGAAAGGAGAAATTGAACCCTATTGGATATGGTTTGATTTATGATGGCTATAAGCTCACTACCTCTATCATTTTGGGGTTTCGCATTGCTCTCGGTGGCTCATATTTTGAATATGGCCCCGACCAAGAAAGCGGATTTGACACCTTTTGAAAAATGACATGGAAGAGTTCCATTGCTATCATATTTAAAAGTATGGGGTTGTGAGGATTATGTTAAGCTAAACACCCAAAACAAGTTGGAAAGTCGATTCACTAAGTTCATATTTGTGTGATATCCTAAAGACTGTATAGGATACTACTTTTTTGATGCAACAGAGCAAAAAGTATTTATTGCTCGAAAGGCTGGGTTCTTGGAAACTAAGTTCCTTACGGAAGGAATAACATATAGAACAATGGAATTTGATAAGGATCAAGATCCACAAGCCGATACACGTTTGGTTGACACTAGCAATCAACAAGAGGTTGTTGATAATGATCAAGAGGTTGATCAATACACACATGGTAGAGTTAGCATTCCACCTGAAAGATATGGATTTTTCATGAATGGATGCTATGTGGTTGACTCAGATGAGCCAACTACATACCATGATGCAATGTCCAATTCGGATTTTTACAAATGGCTAGAAGAAATGAACGTAAAGATGCAATCCATGTATGACAACCAAGTTTGGGAATTGGTTGACACTCCACTTAACTCCAAACCGGTTGGATGCAAGTGGGTTTTCAAGAAGAAAACAAATATGCATGGAAACTTGGATACTTACAAAGCAAGACTTGTAGCAAAAGGTTTCACTCAAACTCAAGGGGTTGATTATGATGAAACTTTCTCGCATGTGGCAATGCTAAAGTCAATTAGGATATTATTTGCCATAGCTGCATATTATGACTATGAGATTTGGCAAATGGATGTCAAAACCTCTTTTCTTAATGGACATCTCTAAGAGACTGTCCATATGGTTCAGCCTGATGTTTTTGTCAATCCACAACATCCTAATAAAGTATGCAAGTTAAAGAGATCAATCTATGGATTGAAACAAGCATTGAGAAGTTGGAATCAACGTTTTGATGAAGAGATCAAGAAATTTGGTTTCATAAAGAATGTTGGCGAGGCTTGTGTATATATGAAGGCTATTGGGAGCAAAATCACATTCTTAGTATTGTATGTTGATCACATACTACTTTTTGGAAATGATATTCCAACGATGGAAGGTGTTAAAACCTGGCTTGGAAGTTTCTTTCCATAAAAGATCTCGGTGAAGCCGCCTATATTTTGGGAATAAAGATCTATAGGGATAGATCGCGGCAGTTGACAGGTTTAAACCAAAATGCATACATTGATAAAGTCTTGAAAAGGTTCAAGATGGAAAACTCTAAGAAAGGTATGGTACCTATTCAAAGAGGGACAATATTGAGTACATCTCAATGTCCAAGCTCAAAGGATGAGCAAGATCGAATGAAGGACATCCCATATAACTCTGCTATAGGATCCATCATGTATGCGATGATATGCACTAGACCGGACGTGTCATGCGCGTTAAGCATGACAAGCAGATATCAGCAGATTACACGTAATAGCCATTGGATGGCAGTTAAAAGTATATTAAAATATCTTAGGAGGACGAAGGATATGTTTCTAATATACGGATATGATGAAGAGGAACTCGTTGTAAAGGGTTACACGCATGCGAGTTTCCAAACTGATCAAGATGATTCTCGATCACAATCGGGGTATGTTTTCATTATGAATGGGGTAGCATTGTCCACTATAGAATCTGAATACAAAACCGCCTCATTAGCAGCTCAGGAAGCTGCATGGATAAAGAAATTTATCGCCAATCTAGGGGTGTTCTCTACGATTCAAGACCCCCTAAAAATATTTTCTGATAACAAGGGTGTGATTGCACAAATCAAGGAATCCCGTGCACATCAAAAGACTAGGCACATTGGGGGAGATTCAACTACATAAGGGATGAAGTTGAAAATGGAAAGATATGTATTTGTAAAGTTCACACCGATCAAAACATTGCTGATCCACTCACGAAGCTCCTTGAAAGGGCAAAGCATGAAAGTCATACTTCCCTTAGGACTTCGTATTCTAGTGATTAAGGTTGATATGTCCAGTATTTAAAAGTTTGGAACAATGTAATATTTAACTCTTTATATACTTGTGATATTTTGAGTTATATTCATTTTATAGCATGTATACATCTATGAATATGTTTATTATTCTAAATGTATGTAGTCGATCATGTTTGTGGGAACAAATATGAACGTAAGACTATTATGAACATGGATTGGTGGATATTCATAAGCCATGAATATAGAGCAATTGGTTGCTCGCAAAGTTCATAGATATTTGCGGGATACAAATATTGGACTGACTGGCATCTCAAATTTTACTACATGGAATCTTCTAGATTGATCATAGTAAATTTGATTAAAGGAGAATATCATTTGGTATCCTCCGACCTAAGATACATATTGGGTTTTGATATTCACCAAATGTTATACCTTGAGCTAGTTCTTCACTGCTCTGAAATAATGGACAGTACATAAGGCTATGTTCAGGTGTGACAGGAGGTGATTGTGAGAAACGTATGTAGTCAAGATGGAATTTGTTCCTCTTATTCGTTGAGAGGAAGATGTCTAAGGCCTGATTAAGTTAAATCAACAAGGAATGATCATTCTGTGTCCTTGGATTTAACATGACATCTGTAACAAAAGGATAAATGATTGATTCACCTAAATCATTTCAAGTTGGATACTTGAAGGGGATGATGTTATTGAATGGCTTTTAGTCATGCGTATTAAGGTTAGTAAACCGTTGTTAGGCAGTATTTACTGCTTGCATCAATCTTCTATGAATCTTGTGCAAGTGGGAGATTGTTGGATTCTTTATGCCCAAGGCACATAGAACATTGATGTGGTTAGTACGTTATGATCCAAGTCGGGTCATACCCAATAACAAGCTTAGCAAAAACCAATAGATATTTAATTGATGATATGATCATGCAATTAAATAAATACACCAATTTAGAAAATGTGTTTTCTTAATAAGTTGCATATGAGATTGAACAACTTATAGGTATATTTTGTTCATGGGTATTATTTGTAATGTTATTTAAATTATCTAAATGACGTCGAGTAATAAAAAGTGTGTATGAGGGATATAATTAAATGGTTAATTATATAACTTATCTAAATGACTAGTTAAATGGTATATCTACTTTTGGGGGGAACCCCATTTGAAACACATATTTCGGCCGCCCTTTTAGGGGGTTTTATGCCTTTTGTTTCTTGGTATTAGTTTTACATTAACTAGCTACACACTCCATCTCTCTGTCATACATGCAAAAGATTAAGAACAACATATTCTCTCTAATTTCTTGAAGAAGTTCAAGGCTGAAAATCGGATTTTCAGCCCTTCTTGGTTCGATTTTGGTGTTGAAATCCTAGCAAGAAAGGTCTTTGCTTGATGCTTGTGGGTATGGGAGCTTGAGGACACCTCTCCTTGGTGTTTTGGTCATTCAAGAACCTCATTCTCTTCATCAAAATCACGTTTTCAGCAGCTCGACAAAGGTAGTTTGTATGTGTTGTTTTGGTTGTTATTTCTTCTTGATAGCTAGTTCATACACATATATATGATCCTATGTTCTTGGGTTTTTTTATATTAAGTTATGTACCTTAATTTTCAGTTTACAAAACATAATATTAAGGTTTGTTTCCGCTGCGTTTTCTTGTTTAAATGGGTAAACAACTATGTTAATAATCCAACAAACCCAACACACCCATTTTAATTTTATAAAGTTTTACACTCATTAATACATAAGTTTATAAAATTAAAACTCTTTTAATTTTATAACTTTAACACACTTTTATTGTTATATTTTAACTCATTTAAATAATGAAACAAATATTTCTCATAAACAAATAATCCATATAATGTTGTTCTATTTCAAAAGCAATGTTTTAGAAAAACCCATTTCCTAAATTGGTGTCAATATTTATTTGTTTGATCTTATCAACAAATAAATATTTATTGGTGTTTGCTTAGCTTGTTATTGGGTATGACCCGACTTGAATTATAACATACTAACCATATTAATCTTGTATGTGTCTTGGGCATTCAAGATCCAATAAATAGAACATAGCCCTTCCCATGCGCTCACATAGTGCTCATGCACCTATATTTGTGCCGATGCGCCCAAGTTTTTCCCCATGTGCCCAGTCTGCTGATGCACTTAAGTGTGTGCCCATACGCTTAAATGTCCATGCGCCTAAGTCTTCCCATGCACCTAATTCCCCATGCGCCCACTGCTCAAATGCCTAAGTAAGGCTCATGTGTCCAAGTAGTGCCTATGCGCCTAAGTGTCCATGCTCTCGAATAGTACCCATATGCCCAAGCGGTGCTCATGTGCCTGCATAGTACCCATGCGCCTAATGTCTTAGAATATATTATGTATTATTACGTGATTCTATATGGTGTGTTTATGTTCTTGTGCATAAAGTATTATGTAATGAAGCGAATAATCAAAGATAATGAAAAGTGGAAAGTAATGAATGAACAAATGAAAAGTCTTGAAAGCAAAATGTAAGGTGGTTCATAACTCAATGAGAATTGTTAGCTCAACTATGTGTTATATGCATGCGATCTTAGCTAACCAATGAGAGTTCACACACAGGGAGAGACAGTCTTGGTTACTGCTCCATACGTGCGAAACAGGATCCTTGTCGCTTAACCCTAGTTGAAATGGCTTTGTGCCCAAGATGTGGTTTTAGCATATGACAGGATCTAGATAGAAGTGTAAGATAATGAAAAAGTGTGAAACGAATGAATACATGTGATAATGAAGATAATAATGATATTACCTTGATCTATGTATGATGCATGATCATGTACGAAAGTAAGGAAAATGTTTTAAACGAATGGGAAGTATTTTATTTATAAAAGTAGAACTCACTCAACAATGTTGACATTTATGCATTTTAAGTTGGTACGTAATTCTTACTGAGGGCGGCATGAGGGTGGAGTTACTTGGCGAATAAGGACTGGCATCCATTTTATGCAGAAATGATATTACTGTGTTGTAATGCGAGTAAACGTTATTTTGTAACTTTAAACAGATGGTGTATTATTTGGCAAAAGTAACTATTAATGCATGAAATGGTTTTTGTTAAATTATTTAGCTGCAATATTTTAATGAATTGTAATGTGTTTTAAATATTACGTACGATGGACGACTATAAGTGTTCCGGAAACGGGGCCTTAGAAGTTGGTATCAGAGCCAAAGTTTAAGGGAATTGCGTAATTTTTTTCAAAAACCTAAACTTAAACCGAAAATGGGACCAAATGGAAGGATGCTAGCCCAAGTAGCTACGTGCTATCGGGTAATTTCTTTTAATAAGTTCAACGGTATTATGTGCGCATGTTATTTGATTTATGTGCTCATAGTGGATTTGAATACTGATGTAGTCAGGATAGGAAATGCTGAAGGACGAAGAGTAAAGTAAGTGGATAATTACAACTGGCCACTGTAATTAGGGACTTACTATACTTGACATGATCAGAGCTATTACCTTGAATGACCATGTTAGTGTTTGAATCTTTTATTGTATAGAGGATGGCTAGTGGTAGATCTTCGAAGGCTTCTGAAGGTGGAGTTTGTGGTGGACGTGGTGCTAGACCACATGTCACTAGAAACAAAGCCAAGACGAGTGAAACAGCTCATGAGGAGCCAAAGACCCATCACCAGGACAGTGGCGATGAGAGCGCCAAACTGAGGGCCTTAGTGAAGGAGGTGGTACTTAGGGAGGTTCATCAGGTCATGCAGACGATCATGTCAACTGTGGTGAGTGAAGTGATTAGAGTTATGAGGGAGGATCAGATGAAGGAAAAGAAGAAGACCTCTAAGAGGAGAAATGGTAGGAGACGAGAAAGGTAACAACTAGATACTGAGACGGTTGCCTTTAGTAATGATGAGGAGGATGTAAGGTTTATGTAAAGGCTAATGCACCTAAAACATAAGTCTTCTTGCATGCATGCACTCAAGTACAAAACTAGAGATGCTTTGGAAGTTTTACACCATGCACTAGAAAGATACTCTAATTGTAAAATCTCCCGAAGCCAATACCAACATCACTAAGGTCTTGAGTCTGTGCTTTCTACTTTATGTACTTTTATCCTTTTTGTAATATATTAGGACGTGATTTATGGCATTTGATAGTCACTAGTCAAAAGGCAATATGCCTTTTGACTTTACATTTGATTTTGTTGTCTAGTTCAAATGTTTCTAGCTGGACTTCAAAATTTGGCTCATGGTAGGATGTAGTATAAAGTATCTCAGGTCTTTGTAACTCTAGATTTATGCTTTAACACTTGTAAAAGAACTCGAGAGCAATATACATAATTCTGTGATGATGTATGAACACAATTCAAAGAAAACACAAACAAAGTAATCGAATTCAAGCAAGATATCAACAAAATTCATAGTTTCATTAATATCAAGCAAAGACAATTACAAAGTAATAAGCAGTGGTTCGTTACCTCTCTCTACTAACTAACTGTCTAAGCTATTTATAATGAAACACAGGAACTAACTAATTACAAACTAGTCCTTATACTATTACAAAAATTAAAAAGACACATAAAGACAACATGCCAATCTTTCTAGAGTCCTAACAATACCCCCCTAAGATTTACATGGTCTTCGGTCTTCAAAATCTTCACTATTTTCTTCTTTTTATCTTCAATCTTCAACTTTGTCTTTGGCTTTCATCTTCTATCTTCAATCTTTATCCCTCAAAGAAGTCTTCTGGTTCTTCTTTTATCTTGAACATTGGCTTCTTTTGATACATTTCTTGTTCTTTCAAAGCATTTACAATAGTAGACTTGAATTTGTTAGCAAGAATGCTTTGTTCTGGTTTAGCTTCCTTTTTCTTTATCTTCATCTTGTTCATTCTTTCCAACGTGTCTTTTGATAAGTAAGTGATGTCAATGTTTGCACATAACTCAATAAGATTTTGACTTTCCTTTGGGTATACTTCTAAGACACCGTTCTTTGATATTCTCATAATTTTAATATCTTTGATATCTTTCTTCACAATGTTTGCATAAGCAAGAGCTTTTCTAAAGGATATTCTTTCCATAGCTGCATTCATCACATTGATTATGGAAATGAAATACTTCTTGTCTTGCTTTGCTATCTCTGGATGTACTTTCTCAAACTTTTGTGCAAACAAAAATGAAATATAACTTGGATGTAACAGTTTGAGTTCGAAAGAACCAAAAAGAGTAATCATGTCCTCATCCCACTATTCGAGATTTCGGACCAATTTAAGCTCAAACGTCTCAGTGTTATAAAACCACCTGAGAATTGGTTTTGATTTCTGGTTACCTTCAATCACTTTCAAACTAGGAGTTGTTACTTTTTCAAAGTACTTATCATAAAATTCAATCATGAAGTGTTCATCTTTAGATTGTACTCCTTTGAGCTTTTTGTTTTTCTTTAGAGTAGCAAAGTACTCTTTATCTTCTTGATCGCATCTAGTTTGAAGAAAATTACTTGATCTATCCATACCTTTTCTCAGTAATTCTACCATCATTTTACCACATTTGGAATCTATTGGATTGATCAGAGGTAATCTATTCAACTCCTTCAAATCTTGCACCGGAAGTTTAATTATACTTGAGTAAAAGTGATATACATCACAAATTGCATTTACCCTTTTTATCAAGAAAGCATCAATGATCTCATCATACTTCCATGCTTTTATTTTTACTTGATTTGTAAAATTTGGAGCAATCATAGCATTCAACAATTCAGCAACTGATTATCCTTTCTACAATACATTCCTCACTAAATCCCCTATGGATCTGGCATTGTCAATAATCTAAATTTGTTCACATGATGCTTTGTGAGCTTTCTTTTATGTACTTGAAACATTTTATGAGCTCTTTCCTACTGTCATAAGCATCGACTTTCTTGCCATCTGTTTAATTTCTTGAGGTTTTAGCACTCTTGTTCTCTTTGTGATCTCCAGATATTAAGGATTATCTATATCAAGAATAATCATCTTCTTCATTTGTTTTCCAGTCTCTTGGAAGCTTCTGACAAGATTTCTTAAAGATACAGATTGTAGTCTTTTCAATTTTCTCCACGGATAGTTTCTAGCTTGCAACCATGATCTTAAAGCTGGAATGCTCATATTATCAGGATGATGCAACTCAGAGCTTGATAATTCTACTACATTAATATTCTCTTTTGCTTGTTACATTACCATGTTCTATCACAATTTCATTTGGATCAATTGGGGCAACTGACTCTACTGCAATACATTTCTCATATTCATCATTAATCTGAGAAACAATCCATCCAAAAATACTCTATTATACTTCATCCTCGCAAGATAGTTATATCTGTCTTCAAAATCTTGTGGTACTTCTTCTTGATCATGAAATTGTTCTTGAGAATCAAAATTCGATACAAACTGTGCTTCATCAATATCTTCATCATTCAAGACTTCATACCAATCATCATTGTAGATTTCTTCAATATCTACTAAAGCCTCAATTTGTTCATGAGTGGTTTGCTCTTCAACATTTTCTTCAATTCTTTGAGCTTTTGAAACTGACTCAGATAAACTTGCATCTTCAATATCATTAATTTTTCTTTTTCCTTTATCCATTTCAGGATTTTCTTCAACAATGTTCCTTTCAGAAGTGATCATTGGTTCAGGTGATATAGGCTTTTGAACTTCTTTTGTCTTTAGCAATTCTTCTTTCAATTTTTCATTTTCCTCCAACAATTTCTTGAATTTTTCTTTAAGAATATCATAATGTTTTATCATGACTTCAATGTTTTTGATCGCATCTTCTTTATCTTTAGCATAAGCCATAATCTTTTTATCTTTCTCAACATTTTCTTCTTTAAACTTTGAATTTTCATCCTTTAACAATTGAATTTCCTTTTCAAGAGATATATTAATCTCTTTCAACCTTTCATTTTCAGCCTTTAAATCTTCAATTTCTTTTTCTTTAACCACATTCTCTTCTTTCAAATTTTCTAACTCATCAACATCCACCATCTCTTCTGTTTGTACACACATATTTTGTGTAGTACTCAAAGGAATTTCTTCTACTTCTTCATTTTCCTCAGATTGAAACACAGGTTCATATAACACATCATTCATGAAATCAAAATCAAAGGTTTGATTTTGTGAACCTTCTTCATGGGCAATAGTAACAGGTTCATCTTCTTGAACATCATGAACAAAATCATCATGAATATCAACATCAGTAGCTTCTTCAGCTATGTTCTGTGTTTCATTTACATTCTCATCTTCATTCCTTTCTTCAATGGATTCTTGATGTGCTTCAGCTGCACCATCATTATCATCATCATTATTATCATCATTATATTATCATATCTTCATCTTCTGATGAGCTTTCAAAATCTTCATCTTCATTTTCTTCATTATCATCATCAATCATATCATCAACAACATCCTCAATAAGATCATTAGGATCTATTGGTTCATCTTCAGATAAATGAAAATGTTATTGATTTATGTCAACTTCATCATTAGATACATTCCTTATATAATCAAACACAAGAATGTTTTGAGCACCAGTGATCATTGCCAGTGTTTTATAGACAGATTCTCACATGTGCTCCGATTGTAATTTATCACCTTTAACTCCTTCAACATAGAAGTCTGGATTCTTTTCATTTATGAGCATTTGGAGAAATTTAGGATAGATTAAGTATTTATTTCTCCTTCCTCTTTCAAGATTGAAAATGAAACCATTCAATATCCATTTTTCCATATTGAATATTCTATTTGTGGCTAAGGCAATAATAGGTGATGCAATGTCTACTGGGAATGAGTCCCAACCTGCACTTCTTTTAGACATGCAGTGTTGAAAGATGTAGCATACAGTTTTCAATGCTTATACACTCTAGCTCTGAAAATTTGTTTCTTTGGAAAATGATCTGGATGACCCATTTGTAGAAAAACTTCTCCACATTCATTAAATGTATACTTAAATAAATCTTCTGGGTCATTTTCTCCAAGTTTAAGAGCTGATCTGATTGCTTGTTCTTAGACTTCAAGCATTCTATCAGATGTGATAAAAGCTCTTACAACTTTGTTTCCTTCTTCATCTCTTTCAACTTCAGCAGTTCTCCAGAATTTCTTGATCAATCTTTCATTTATCATTGGTCTTGCACACATTGCATAGACATATTTTGATCTTAAGAGAAATCTGAACATTTCTTCATAGCCAACTGCTTCTCTATTTTCTTCATCCAGAAATGCAGCAACATTATGTTTTGGTTCAAACTTCAAAGTTGCCATCGAAAAAAAAAATATTAGAACAATGAAATTTGATGAGTTTGCATTTTGAACATTAAATTCAATTTTTTTACTTATGAATTTTACTTTTTACTTATGAATTTAATTTTGTGAAATTCTTGAATTTATTTATTTTGAATTCATGATTTTATCAGTCCATTTTAAATTATGAGATTTTCTACTTTTTATTTACAAATATTATTTTTATTTTCATTTTTATTCAAAAAATTCAAGATGCTTGTTCATCTTCTTCTTCTTCCTTCGAAGAACCCGGCTGTGAATTTTCTTATCAACATCATTCTTGAGTTAGTCCACAAAAAATATATCAAATTACTCGAAATTTGATATACATCAACAATCCAGAATCAATTTCATATGTTGTTAAGATTTGATTAGTTGAACTTTTGAATGTCATAGTGTTCAAACACCCGAATAGCATCCAACCGCCTATGTCAATCATCAAGTTTTAATCAAAATCTACTGATTTGAATCACAAACTTACATTTATGAAATCAAATACTATCTAACACCAACAACAGTTTTTTTCAAACGCTTATAATCTGCTAGATTGATGAAGATTCAGAGTCGATAGTTCAGAGGCCTTTTGTTTTTCAGAGAAATTTTGAGTGTGAATGCTAAAACAAGTGTAAGTGTTCAATTTATATTAACTGAAACTTTAGACGCATTAGCTCTATTTGTGCGTACGAAACCTTAAAATTCACAAAATAATGAGACGTCTGAACACTATTTGGTCGTATGGACTTAGACATGAGAACTGTTTAGATGCATAAGCCCTGTTTAGGCACTTTTGCACTGTTCAGCCGCATTTGCACTGTTCAGCCGTCTGAAGTTCCTGAAACGTCCAACACTTGTAACTTTCAACACTGTGTAACACTGTGTAGACGCATGAGACATTCAAAACGTCTAACACTTGTAAAAAACAGACTCATTATCATTGTTTAGGCGTATGGGATTGATGAAACGCCCAAACACTTGGTTAAACTCATGAACTTATTGCAACTGTTTAGACGCATGGGAATGTGAAAAACATCCAAACACTTGAATAATTTCCTGAAAGATCACCATGCTCCTATTTAGACGTATGAACACTATTTAGGCGCATGAGTTGACTTTAAGTTGACTTTCATGATTCTCACACTTGTGTTTTTCAAATTTCTTCACGTGCACACTTTTCAAACACATTAGTAATATTTCATACTAATATTTAAACATGATACGCATAATTTTGAATTTCCAAAATTTACACTTTAGCCATTCAAATTTGAACTTTTTACGTTTTGCACACTCAAATTTATTTTTCAACAATCAAATCTCTATTTCTCTTTCCCTTCATTTTAATCTCTATTTCTTCACGTGCACACTTTTCAAACACATTAGTAATATTTCATACTAATATTTAAACATGATACGCATAATTTTGAATTTCCAAAATTTACATTTTAGCCATTCAAATTAGAACTTTTTTACATTTTGCACACTCAAATTTATTTTTCAACAATCAAATCTCTATTTCTTTTTCCCTTCATTTTAGTCTCTAGAACATAATCAAAACTCTATTTCTCTTTCCCTTCATTTTAGTCTCTAGAACATAATCAAATCTCTATTTCTCAACTTTGAGAGAAGCATTTCCTCTTGCAATTGTATATAGGTTCATATTATGATTTCAAAAGATTCATGATCACACTCACGTATACTTTGAACATATAGCATCATCCTTTCAATTCAACATTCTTTAATTATGATTTTCTAAGAAAACTCTTCCATTTATTACTCCCCCTAAACTTTTAAGTTGAAACAACTTATAAGTTTCCTAAGGTATCATAATAAGATCACACAACTCAATTATGACATTGCCTTCACACACAGAGCATGCATAAAATCAAAATGAAAGCAAAATCAAAATCTAATATCAACAAGAATTAATGTCTGCAGTGAGATCTTATCAATGAATTTTAGCACATTAAAATAAAAAATGTGGATAGTCATAGACAGTGAATAAATCCTCATCAAGTGTGTTCCAGGTCAGTGATATCACAGCAAAGAAGACACAAGATCTAAGGACAGACAATGAGTGATTTTTACATAATATCTGCTCACTTACTTTTTCAATTCTTTGATTGATTAGGTTATATGTAGAGAGCTAAACTATCATCAAGACATGCAAGCAAGAACACCTACTCAACTTATTACCTGAAACATAAGTTTAATCAGAGCTCATGCTACTTAAATGAATATGGAATGATCATGGATAACCATTTGATCAGCTCTAACTATCCATTTGAATAGATTGTGCACATTGGCATCTTTTGCATCAAAGAGAATATCCAGGTCTGTAATGACTTACAATAAAGGATATCTCAGCACTTCAGGTCTATGATGACTCATAACAAAGAAGGGAAATGATGCTTGTATTAGATCTCATGATTAGTTACATCACCATTAGGTGTGAGTGGTGTTACTCAACAAACAGTCAATCTAATAAGCCAAACCATCTCAAAAGTACTCGGATGAATACATATTTAGTGTAATCACAAGAATTTACTTTTTCAGTATAATAGCATGATAGTGTCTACACATCATATCTGATCATGTTAGACTTTATTAATGAGTGAAATATGCAATAGAAAAGACTATTTTTGGAGTTTTGATTTATACTTTTGTATTTGGTTTTTCTATGACAAAAGAAAAACACACACACAGACAAAATAAAAACAAGCAATTAACATTGAGAGGATCACTTATGATGATCATTTGATTTAAAGGGTTAACATATGATTAATAAGACCAATTGATTCTACTAAATACTCAACCGTCCTGGTAGGAAGGCTTTAGTAAATAGATCTGTCAACTGTTTTTCTGTTGCAATTTAAATCAACATGATCAACCCTTTTTCAAAGTTATCTCTAAGAAAATGATATGAATTTTGATATGTTGTGTTTTTGATTGTTGAACAGGATTAGCTATAATGAACATAGCTGCAGGTTATCAATGTAAATAGTGTTTTAAGAAAATTGAACTCATAATTCAGTAGTTGATTTTGCAACCAGAGGATCATCCTGTTGATGCAGCAATGTACTCAGCTTCTGCAGTTGAAACAGAGACATTTTTTTGTTTCTTACATTGCCATGAGACTAAACTGGAACCGAGAAATTAACACCCACCTGAAGTAGATTTTCTATCTTGACAACAACCACCATAATCACTATCTTTATATCCATGTAATTCAAAGTTACCCTCCTAAGGATACCAAAGCCCTAAAGCTGGTTTACCTTTGAGATACCTGAATATTCTTTTGATATCAATTAAATGTGATTCTTTCGGGTCTGATTGATACCTGGCACAAACACAAACATCATACATAATGTATGGTCTAGATGCAGGAAGATACATCAAAGAACCAATCATTGATCTGTATAGTGTTTGATGAATAGATTTTCCTTTTGGATCAGGTTCAATCTTGGTGTTAACATCTACTGGAGTTCGTATGGACTGACAGTCTTGCAACTTAAATTTCTTCAAGAGCTTGTCAACAAACTTCTCTTGATTGATGAAAATTCCATGGTCATTTTACTTGACTTGAAGTCCGAGAAAGAAACTAATCTCTCCCATAGAACTCATTTGGAACCGAGATTTCATGATTTCTTCAAATTGATTGCACAATTTTGAACTGGTAGAACCAAATATGATATCATCAACATACACTTGTACACATAAGAGATCATCATTATCCTTCTTTGTAAATAAAGTTGGATCAATTTTCCCTCTTGTGTATCCATGTTGGATTAAGTGTTGTGATAATGTCTCATACCAAATTCTAGGGGCTTGATGAAGTCCATACATAGCTTTACTCAACTTATACACTCGATGTGGAAATTCTGCATCCTGAAAGCCCGGAGGTTGCTTCACAAACACATCGTCCGTGATAGGACCATATAAAAATGCACCCTTTACGTCCATTTGATACACTTTAAATTTCATGAATTAAGCATAGGCCAGGAAACTCGAATGGATTCAAGTCTTGCAACTCAAATACTTCGTCATTATCTATCCCTTCTTCCTGCGTGTATCCTTGTGCAACAAGTCTCGCTTTGTTCCTTATTACTACACCACGATCATTAGTCTTATTTCTAAACAACCATTTTGTGCCTATGGCATTTTCTCCTTTAGGTAAATCCACTAAATTCCACACTTCTTGTTTGGGAAATTGAAGTAATTCTTCTTGCATAACTTCTATCGAACCATTGTCCTTTAATGCTTCGGTAACATTTTTAGGAACAATTTGAGAAAGAAAACAAGAGTATAAGCACAAGTTTGCTTGTTTGGATTTACTCATGTTGTTTTCTCATTCAATGGACCAATAATCTAAGAAATTGGATGATTCTTCTCAATACGAGATGTTGGAATCTCATCACATTGAACATTAACATCTAGATTTGTTTGGTTTATGTTGGAGAGCTGATGTAACAAATTAGAAGAATGTGGATTGAAATTTGGAACTTGAGTTGGTGAGTTAACAAAGTAATCAAAGTTACCGGTACCAACTGCATCACCAGATATGGATGATGTTCCAGACTCAGGTTGCACAAACTCAGTACCATCATCAGGAATAGGTTGTGATCCTTCCTGATCAAATGAGATTGAATGATTTGAAGCTGAATTGGCATGATCATTTTCATTGAATCTTATTGTTGAATCCTTGACAAATGATAAAAATAGGTAATCTAAGCTAGATCATCTGGGTCGTCAGAATCTGAATTCTCACTAAAATATCCAAGATCTCCTCTAGAGTTCTTCTTACCTGTAGAATCAAAACAATTTGATTGATTAAACAAGTTAGATTGAAGAGAGTTTGATAATGAATCTAAATCAAATAACCATGTAGGACCATTTGAAACTGATGGAAAAGAATTTTCCAGAAATTTAACGTTGAATGTTTCAAGAATTATATTCGTCCTAGAGTTGTACACTCGATAGGCTTTTGAAAATAGATAATATCCAACGAAAAATCCATTATCAGATATTGCATCAAATTTTCCTAACTGATCATTTGAATTAAGAATCATAACAGGACAGCCAATGATTTTAGAAAATTTATGTTCGGTTTCTTGCCAAACATTAACTCATAAGAAGTTTTCATTTTATCTTTCACAATTAATGTTTTGTTCTGAACAAAACATGCAGTTGATACAGCTTCATTCCAAAAAGTTATAGGAATCTTTGCATCAGCTAACATAGAACGAGCAGCTCTTCCTTTCAGTATCTCCATTTTGTTGAGGAGTTCTGGGAGCACTGAACTGATGAGCTATCCCTTTCTGAGCACAAAACATTTTAATGTTAGCATTTCTGAATTCTGTTCCATTATCACTTCTTATTATTTTCACTTTATTTTCTATTTGATTTTCAACTTTAATGATAAATTCTTTCAGTAATTCAGCCGTTTCAGATTTAGCATAGAAAAAGAAAACCCATGAAAATCTTGTATAGTCATCAATATTAACTAAACATTATGATTTTCGTGCAATACTCTTGACATTTGTTGGTCCAAAAAGGTCCATATGTAACATTTGAAGATGTTTGGAAGTTGAGTTTATAAGCTTGGTCTTATAAGACGCTCTGTGTTGTTTTCCCTTTAAACATGCTGAGCAATGATCAGTTGTTGCAAACTTCTTAGATGGAAGTCCAATGACATGATTTCCTGATATAAGCTTGTTTATATTCTTGAAATTTGAATGTCCGAGAAATCTATGCCAAAGCTGACTTTCATCATGTGATGCTTTAGCAATTAGGCATGTTGTTTCAGTTGAAGGATCAACTTGAGACATATCCAGTTTGTATACATCTTTATCCCTTTCAACTGTAACAATTACTCAATCTTTGCTTATCTGAAAACCTGGCTTCAAAACATAATAGAATGAATTATCAAAAAGAAAAGAATATGATTTATCGCAAATTTGGATACACTTAAAAGATTAAAGTTCAACTGTGAGCAAAAGTTGACTTTGTCAAAGCTTATTATCCCATTTATACTGTTCGTTCTCTAGTTATTTTTCCACCAGCATCACCACCAAAGACGACGTGTGTTCCATCTTTTAGCTTAAAGTCTTGTAACAAGGTAGGATTGCCTGTCATATGCTGGCTACACCCACTATCCACATACCATGTATTGAGTGGTCTTCTTGGGCGTACCTGCACAACAAGAAATTTAAGTTGATATATCCACCCAAGCCGAGATGGTCTTGGGTTTTCCAAATTTATCAACAATAGTAAATTGTTTGTAATGAAGATTATTCAAATCAGGTTTATTCTTGATGAATTTACAAATCTTGTTTTAGAAATTGTTTGAGTTCTTTTTGAAAGCAATCATCCCATTTGATTGATCAATTTTTGACACGAATTGATGACTAACATTCTTATTATCCATTCTTATAGATCTTCGTATGAATTGTTCTTGCACATTTTGTTTAGATCTCACATAATTGTCCTTTTGAATAGATCTCAAACCAAAAGAAGGTTGATTTGTTAATTTTTGAAATCCATCAGTTTGATTTCTCATAAATTGAGGATTAACATAACCTTTGCTCAAGTTTGAGTTTGCAAATCCTCTTTTAGGTGATCTCTTTCTAAAGTATCAATTTGCAGTATTGTGAGTCTTCTCATCACAATAAGTACAGTACTTGTTAAAATAACAATCTGCTGTAGAATGATTTCTCATGTCACATATGTGACAATACTTGTTAAAATAGCACTCAGCAGTATTGTGATTTTTCATATCACAAATTTCACAGTACTTTTGTGGAGTTATAAACAACTGTTTGTTAACTTTTGACATTGACACTTTATCTGATTCATTTTTATATTTTGGTGTCAAATAGTTAAACTTTTGTTTTTCATTTTTCACATTTTGATGTTGTGTCAAATTATTTTGCAGTTGTTTAACATGAACTTCCTTCTCGAATTTCTTATGAACAAATCATTTTGCTACAGCGGAAGTCTTAGAATCTGAACTTGATTTTAGATCAGAGTGAGATTTGTTCATAGAATTCACCTTGTTGTTTTGAAGAGAATTCATATTTAACAAACCTGCTGACACAAATTTTATCGGTTTAAGTTTTGTTGTCGGATTTGTTGCTTTGATCAACTTTTTTGAACTTTTGTTTTTTCAAATTTGAATTTTGATGATTTCTTTCTTCTCCTTTGGTTCTTTGATTTAGAAGAACTTGGTTTACTTTTAGATTGAACATCATCAGAAGAAGATTCCTTTTCAGATTGAACTTGTTTTAGATTAATAGCGTTTGAATCTTCTGATGTTTCTACCTGTTGTTTATCTTTGCTTTGAACTTGCACTTCTTCTAAAACAAAATGCATTTGATCAGATTTGTTTTGTTTTGTTTGTTTAGGTTCATAAGATTTTATCTTGATTGGATGACCATTTTAATCTTTTCTTGATCATTTTCAACAAACACTTTTACATTTTCCTTTTCTTCTTCAGAATTTTTGTTTTTGACCTGAAAAGCTTTAAGTTTAGCTTTGTTCTTAGGAGAATGATAATGTGTATTGAAGTTCTCTGGTAAAGTGTTTATGATAGATTCAGGCATAGGTTCATGAGTGAAGCCTAACCCTGCTTTCTGTTTATCTTTCCTCTCACTTACCAGTTTTTCTACAATTAGTTTTGAACTTTTAACTTTAGCAAGATCTATTTGAGTAACAGCATGTGCTATCTTCTCCTGTTCAAGATTTTTGGTCATCTCTTCCAATTGTTTAGAAACAATTTCTAATTCTTTTAGAGTTTTGTTCCATGAAGTTTGAAGAGAGATAATCTTTTGATCTATTGTTTTATGACCAGATTTTAGTTTATTATGCATTGTCTCTTCTTGTTTTAGTTTCTCACAGATTTTATATGAGTAGTTTCTATAGTATTCAACATGTTCATAGCATGCTTTTGTGCATAGTTTTTGTCTCACTTTAGATGGGATTTCAGGGAATTTTGGAGATGAGGTTTCAGATTTTGAAGATGAAGTGTTAACCTTAGGTTGAACAGACTGTGCCATTTGAGCTACTTCATCTGTATCCTCCTTAGGATCCGATTTGGCACTCCAATCATAGTCATCTTCTTCATTCTCACCTTCCACCTTTGGATCATTATTTTCTGACCAATCTTCTATCCAATCTTCTCCCTAAATTTCTACAACAAGAGATAAACTTGATGTTAAATCATTAGTAAAATTGTTCAGCATATGCACTCTAATCATAACTATCTTTAATATTGACTACTAGAGCTTTCTTGGTTTCATGAGATGATTTTGTTTCATCTTTAAGCTCAGGCATAGGAAGACTTTGATAAGTGTTTTGAAAAGTCTTCTGAGCTGGTTCAAACCATTGATTGTTAGAACTTGATTGAGCATTTCCACCATTATTCCTTGTAGCTTTGCATTCTCTTTGGAAATGGCCATAGCTATTACAGTTAAAACACCTAGATTTTGACATATCAAATCCACCAGTCTTGATAGCACTTGGCTTGTATTTCCTGTTGACATATGAGTGTTTTTGTGTCGTGTAAGCAAACATCACCATTTGCCAGTCTAAGTCCATTTCTTCAACATCTTCAGGATCCATTTCAAACAAATACTACAAAACAAGATTGAATTGAGTTAAATGGCTACCTTGATATGCTTGAAAACTAGCCATAAATGCAGTAAATGCAGTTTTAGACTCTTCATCCTCTAATGGGATGCTTATCACATCTTTAAGTTTGCGAGATTTAGTAGAGTTAGATGAAGAAGTCTATGTTTGAACATTAGATGTTTAAGACTGAGATTTAGGAGGAGATTGAGAATGAGACTGTGTTGTGTAAGCAGGAGCACTAGTAAATGATGAATCAGTGAAAAATCCTGCTCCGACAAATAAATCTCCCTTTTCTTCTGTGACTTTCTCACTTTTTTCCATGAATGCATTTTCAATAGTATTTGCAGGAGAAGCAACAAACTGATACTAAGACATTGATGCTGCTCTATCATTGTTCCTTGAGCTTTCATCAATCTCTAATGATTCTATCTTGGCAATAAGTAGATCTAGATCCATAGGGAACTTCTGAGTATGTTTTAGTAAGGTTACTATTTGTTTCCATGATGAGGGTAAAGCATTGAGTAGTCTAATATTTAGATCTTCAAGATCAGGCTTAATACTAGCTGTTGACACCTCAGTTGTAAGTTGTACAAATCTGTTCATCATCTGGTTTATAGTTTCTCCAGACAAATGTTGAACAATTCTAATTGCCTTTTCAACTTTTGTTTCTTGAGATTTTAAATCTCCTTGCCTCCTTCACATATAGTCTTTAAGGCTTTATACATGGTATATCCAGTTTGATATCCATCAAGCCTTGCAAGAACTTCCAGAGGTAGTCCTTTAAACATCAAGGAATATGCTTTGACATCATTCTTTACTCTTCTCAAATCATCTCCTTGAAGATCATCTTCAGGATAGGGTTCTTGAGAACTTTAGTGTATACAAACCCTGTGAAAGGTCCATCAGTGATTATAAGGATGAATGGTCCTTTTTCTATAGATTTCCAAAGATCAGTGTCAATGGAATTTAAGTGATGTTTCAACCTAAGAGACCAATTTTTGAAATCAGCTCTGTTTTTAAGTTTTGGAACTCTATATTCAGAATCTTCTGATTTCACCATTTTTATATTTTTGTTGTTTTTCTTATATTTTGAATTAAGAAAAGGAATGAAAAAGTTGTTGAAAAATTTCTTTTAAAAAAATTCTAAGTGTCAAAGATGATACGCTTGAATAGTACTAAAACTGCCAAACAGTTTATGCACCTAAGTTGAGAGACGTCTAAGGGATTGCCTTAGAAAATTTTTCCAAAACGCCCAAATTGATGGGTCTGAACAGTAGTAAAACACCTGAAAAGTTGTGATGTGCCTACACAATTGTAATGCGCCTCAACAGTTGTCAAATGTCTAAACAGTTCAAATACGCCTCAACAAAGATGATGCGTCTGGACTTTTACTCTTCAACGGTGGTCAAACGTTTGAACTGAAAACGTCTACACGGTGTTAATGTGACTAAACAATAGTCAAACGCCTAACACTTAGAAAAATTTTCAGCAAACTTCAACCCTAATGCACCACATTCATCATGTTCATATGAATGTAACTAACTCAAATCTTCTGAAATTCTTCAAAAGTTGATGAATTGGATTGAAACTTTCCAATTAGATGAGTTTTATGCCGATAATCATTCTTCTAATATCAATTTCTGTAAATATCAACAACAAATCAATCAATTTTGTGATTTTCAGTTCGAAAAATAGTGGACTGTTCTAACATAATTCAACAAATTATCTCGAATTTGATGAACTTAACTGCTAATTGTGATTTATAACATGTTTCTGATGATGAAACACGTCTGAAATCCACAAATTTTCATTTGAATTGTCTATCAATCACAGATTCTGTGTGTTTTTTTTGAGTTTCAAAGTCCGAGAAACTTCAAAATCACTCAAATAACAGCTACCAACAGCTCTGATACCAATTGATAGGATCAATCGAGCTAATCTGTGATGATGTATGAACACAATTCAAAGAAAACACAATTCAAAGTAATCGAATTCAAGCAAGATATCAATAAGGAGAACAAGACGGATCTCATGAACCAGTAGCTTGAGAACTTCACCTTTATAACAGGTGAAACCATGACTCAACAATACTTCAGGTATGTTGAGATTGTGGACACTCTAATGGATGTTGGAGTGACACTTAAGAACATGCACATTGTATGGAATTTTATGTCCTCTCTCTCTAGACAATGGACACATTATTGTGATGTTATCAAAACAACTAAGAACCTTAAGACTCTTACTCTGATAGAGTTGTATGGTATTCTTAGTGGATACTAGATGGAGATGAATATGCAAGGTTCATCTGGTAACTCCAGCAATCAACTGAGTTCAGCCCTCCATGTGGTTAAAAGGGATAGCAAAGAACCATATCATCATCTTATATGCTACCCTAAAAACTCACAAAAGGGTTCTTGCATCACTTTACTTGAGACACCAAGAGTAAGATATACTCAAGGAAGCCCATTCCAAGAGACAAGCTCTTCACATGCCTTTGTGTCTTCTAGTGAAAGCACATACAACTTTCTTTTCACACTTGAAGATCTGGACTGTATCTATTCAGATGACCTGGAGTACATAGAGATAGTTCAACAAATGGCTCTTCTCACTCGTAGAGTGAAGAAGTTCTTGTTGGTCCATTTGATCAATTTTCAGTACAAATGAGATGTTGATTTGTTTGTGAAAGGATCGAGATCTAGTTTGATCAATTAGATTAAGATTTGTAGCAGAATAGAATAAGAATTAGACAAAATTTAAGCAAGAATAATATGAATATTCAATCAAACAGTGACGATTATAAGGAGAGAAAGTTTTCTGCAAAGAGAGTATTTTCATTCACGCACACGCTTCGGCTACAAGAAATTAGGTCAACATTCCTTTTATAAAGGAATGTGACATCAGCTGATGTCACTTGATAGTGACAGCTAACTGATTTATACAAACTACTGAAAGTAGACTAAACTACTGAAGATGTCCACAACAACTGAGGACACCTTCACAAAAAGCTAAATACCAGCTACAATTACAACTACTGAAATTATAACATCTGAAGTGTAAGAACTTCTGATGTTTTACATAAAATAAAACTACTGATTACAAACTACTGAAAAGTAAATCATCACAACTACTGAAAAGAACTACTTCAACTGTTGTGACAACTTCTGAGAACTTGGTCTTCAGACTTTGTCTTTAGCAGTTGTCTTCAGACTTTCTCTTCAGCTGTTGTCTTCGGACTTTGTCTTCGGACTTTGTCTTCGGACTTTGTCTTCGGACTTTGTCTTCGGACATTGTCTTCGGACTTTGTCTTCGGACTTTGTCTTCGGACTTTGTCTTCAGCTGTTGTCTTTAGACTTTGTCTTCAGCAGTTGTCTTCAGACTTTGTCTTCAGCTGTTGTAAACCACTTCAGTTGTTGTGATGTCTGTGGGACTTAAATATTTTTCTGATCTGGCTCATTGGTTCTTTTGGTCCAACAGTTTGATATTAAATACAATAAAGAGATAACAAAGATGAATAATAGTAAGAACAACAACAATGTCAACAAAAATGAATAATAATGATCAATATAATCAATAATAACAAAGCACAAATGTAGTTTAGTGAATAAACTGCTTATAAAGGTCTCTTGCAACAATGATTATAGATTAGAGTTTTTGCAAGGATATCCAACAATGAAAAAGATGAAATCTGTATATAGCAGTCCTAGTTTCACACGCAGTTTCGCTTTCAGCAAAAGCGAAAGTGTGCTGCTGAAACTATAGTTTCGCCTGGCAGAAACAACAGTTTCGCTGGGTGAACTAAACAGCTGACTATGAGTGAAACTACAGTTTCACTCATAGTTTCGTTGGACTACAAAACTAAACAAAATGAACAACATTCAAAAGTAAACTAATATTAAACCTGTTACAAAGTAATATAAACATAATCTAATCTAAGGTGAGTCCAACCTATACTTGATCTTTAATAGTCCCCCTAGGTTGGATCTTACCGCCTTCAGTTGTCTTGATTTGTCTAGTCTGCTCCAGTCTCTCCCATTGCATCTGATGTATCTTTATCTGCGCCAGTAGCTTCTTCCTTAGTGGCTTTAGGCATAGATTCTCCTTGCTCCTACAACATATTCCTTGAGAGCTTCATCAATTGATTCACTCTGGTCACCTCCTGCTTCATTAGCTCTCTCAGGACGAGCACTAATTTACTCAATTTGTCTTCATAAGTGCCCCATATCCATATCTAGCTCATCCTATGCTCTCACCTTCTCAGCTAGCTCCCTCACCTCTATCCTCACACCTATAACTTTATTAGCCATAGTCATAAATAGAATGGTTTCTTTTCTCGTCTCCTCCCCTGCCCCAGCTTTAATGTGGTTTTTACAAAGAACTAACATGTGTTTGTCACAAAATCCAAATAACTCCATCCGATCAAACAGTCCAAACTCAACCCCGTTTTTCACCTTGATCACAACCTCCCTCGTGTTGTTATCATAGAACCACTTCTCAAAGTTTTGTAATTGTTGGGGGAGGGGATCTGACAATCTAACCCTGTTCACTGTCTTTAGGGGTTTCACCCTCAGCATAATCTTTCCTTTGCCCATTTCCCAGTCCTTATATTTTTTTGATTTTCTCCTTTTAGCCGTCATAAACCCAAATGACTTAGAATTGTCATTCGCTCTATTCCTGATCTCCTTTTCTAGCAATGTAGCTCTCTCACTCAGATGAGCATTGAGTAACTGCAGCACCGCCAGCCTCCTCAAGTCCCATTTTGGCAAGGTATTGAATACCTTCCTCTTATGCAGGTAAGTAATTCATCCCCCTCTCCTCTTTATCATAAAAATTTTAAGGCTGGGGTTATACTTCCGGCTGATGATTATCTTATCAGGCTCTATTTTACTCAACCCTTCCAAGTTTTGGAATAGGGGAGTTAGCTCTTCAACCCCTTTCTTTTTCACAAACCACTCTTCCTTCGCCATCTCAAACACAACTCTATCATCATCACCCTTCTTAGCAACAAAGGTTAGGGGTATCTCATAAACCTTATAATATTCGGGTTCAAAATCATAGTCAACTAACTACCCATCACCTTCTTCTTCATCAATCAATCCCTTCTCAGCAGTCTTCTCAACATTTTCAACAAGAGTCTCTGTCACCACCTCTTCACGAACCAAATCTTTCTCAAAATCAAATTGCATGTTCACAAACCAGCCTCAAACATCTCTTCAGCATTGTACACAGTCGTAGTCTCCTGCCTTACTCCAGAACCTCCTGCCTCCTCAGTTGTTGCACCAGATATGCCCTCTCCTGCCCGGGAAGATGTACCCATATTTAGAAATGAGTAGTTGGAAGTATCAGACAAATTATCTAACTCAGGTTGAGTTAGCTGATTAGGCAGGCCGGCTACAGCCTTTAGTTGATTCACCCCCTTATGCAATCTATTAATCAATTTATTATGGTCCACCGACATCTTGGTCATGTCATCGATCATCTCATCCATCTACTTTTCCCTTAACACTTGATTGGTAAGTTTCGTATTGATCATGCTAAACTCATTAGCCAGAGATGTATTAAGGTTTCTTATCACATCCTCATCAAACTTGCTCTCTCCTCCCTCCTTAAGTACTCAGTGAAAGATTGATGTTTGTGTTTAGTCCTTCTCTTACCTTCTCCCTCATCATCTTTCTTTTTGGACCTCTTCTCTTTCTCAACCCTAGCCTCCTTAACCATCTCATGCACTTCACTGTCAAAATCACAATCCTTCTTTTTCATGTATGTTTTCCTCTTCTTAACAGCATGAGTCTGTTTCACCCTTGTCTCTTCAGCCCTTTTCTCCTCAGAGTCATTGGACCTCCTAATATAGCTCCATCTCTCCTAAGGGTACATCTTTTTCCCAAAGATGAGTAATCATTCCACTAAAGTCATCTCGAATAGCACAATAGTTAGCAAATATACTAGTGTTCATTTGTACTAATCTCTTGACCTCTCCATGTCGCAGAATGTTACGAATGAGATCATCAACAATCAACTGAAGGAATCGCGGGTACAAATGCCACTTGTCCTTCTCTAGTGCCATAATATTTTCAGCCATACAATCAAAAATCAACGAGCAATGTTGGCCTTCCTCCCTCTACAATAGATCACCATAGCCTTAGCCCAGTCCATATTCAGCCTATCTGATCCACCTTTTTGGTGATCTAAACACATGATAAACACGTGGGCTATATATCTCCACTCCTTGTGGAGAAGGGATTTTTTGACTTTGGAAGCTTCCGAAGCAAAATTTTCAAAACTCTCAGGAATATCTTCTGAAGTCATTTTGGCTTTGGAAGCTTTTAATCAAAACTTCCGAAGACAAATTACCTTCCGAAGATTTTTGACTTCCAAGAAAACTAACTTTTGAGCAAAAAGCAAACTACTTTTTCAGAGGTGGGACTCATATTCAAATTTCAAAGTTTATCCTCTTTCATTAACATTGTTTTAAATTCATTTCATATATAAACCCAATGGTTCCCCCTCTTTCTTTATCATCTTCATCTTCTTCCAGACCTAAATTCCCAAATCTCTCTCTAAAACCACCTTTGTTCAACAGTTTCTTCACCTCTAAGCTTTCTCAAATGGCCAAACTTAATTACATAAATGTCGCAAACTTTTTCATGCAGTTACACATACAACACAGACAACTCTAAGAAAGATCATCATTTCTCAAAGGTTTGTCGATTTTTGGCCCTGTCAAACTATTTCACCTCCCTTACCATTATTCATGTTCTTTATGAGGATCAATTGTTTGATTTCTGGATGATCTGTCAAGAGATTATTCTCGATGGAGAGAAGGCACTGTCTACCACAATGCAGGGGATGACAATCTTCATCACTCCGGCCATCATAAACACCCATCTTCAGCTGGATAATTAGGAAAGGAGAGTTGTTCTTTCCAAAGGAAGAAGTCAACATTCCTTTGAGCAGATGGGCTATAAAGGAGAACTTCATTTCAAGACCTTTAGGGAAAGGGAAGGTCTCCTCCCAGTGGAAGGATCTACTTCATATGGTCATCCACAACTTGTCTAACAAGCGTGGGGGTTGGGACCGGATTCCTAAAGATCTCTCCTTCATAGTAAATGGAATGGTTCAGGGGGCCAATTTCATTTACTCTCAGTTTGTTTATACAAATTTGCTTGTTAACTTGGACTCCTTAGAGTAATATATGTTTCTTAGATATGTCCAGCACATTCTCAATTGTTACCTGGGCTCAAATTTAAGGGAAACAAGTAATATTCTTAAATTAGGACATATGAGGCCCCACATATTTAAAATTTTGAAGAAGCCAACTCGTGGCTTCTCTAGGGTAGAAATAACCCTTGTCCCCCAAATGTTAGAGCTCATTGATCAAGGTGACAACCTAGCAACACAAGCTAGTGTTGAACCCACACCTTCAACCTCTCAACCACCAAAATAGCCACAAATCACCCTCACCTACAAAAGAAAATCCAAACAAACCCCTGCACAAGTTACTTAGTTTATGCAAGACCCCATACTGTTAACCACACAGGAGGACGTGGACACTAGAGCTCCCACTTCTCCTAAGGAGCAAACCACTCCCATTACATTAAATATTAGTCCTGAGGTTCCTCATGCTTAGACTGATAAGCTCATTAGTCCAACAGCCTGAAGCCTTCATTCAGAGTCTTAACACTCTAGTGAACAACCTTCGGGGGAAAATTACCATCCCTAGCCTTTAGATCTCAACAAACCAATCCCTAGCCTTGATTTCTATGATGATGAAGACTTAGGATTCAGTGAGTATCATGAGTCTCTCTTCTCTTCCCCCACTTAAAGAGAGATGACTACTCCTACTTCTCCCTTGTCTAGCCACATCATCTACCCACAAATAAGGTGGATGTTCCTAACTCTGTTCAAGAAGTGCATATGGAACATCCTCTCACTTATACAAGTGATTACATCTTTAAGACCTCAACCATGGCAACTCAGCCCTCTGATACTCCATCTGAAGTAGTCAGTGAGCAGAGGAAAACCAATAGCCAAGAACATCATGCTGGTGCTGAGACTGAGGAGTTTGGTCCAATTATCTCATCCCCTATTGAATCTTCTGCTGATGAAGAGGGGAATCTGAGACTAGAGGTGCAAAAACGGTAAAAAGCAGGCACCTATCTAGTCTCTAAGGTTAGTTACTTGGAATCTCAGGTGACTACCTTACACAACATGATCAATGATCAGCAAATTGAGATTTCTTATCTCAATGAGAAACTAGCTGGGAGACCTTTAAGAAGAGCTCAACCAGGAATACAAGAACCTGTGAATGTGATTAACCTAACTCCTAACTCACCTATGCAAAAGGAGATGCTACCAAAAAGATGAAGAAAGTCATTAAATTAAAGAACCGGGTAGTTCTTCGCAGAGCATGGACTTTGAGGACTCACCATCTTCACTTGCAACTGTCCATACTCAACAATATTCTCAAGTTCACATTGATGTGGACTCTATAGAATCCTTCATTTAGAGTCTTTTTGAGGAAGGCATTCCGAGGGCTATGTCATCTCCACCTCAAGGAACTTCCAATTACATCATATGGTGGATGTATGATGCCAACAAAAGAGACCTCATTCTTCAACGAGTTAAAGGGAAACATGAAATCTTCAATTTGTAGACCTTGAACTACAATGAAGGTCTTGACCTTGTCAACATGTCAGTTATGAATCCAAGCCAATCTAGACAAGCTAACAAGTTGGCTCAAAGGATTCAAGACAGGATTACTAAAGAGTTCAGCCTTAGAAGGAGACAAAGGCAATCAGGCAATGTTGTTGGTCAACTGGATATTGACGTAGACCCTGAGATTAGCTTTAAAGGGAAACCATTGACTAAAGGCCCATTGATTGAACTTTAGAGCCCTATCACACCAAGAATTAAAGGCCAAAGCTCTCTCCACCCTGAGTAACGAAGTCTGTGAGTGACATAGAGAAAAGAGAAATGACTCCTGTGGAGATTAAGGAGGAGGACAGAAAGAGAGGAAAAGGAAGCTAAGGGGAGAACTTATTTTATTGGGTCTGCTAGCTTCACGGAAGCTGCTATTAGGGCTGCTCCCAAACCAAACACTCAGAGAGATGAGTTGAGGGCAGTTAGGATTGTTTACATATAGACTAGGAACTATGATATTAGTAACATCATCTCCCTCCCCTTAGATGACTTAAATGAACTGACTGACATAGAAATATCAAAAGAAAGGAAGGATGCAGAGGATGCAAGATTGCTTCTTTAAATTAAGGAAGGAAACACAAGGATGCAAGATTGCTTCTTTAAATTAAGGAAGAAAACACACTAAAAAGGCTCTACAAACATATTCTTACCCTTTCACCAATTCAAGAAAGTCATGAACAAGAGGTTGTAGCTCCACAAGAACCTCATATAGACAAAGAAACTCATAGGACCAATACGATCAACTACCTGAGTGACACGGGCCTATATCAGGCAGATGCACTTCTTCCCTTGTCCTTTGAGTACATAGAGTTTGAGTATCTTAAACAGCTTGAACCTGAAGTACTCAAAGAGAGAAAGATAACAAAGAGAATTATAAGAGAAAAGGCTACAAATGAAAGAGCCATCATCCAAAAGAGCATGAAGATGTCTACTAATACGTATAGGATGATGATCTTCTTAAAGTTGTATGGAATCTCCGGAGACTTGGCCCTAGTCTCTATCAACCATGGATGACAACATTAGGGCGATCAAGCCGAAGATCAAAAGTGGAGAACTTGTTGACTTACACTCCCCACCAAGTCAGGTCCCTCAAGAAGTGGAGGTTAAGGTTGAACCTTTTGAAACAAAACAACTTGGACTGTCTACTGAGTCTCAACAAGATTCATCTTCTGATCCACAGCAGGGTTCTATCCCCTCTCAATCTAAACCTATGAGAGAGGAAAACCTAACTGAGCAAGTCAAAGATGATCATAAAGGTGTTGCAGGCTAGTCTTCTCAGTTAAAAAGTTCAAAGAGGAGAAAAAGGATGGCTTTTAACCAAAGTCTAAGAAGATGAAAGGGGCATCTATTTCCAAATCTCAAGATGAGTTAGAACATCTTAAAAATGTGCAACAAGAGGAAGCTCAACCAGCTCCAATCCAAGTAGCTCCTCTAGCATCAAGAAGACCCTTCTTGCAGGATCGTTCAAGGGCTTGAACACAATTACAACACAACAACACAATGAGAAGATTAACTAAACTTTTAATCAAACAGTGAACTAGGTAACCAAAGGTGATACAAAGAACACAAGTAAAGCAAGAGACAGAACAAGAGAGTATAGTTTTCAAGGGAGGAGTATATTGCTTTCTCAAGTTCTTTTACAAGTGTTACAAAGCATAAAGAAAGATACAAGAACTTGGAATACTTATACTACAACCTACAGCCGGCTATACTATGAAAGCCAGCTGGATACAATTGACTAGACACTAACAAAATCAATTGTAGAATCAAAAGGCATATCTGCCTTTTGACCTTGTGACTATGACATGCCATAGCTCACATCCTTATATATTACAAAAAGGATAAAGTACATAAAGTGGAAAGTTTCAGACTCAAGACCTCAATGTACAGTTACCAAAAGCATGGACCTTTTCACCAACTCTTGTAAGTTGGTGACTTATCAGAGACGCAGCGGAAAAGGTGCTTTATGGAACAGTACATCAGATAAAGCATGTGTACTAAAAGTCTTCGGAAGAAATCTGTCTTCATAGGGTGAAGCTTCGGAAGACTTTGTCTCTTGAAGTTTCGGAAGACTTCATGTTTGGCTTCGGAAGATATTGGTCTTGGCTTCGGAAGATATTACACTTAGAGTATTTTCTAATGCTTTGTGTAATTCTTCCGAAGCATTCTTCACTTCAGTACTTAGTGCATGTTGCTGAAACACGTAGGCAGTTTTGGGTGCATCAGACTTCAGGAATCCTTACAAACTCCCCCTAGGCTGATGCTACCAAAACACTTAGAAGATCTTTAAATGTTTGTAGTCTTCAGTACAATCAAGACCATTCCTTTCTTCATTTGATGGTCAGGATCATCAAGACTCTCATAGTATCTTCTCATTTCAAAGAGATCATGCAGAGGTAAGTTGATTATGTCTTGCCATGAGTAGACATTTTCAACACCTTGATCTCTGATAACATTCCATCTTTCTGGATTGGTAGAGTAAGTCCAGGATAAGATGGGTGTCTCAGTTGCTAGAGGAGCCACTTGCATAGGAGTTGATTGGGCTGCCTCATCATGCACTTCCTCAGGTTGATCTGATTCAGCCTGGGGTGTAGAGGTAGATGACTTTGGCTTCTTCTTTTTAGTCTTTGGTTTAGAAGCCATTTTCTTCTTCCTCTTTAATGTCTTTAACTGAGAAGACTGGTCTGCAGCACCATGTTGATCATCAGTGTCTTTCTCAGTTGGGTGTTCCTCCCTCACAGGTTCAGAAGGAGAGGGAGTTTGACCCTGTCTTGGATCAGAAGATGAAGTTTGCTGAGGCTCAGCTGGAGGTTCTGGTTCAGGTGTCTCTGGTTGTTCAAACTTGACCTCCACTTCAGGTGGGACTTGACTTGAAAGAGAGTGCAAGTCAATCATTCACCACTTTTAATCTTCTGCTTGATCACCCTTATATGCTCATCCATTGTAGATAGAGACATGGGACCAAGTCTCCTTCCGGAGAATCCATATGTCTTCAAGAAGCTCATCATTCTTTGTCTATCAGCAGACTTCTTTGCATTCTTTTGAATGATGGCTCTTGACTTTGCAGCTTCTTCCCTTAGCTTCCTTTTGGTTGTTTTTCTTTCTTTGACTAGCTCAAGCTCAAGTTGCTTTAAGTACTCGAACTCAATGAAGTCATAGGACAGGGGAAGAAGTGTATTTGCCTTATAGAAGCCTGTGGCACTCAGGTAGTTTATCATTTTGATTCTATCCTCTTCTTTATCTACCTGAGGTTCTTGTGGAGCCACATCTTCCTGTGCAGGACTTTCTTGAACTGGAGAGAGAGTGGGAGTATGCTTGTGAAGTCTTTTCTGTCTCCTCTCCTCTTTGAATTGGAGAAGTAAACTTGCATCCTCTTTCTCCTTTATCTCTCTTGACACTTCCATGTCAGCCAGTTCATTCAACTCTTCTAAGGGGAGGGAGATGATTTCATCAACATCATAGTTCCTGGTCTGTAAATAAGTAATCCTGACTGCCCTTTATTCATCATTTTGAGTATTTGGTCTGGGGGCAGCCCTGATTGCAGCTTGCATGAATTTAGATGACCCAGAAGAAGTTTCTCCCCTTAGCCTCCTTTTCCTCTCTCTCTCTCTTCCTCCTCAATTTCCTCAGGAGTCATTATCCTTTTCCCTTTGTTACCAACAGACCTTTGTGACTCAGGGTGGATTGAGGCTTGGCCTTCATTGCTTGGTGTAGCTTCCATGCTCTGGCCAGAGAGAGGCTGAGAAACACCTTCACCAGCAGGTGTCTCAGATGGAGTTTGGACCTCTGCAGCAGTTGTTGATGGTGAGACAAGGGTCTCAGGTTCTGCCACTGGGCCTTCAGCCAAGGTTTCCCCTATGAAACTAATCTTAGGGTCCACCTCAACATCCAGTTGACCGATGACATTGCCTGATTGCCTAAGTCTCCTCCTTAGAGAGAACTCTGCAAGGATCCTGTCTTGGATTCTTTGAGCCAGCCTGTCAGCTTGTCTAGATTTGCTTGGATTGACAAATGGCATGTTGACTAAATCCAGTCCTTCATAGAAGCTCAAGCTTTGGAACTGAAAGACTTCTTGTTGGCCTTGAACTCTGTGAAGTATGAGGGCTCTTCTGTCATCATCATACCTCCATCTGATGATGTAGTTGCCAGTTCCATGTGGTGGAGATGAGACAGCCCTTGGTATACCTTCCTCAAAGAGACTCCTGATGATAGAGTCTATAGAGTCCACATTAATGTGAGTTTGAGGAAGTTGCTGAGAATGCACAACAGCAAGTGAGGATGGTGAATCCTCTATGTCCATTCTCTTTGAAGAACTCCCAGGTTCTGTGGTTGTGATAACTTTCTCCCCCTTTTTGGTAGCATCACCCACTTGCATAGGTGAGCTGGAGGATAAATCAGTCACTTCCACAGGTTCTTGTGTTCCTGGTTGAGCTCTCCTTAAAGGTCTCTCAGCTAGTTTTTCCTTCAAATATGAAATCTGAAGTTGCTGATCATTGACCCTGTTTTGCAGGTAGTCACCTGAGATTCTAAGCGACTAACCTTAGAGACTAGATAGGTGCATATTTGTGACAATTTGTGTACCTTTAGTCTCAAATTCCCCTCATCTTCATCAGAAGAATCACTGGGGGATGAGAGGATTGGACCAAAGTCCTCTCTCTCACCACCAGCTTGAGTTTCTTGGCTGCTGGTTTTCCTCTGCTCACTGGCAACCTCAATTAAGATTCCAATGGGCTGAGTTGCCCGTGGTTGAGGTCTTAATGATGTAATCACTTTCAAAAGTGAGAGCCTCTTCCATATGGACATCCTGAACAGGTTCAGATGTGTCCACCTCAGTAATAGGTGACTGATGAGGGATAGACTGAGGAGAGTCAGAGGTACTCATCTCTCTTTGAGTAGGGGAGGAGAAGAGAGACTCATGGTACTCACTGAATCCTAAGTCTTCATCAGTGTAAAAGGATAGGTTGGGAATTGGTTGGTTTAGATCCAAAGGCTGGGGATGGTAGCTGTCCCCTGAAGGTTGTTCACTTGAGTGTTGAGACTCAGAGTGAAAGCTTACGGTTGTTGGGCTAATGAGCTCATCAGGTTGACCTTGAGGAACCTCAACCCTGATAGGTAAAGTAATGGGAGTGGTTTGCTCCTCAGGAGAAGTGGGAGCTCTGGAGTCCACTTCTTCCTGAAGGTTGAGTATTTGGGGGCCTGCACAGACTCAATAGCCTGAGCAGGGGTTCGTTGGGATTTTCTTTTGTAGGTGATGAATATTTGAGGTTGTGAAGAGGGTAGGAGAGCAGTAGGTGTGGGTTCAACACTAGCTTGGACTGCTATGTTGTCACCTTGAGCAATGAGCTCTAACATTTTTGGGACTAGGGCTGTTTCTACCCATGAGAAGCCTACAGTTGGCTTCTTCATAATTTTAAAGATGTCGGGCTTCATCTGTCCCAGTTTAAGAATATTGCCTGTTTCCCTCAACTGTGAGCCCAGTTCACAATTGAGAATGTTTGAACATATCTAGGAAACATGTAATACTCTAAGGAGTCTAAGTTTGCAAGTAAATTAGTATAAACAAATTGTGAATACCTGAACTTGACCCCCGAACCATCCCATGAACTATAAAGGAGAGATCCTCAGGAATGGTCCCATCCACCATGCTTGTTTGATAAGCTGTGGATAACCACATGGAGCAGGTATTCCACTGGGATGAGACCTTCCCTTTCCTGAAGGTCTTTACAGAGAAATCTCCTTCATATCCCATCTGCTCGAAGGAATGATTAACCGCTTCTTTTGGGAAGAACACTTCACCGGCTTCATCATCCAGCTGAAGATGTCGGTTGATGATGGCGGAGTGATGAAAATTGTTCTCCCCTGCACTGTGGCAGACAGTGCCTTCTCCCCATCCATAATGACTCTTGGCAGGTCTTCCAGAATTCAAGCAAATGATCCTCATATAGAGGAGGATCAATGGTTAGGGAGGTGAAGTAGTGAGACAAAGACAAGAAACGGCAAACCTCTGAGAAATGAGGATCTTTGTCAGAGCATAACAGAGCAACCTGATTGTGTTGTCTGTGTAGCTGCATGGCAAAGTGAGGATCATTTCTGTGTGTAAGGTCAGCCATTGTGAGGTAGCTCAGAGATGAAGAGAAAAAAATGGGAAGGAAATTTTAGAGAGAAAGCTTTGGGTTTTAGGTATGGAAGAAAAGCAGATGATAGAAGAGGGGGGAAACCGTTGGGTTTATATGAGAGAGAAGGATTTCAGATAAAGTTTAATGAAAGAGGATAAACTTTGAAATCCGTATGTCGGTCCACCTCTGAAAAAGTAGTTTACTTTTTGCTCAAAAAGTAGTTTTCTTGGAATTCGAAAAGCTTCCGAAAGTAATTTGTCTTCGGAAGTTTTGATTGAAAAAGCTTCCGAAGCTAAAGTGACTTCGGAAGAATTTTCCTGAGAGTCTTAAAGATTTATGCTTCGGAAGAGAAATAAACTTTTGGATGCTTTGTATAAGAATGAACAAAGCTTCCGAAAGTAATTTTTGCTTCGGAAGGAAAAAGTCCTTAAAAATGAATAAGTGTCTAAGTTAAGAATTTTAAGCTTCGGAAGAAATTTTGACTTCTTCCGAAGGTAAAATTTCTTAGACAGTCATTTATTTTGAAGACATATTTTTCTTCCGAAGGTAAAACGTTATCTTCGAAGTATCAGAAAATTTTCAAGAATCTAAGGAAAGTCTTCAAAAAGAGTTTTCATTCAAAAAAACATGAGCTTATGAAAGTGATGAACTAGACAACTTAGGACACACATATTTTTTTAAGAAGAAATAATTAGAATTAGTTTTAAGAAAAAGTCTACTCAAAGTTAATCATCCCAATAGCTGATATCAGATACTTAAATCTCTGTTCATCAAAAGCTTTTGTGAACAGATCAGCATATTGTTCATCTGTGTGAACTTTGACTAGTTTAATTAACCCCTTTTCATAGTATCTCTTATTAAATGATACCTGATGTGATGTGTTTGGTCCTTGAGTGCTGCAGGGTTCTCAGTGATAGAGATAGCACTGTTGTTGTCTATGTGGATAGGAGTCTCTTTGAAGTTAAATCCGTAATCTAGCATCTGATTTTGAATCCAAAGCACTTGAGCACAGCAGCTTGCAGCAGCAATGTATTCAGCCTCAGCAGTTGATGCAGACACAAAGGTTTGTTTCTTGCATTGCCATGAGACACAACCTTCCACCAAGGAATTGACATCCCCCAGATGTAGACTTTGCAGTCATGTTGCAGCCACCATAGTCACTGTCTGTATAGGCATACAGATTGAAATTAGAATTCTTTGGATACCATAAACCAAGTGTTGAAGCACCTTTGAGGTATCTTAAAATCCTTTTCACAGTGATTAAGTGAGACATCTTAGGATTGGCTTGATATCTTGCACAAATACATGTAGCAAACATGATATCAGGGCCTGCTAGCTGTAAGATACATAAGAGACCCAATCATAGCCCTGTATAAGTGCTCATCTACACACTCCCCCTCAAGATCTGGACCAAGGGAGTGGTTTCTGGCTGTGGGTGTCTTAGCAGTCTTACAATCAGTCATGTTGAACCTCTGAGTATATCTTGAACATACTTTGACTGACTTATGAAAATGCCATCTTCAACCTGCTTCACTTGAATTCCTAGAAAGAAATTAAGTTCTCCCATTCAACTCATTTCAAATCTATCTTTCATCAGCTTTTCAAAGTCTTTGCAGAGCCTTGAATGGTTGAGCCAAAGATGATGTCATCCACATATACTTGAACTAGCAGAATGTCGTTCCTTGTCCTTTGATGAAGAGAGTTCCATCTATAGTACCTCTCTGTAACCATGTTTACAGAGATACTCAGACAGTGTCTCATACCACTTCTGGGTGCCTGATGCAGCCCATAGAGAGCTTTGTCAAGCTTGCAGACATAATCAGGATGATCAGGATCTACAAAACCAGGTGGTTGTTTGACATAAACCTCCTCATCAATCACTCCATATAAGAAAGCACACTTTACATCAAGTTGGTAGACCTTGAAGTTCTTGGATGCAGCAAATGCCAGGAATATCCTAACAGCTTCTAGTCTAGCTACAGGAGCAAAGACATCAGTGTAGTCAATCCCTTCTTCTTGTGTATATCCTTGAACAACTAGTCTTGCCTTGTTCTTGATGATGATTCCTCTATCATCCTTTTTTTCCTAAAAACCCATTTGGTTCCAATGGTAGTCTTCCCATGAGGAAGAGGACAAAGGTTCCAAACTTTCTGCCTTTTGAATTGAAGCAGCTCTTGTTGCATAGCTTCAACCCAACTTCCATCCTTTAGAGCCTCCTCAACTTTCTTTGGCTCTAACTGGGATAGAAAACAAGAGTGAAGACAAACATTTGCTTCATGGGTTTGCCCTCTTGTATTTACCCCGGAGATAACATCTCTAATGATGTTTGTGGTAGGATGAGACTGTGGATCCTTAGCTGAGGGATCACAGCAAGTTGCTTAGATAGATCCAATTTGAGAAATTTAGATCTGGTCTTGAAGATTGATCCTCCACATTATCACACCTATCAAGATTAACTTGATCCAATGAGTGTGTGACATCATTGATGTTGTCATCTATGGTATGGTTTTAGCATCAAGAAATTCTTGATCACTATCACCATCACCATTGTTGTCTTCTGCAATTGAGATGTCTTTATCTGGTTGAGAAGCCTCTGAGCTGGAATTTGAAGGCATACCAGATGTATCAGCTGGATTTGTCATTGTTGTGCTGATAGAAACTCATTTGCTGAAGTAGTTTCAACTGGAGCTGAAGGTCTTCCTAGCTCAAATCTTGGATCAGGATCACCTGTATTTAATTTTCTGCAGATCCTGAAACATGCTCACAAGATTTATTAAAACAGTTGGTAACTAAATCAAGATCAAATAGCCAATCCGGACCAGAACCAGCCACACTGGGAGTGTGCTCATTGAAAGTCACATTGGCTGACTCCTCAATGATTCTAGTTCTGAGATTGTATACTCTATAAGCTTTAGCTTGAGAAGAGTATCCAATGAAGTGTCCATCGTCTGATTTCTCAGCAAACTTGGCAACTTGATCTTTGGTATTCAAGATGGTGCAGGGACATCCAATGACCTGAGAAAACCAATGAAAGGTTTCCTCTTGTGCCAAAGTTCATAAGGAGTCTTACCATGTGTCTTAACTACTAAAACTCTGTTTTGCACATAGCAGCAGTATTAACTGCCTCTGCCCAGAAGGTGATAGGCAGTTTAGAGTCAGACAACATAGTTCTTGCAGCTTCAATAAGTGTCCTGTTTCTCCTCTCAGCAACTCCGTTTTGCTGAGGAGTCTGGGAGCACTGTATTGTCTTGTAATACCCTTTTCATCACAAAATGTATCAAGAATTTGGTTCTTGAATTCAGTTCCTTGATCACATCTTGGTTTTGACCTTGTGATCACATTGATTCTCAATCTTTAAGATGAAATTCTTTAGAATCTCAGGAGTCTCATCTTTAGTTCTAAGAAAGAAACCCAAGTGAATCTTGTAAAATCATCTGTGATCACTAGACAGTATAAGGTCCTTCCTAAACTCATTACACTGGTGGGGCCAAAGAGATCCATATGTAATAAGTGTAGGGAGTAGTGATGGAGTTCTTTTCCTTAGGCTTGTGAGATACCTTGTGTTGCTTCCCTTTCAGGCATGCAACACAATGATCATCACTTGTAACTCTTTCTTTGGCATTCCAGTTACCAGATCATGTTGATTAATTTATTCATATTCTTAAAGTTTACATGGCACATTCTTTTATGCCATAGGAAAGACTCATCACTATTTGCTTTAGATAGAAAGCATGAAACTTCTCTAGAGGGAGATGTTTCTTGCAAATCCATCTTGTACATGTTCCCTTTCCTGGGGCTCTGAGCAGGATATGCTCATGAGGAATGACCACTCCAGGCTTGAGAACAATGCACTCATGCTCAGTGAAGAGCATGTTATGACTCTGATCACAAAATTGGGATACACTCAGAAGATTGTACCCAAGCTCCTTAACAAAGTTTACCTTCTCAATGCTGAGCTTACCATTTGTGACCTTGCCCCTTCCATAAATGTAACCACCTTCATCTCCTCCAAAAGCAACTGGTCCTCCATCAATTCTCTCAAATTATGAAGTAAAGACCTATTGCCTGTCATGTGCCTGGAACAGCACTGTCAATTATCCAGACATTCTTGTTTGTCTTGAGCTGTTCCTGCACAAAGAAAATGATTAGTTACATTTGGAAACCCAAGCCTTACTTGTCTTGGTTCAGTAAGTGTAATAGAAGGTGATGCAACAGTAATAGATCCTATGGTTGTACAGAGGGGATCTTCAGCTGTTGTGATGGAGAAACCTCAGTCATTTGGTCTTTCTTAGACTTCCACACCACCTTTGGAGTCTTGGACTTGACCTTCAAAACCTTAGAAGCTTTTGGAGCTTCACAAGTTTTAATGACTGATACTTCGGAAGAATCTACAGTCACTGCAGCAGACTTTAGTGCTTTGGAATAACTCCATTCTTCCGAGACCAACTTTGCTTCCGAAGGTAATTTTCCATTTACCTTCTTCTTTGATTTGGAGCTTCCGAAGGAAACAGACTTTCCTTCTGAAGCTTTAGACTTCTTGAGATTCTTTGAAGTCTTTGTATTGGTCATGTGGATAGTACTTTTAGGATTGTATGGACAATCCTTGGCAATATGAGAAGTACTTTCACACATAACACACAACTTTTCTTCTTCAAAGAAATCTCCTTTTGAGAGCAAGACTGGCTTTGGTCACATCCCTTTTTCACCTTCATCTTGGTAGATGCAGATACAATTCCCTTGGGCTGTGAACTGTTCTTGAATTTGATGGTCCAGCTGTGCAGCAGTGGTACACAGCAGCTCAGTCTTCTTCTTTGTACTGAGATGATTTGAACATGAACCAGAACTCTTGGCTAAGAAGCTTTGGTGGATGTCTTCAGTCCTTACTGCTTTGAAACCTGCAGAGATAAACACTTGTTTCTGCTTAGCATCAAAGGTAGCCTTGATTTCTTGAGCCTTCTTTGCTTTCCTTTTGCTCTTCCTGATCAAGTTCTTTCTCTTGGACTTGGTCATCACAGTTAATTTCTTCTCTTCAGAAGGATAGTGGCCCTTGGAGGAATCCTCTTCTTCACTCTTCTCAGAGGGATTCCTCACTATCACTTCTTCATCATCCTCACTTATTGGATCTATGAGAGGAAGCTCATCTTCACAAGTTCCACACCTAGGAGATCTTACAGACAAGATTGTGTGTGGAGGAGCTATCTCATTTGATCCCAGTCCCTGTCTATTTTGATAACAACCTTATTGTGTAGGGATGAGGATATCATGTTCTTTAAGGTCTCTTCTTCAAGAACACTTTTCTCTCTACCAGGGCTTTGCTGATCACAAGCTCAACCTGGCACTTAGTCAACTTAGTGATGAGATCTTGGATCTGAGTTCTAAAATCTGTATGTTCATGTTTTAGTACTGAAATGGTTTTCTCCAAGTCTTCTATCTTTAACTTGTATCATTTTCAGACTTTCTAAAATCAGATTTTAATATGTTTAATGACTCAAGATCAGATCTCATCTCTAGGTTGTAGGACCTGTATCTATTTACTTTAGCAATGCATTCAGGGGAGCAAAGATGTTCTAATACCTTGGCTTCATCATGGTCAGCCATCAATGCTTGGTTTGGAGAAGCATCCTCCACCTGAAAACTCCAGTCAAATCCTCCCTCTTCAACAGCAACCGCAGCATGTTGCTTTGTCTTCTCAGCCTGAGGGGTATTGTTAGTGTAGTTTGGTCCGAGTTGTGTTTGACCCCCATTTGCTCTAGGTGCCTTACACTCCCTAGCAAAGTGACCCATAAGGTTACAATTGTAACACTTAACTTTGCTTTTATCCAGCCCAAACTTACCACTGGTAGCATTGCTTGGAAATCTTCTTCCTGTCCTCTTGTAGAACTTCTTGGCTCTGTGAGTGAGAAGAGCCATCTGCTGAACTATCTCCATGTATTCCAGGTCATCTGGATGGATACAGTCTAGGTCTTCAAGAGTGAAGAGATAATTTCCACAGCTTTCATCTGCAGACACAAAGGCTTGAGAAGAACTTGTCTCTTGGAATGGGCTTCCTTGAGTAAAGTTCTCCCTTGGTGTCTCCGGGAAGGTGATGAAAGGACCCTTTTGTGAGTTGTCAGGGTAGCATAGGAGATGATGTTGGGGTTCTATGCTGTCCCTTTCAACCACATGAAGGGTTGAACCCATTTGATTGTTAGAGTTGCCAGATGAACCTTGTAAGTTCATCTCCATCTGGTATCCACTGAGAATCCCATATAACTCTGTTAGAGTAAGAGTTTTAAGGTTCTCGGTCCTCTTGATTACCACACAATAGTGTGTCCATTGCCTAGGAAGTGAGGACATGAACTTCCTTACAATGTCTCTGTTCTCAAGAGGAACTCCTCCATCCACAAGGGTATCCACAATCTCAACATACCTGAAGTATTGTTGGGTCATGGTTTCACCTGCTTTAAAGGTGAATTTTCAAACTGCTGCTTCAGAAGATCTTTCTTGTTCTCCTTGGCTTCAGAGGAGCCTTCATACATTAGCTTCAGTGCATCCCACAGCTGTTTAGCTGTCTTGCACTTCTTAAAACCTCTGTACACAGAGTTTGGGATAGCAGTCTGAAGAGCAGTCATGGCCTTCCTGTCAATCTCTACTCTTTTCCTATCTTCATCTGAGTAGTTGGCCACATCTTTAGGAATCATACCAGCACCGGTAGCAGAGGGGGTGCTGGGTATGAAAGGTCCATATTCAACAGATTCCCACATTCTTGAGTCAAGAGACCTGATGAAGCCTTCCATCCTCATGCACCAGGTGTCAAAGTCATCAAGAGTGATCAATGGGGATTTGTTCATGGTTCCAGTCTCCATATCAGTCTTTGAGATGGAAGCCATTTGAAAAGTTTAGTGTTTGTGTGTGTGAGGGATCTTAAGATGGTTAGATCTTATATCACGAGCCTGAGAGCTCTGATACCAATTGCAGGATCGTTCAAGGGCTTGAACACAATTACAACACAACAACACAATGAGAAGATTAACTAAACTTTTAATCAAACAGTGAACTAGGTAACCAAAGGTGATACAAAGAACACAAGTAAAGCAAGAGACAGAACAAGAGAGTATAGTTTTCAAGGGAGCAGTATATTGCTTTCTCAAGTTCTTTTACAAGTGTTACAAAGCATAAAGAAAGATACAAGAACTTGGAATACTTATACTACAACCTACAGCCGGCTATACTATGAAAGCCAGCTGGATACAATTGACTAGACACTAACAAAATCAATTGTAGAATCAAAAGGCATATCTGCCTTTTGACCTTGTTACTATGACATGCCATAGCTCACATCCTTATATATTACAAAAAGGATAAAGTACATAAAGTGGAAAGTTTCAAACTCAAGACCTCAATGTACAGTTACCAAAAGCATGGACCTTTTCACCAACTCTTGTAAGTTGGTGACTTATCAGAGACGCAACAGAAAAGGTGCTTTATGGAACAGTACATCAGATAAAGCATGTGTACTAAAAGTCTTCGGAAGAAATCTGTCTTCATAGGGTGAAGCTTCGGAAGACTTTGTCTCTTGAAGTTTCGGAAGACTTCATGTTTGGCTTCGGAAGATATTGGTCTTGGCTTCGGAAGATATTACACTTAGAGTATTTTCTAATGCTTTGTGTAATTCTTCCAAAGCATTCTTCACTTCAGTACTTAGTGCATGTTGCTGAAACACGTAGGCAGTTTTGGGTTGCATCAGACTTCAGGAATCCTTACACTTCTTGTCTAGGACTTACTCTACTAATATAGAAAGATGGGATATCATCAGTGATCAAGGTGTTGAAGATGTCAACACATGGCAAGACATGTTCAATCTACCTCTACTTGATCTTTTGAGATAAGAAGATGTTAGGATCAGTGATCTAAGTTTGATTAATTAGAGAGTATTGCAACGGAATTCATACAATTAATTAAACAATTCACAAGAACACAATTGATATTCAATGTAACAGTAAACAGTTATAGAAAGAGAGAATTCTGCAAAAGAAATATTTCATTCATATGCTTTCGTGGTGGCTCAATGTCACACGTTACAACTAGGTCAACATTCCTTATATAGGAAATGTGACGTCTGCTAATGTCACTTGATAGTGACATCTAACAGAATTATTCAAACTACTAAAATATGCAAACTACTGAGAATGTTCTTAACTGCTGATTACATCTCAGAGAATGCTTAAGTACAAAAACATAAAACTACTGAACTACAACTACTGAAACTATAACTATAGAAAAGTGAATTATAAGTACTGAAAGGAAACCATCACAACTACTAAAGTTAATTACTTCAGTTGTTGTGACAACTACCGATCACTTTGGTCTTCAGTCTTTGTCTTCAGTCTTTGTTCTTCAGTACTTACTTTTAGACTTTGTCTTCAGTACTTTACTTTCAGACTTTGTCTTCAGTACTTTACTTTCAGACTTTGTCTTCAGTAGAAGTCTTCAGATCTTGTCTTCAAACCTTGTAATCAGCTGATGTCTTCAGCTATTGAGATCTTCTTCAGTAGTTGTAATGTCTGTGGGACTTAGAGGTTTTTCTGATCAGGCTCATTGGTTCTTTTGGTCCAACAAACTCCCCCTGAACCAATGAAGCCGAAACCTTTAAACTTATTGATGATCCCACTTATTCTTGGCAGAAACACCCTCTTGATCAGCTTCAGAGGTAACCAGTTTAGCACAGGACGGGAAAAGGTTTCTAATCTTTTGATCGGCTAAGTATGGAAGGGAACTCTATCTTAGGGAAACTGGACACAGAGTCTTGTCCCAACCATGAAACCTAATTCCCATTAATGAGTCTATAAGACTCACTAGCATAGGCCTCAAGGAGAACAACTTGTTCCTCCTTGGTGAGTTCTTCTGCTTCTCCCTCGAAGAACAACTCCAGGCCATAATACTCAAACAGGTATCTCACTGTCTTTCCATTTTTCAACTCCACATTTGTTATCTCCTTTAAGCAAATTCATCAGGGTGAGAGCCTTCAAGCAACGACTGGAGTTCTCTCTTCTAAAGATCTTCAAGTCTTTTGTATAACAACCCCTTCTTGATCATTTTGTTCTCAAGAATAGATTGAGGGGTTGTCTTGGAGTTGTGAGCTCTCTTGAATTCTTCAATGATTTCCCAGGTTGAGACTACCATGGCCAACGTAAATGTAGTATTCAAGGTCTTCTTCACTTGGCCATGATATCTACTTGGTATATTCTTCTTATGAATTCTAGAACTTACCCTGGGGTCTGGCCAGATCCACACTCTTTCTCTTGATGTTGAAAAGTATGTCTAAGAGTGTACAGCCTTAGAGTCTGTTTCTTCATTTCTTGAATGGATGAGGACTGAGGGAAATCCTTGTCAACCATCTTGAGAAACTGCTCATCATGCTACTTTTGCTGTTCTGCTTCTTCAATCTTTACCTTCACCATCTGCATTTGCAAGTCAGGTGTAATCACTTGTTGACTTCTGTGCTCAGGTGTTTTAAGATTGAGAACAGCAGAGATTGGCAGACAATCTTCATCATCATCCTCTTCTTCATCTTCTTCTACCCTCAACACCCTTCTCCTCCTTCTGGGTGTATCACTGGGTAAGGTTTGAGGTGGTTTTTGGGTAAAGGGATTGGTTTTGTGGGTTGAGTTGTGGGTGGCTTTGGTTTAGGGATAGGTTTGGGAGTTTTTAGAGATAAGGGTTGTGTTTGAGTGGGAGTGTGAGAAGACTGACTTAGCATTTTGGTGGTGAGTTTGTCTTTGGAGAGCTTTGCCATTTCAGTTCTCTTCCCTGCACCTGTTTCATCCAGTGCTTCGATGATCAACCCTTTATTATAGCCTCCAGCAGAGCAGATTTTCTTGGTTATCTCCAAGATACTGTCTCTGGACCAGGCCTTTATCTCTATCAATGATATTCCAAGGTATTTGACAATCAATCTTATCATTATCTCTAATCTTTCCCTATCCAACACACTATAACCAGCCCATCTAGATTGAATCTCTTCAATTTCCAGCCTTCTGATCTAGTGTCTTGTGTGGCTGTGTCATGACCTTGTCGAAAGAGCTGATTTATAATTTTATCCATGGATCTGCTGTGAGCTTCATCAGCATCTTTAACAAGATCTCCTAAGGATTTATCTTCATCAGCTTTTGACTCAGCACTTTTCTTTCTTTTATATGTGATCAGCTGATCTTCCTTCTCTTTATCTGTGATCAGCTGTTCTGAGATCAGTTCTTTCTCCACCTCCTTCTCTTTTGCAGGTTCTTTCTCATCATCAACTCTTTTTCTTTTCTTTTCTTTCACTGCCTTAGACTTGGAAGTCTCCCCCTTTTTGGTTGCATTGGGATCAGGGGCTTGGAAGGCAGAAAGAGATTTGTGAACAGCATCATCATTGAGAGTTTGTAGATTTGAGAAGATCCTCTCATCAATGGCTTTATGCACTATGTCAGTGATGATGGGAGTGATGAGAGGTAAGGAGTTTTGAAAGATAGCAACCATCTGCTCAGAGGGGTTTTGTCCCTGAGAGGTGGTGTCAAAAGTAGTGGCTGGAGGCTTAGTTAAGTGTGTAGCCTCAGTGTTTGGTGAACTTTCAATTGAAGGTGCCATCTGTGGGGTTTTTAGGGTAGATGGACTTTGATCCTGAGACGTTTTGGCTAGTAGCTCTTTGAGTCAGCTCACCTCAATCTCTAGGATGGTATTATGGGCTAATACATCATAGAAAAAGCCCAGGTCATCATCAGTCTGTGCTGAATCACCTGACCTCCTGATTGAATCAGGATGTACATGCTCTGAGTGTAGATCAGTAGAAGCATGTGCCCCTTGTTCTTGGTACCGGGGACTTCCTGCCTCAGGACTGTGTCCTTCATTGGCAGTTGCCTCTTGTAAGGTCTTATGGATGTTACCAACTTCATCCTGGTCATTTGCTGAATCAGTAGAAGTGGCAGCCTTACCAGATGTTCTAATCTTCGTTTCTACACTTGGAGATTGAACATTGTAACCCCTGTGCTATGGGTTATCAGAAGCAGTTTGGTCCTCCCCCTCAATGGTTGATGTATTCCTAGTGGTAAGTGGTTTCTCGGGAGGGGGTGAGGAATGCAACTGACTCAGCACTTTAGCAACTATCAGTATTAGGCTTTGAGGGGCGGTTGCATGTGGAGATTGGTCCGAAGCAGATTGCACCCGGGGTGAGAGGTGCTCTTCAATGGTAACCCTCTTAATTGAGATAGGTTCAAGAAATGTGGGATCCCCAATTGTGGTTGCAACAGGATCCTGTTGAGAGGATACCTGTGCGGCTTCAGTAGGTTGAGTCTTGGACATAAATGGGGGTTAGAACCAGTATGTATTTCCTGTGTTGGTGGTACAGGGGCATCCTTAGGGGACTCATCTCCCTGAGTAGCCTTTTTGGGCTTTTTGGATTTGGGTTTGGTGGGGACTTTGGATCTGGAAGTGGAGGCTGTGGGTTCCCTCTGTTTGGGTTTTAGCATCCGGGCAGCCCCTTTTAGAGTAGGGTCTGAGTTATGTCTGGAGTATACCTCAGCTGAAACAGCTGGAGCAGGGACTCCAAGACCAACAAGGCCATTAGATTTAGGGTTTTGCGAAAGACATACCCGTTATTGATGAAAGACATATCAGTTGTGCCTTTCGGGTATTCTTTAACATAGGTGCCATCATGCAAATTTAGGGTTTTGCGAATGATGACGGGGGTGATGAGCACCTATTTCTGGTTCACCAACGACTGGAGAGTGAGTTGGCTCTCATTCTCACCAGTTATTACGGAGACGTTGGTCCAGAACTAGGTTAAGGAATCAGGGTATATGGTAGGATTCAGAAGAAAGGCTGTTCAGTATTGGGAATCCACCATAAGATCGATGGCATTGTCAAACTTGTTCCAGAAAGCCGATTTCGAAAGGTAGGCAACACAGTTGTGTCGGGGTTTGAGTTACATGGTCGCCATTGTTGAGAGAGAAAAGGTTTGAAAAACGGCTAATGAAACGTTTGGCTATAAGTGCAGGTATTTATAGGTTAAGAAAAGGCTGAAAAGAAAACGACTAAAAGTGTTGATGTTGTCATCAGTTGTTATGAAAACAACTGAAGACTTGGTTTTAACTTATCACACGTTTGAAAACAACTAAAGACTTGGTTTTAGTCATCAGTAGTTGTGAAACTACTAAAAACCTTGGTTTTGTCTTCAGCTATTGTAAACAACTGAGGACTTGGTATTAGTCATCAGTAGTTGTGAAACTACTGAAGACATGGTTTTCTCATCAGCTGTTTAGGGTGAAACAGCAGTTTGTGGAAACGACTGAAGTGAAAATTCTCATCAGTAGTTTTCGTCAATTCTTAGCTTTTCAGCTGTTTCATACTGTCCTCAACACTTACTCATCAGACTTTTTAGCTGTTTTTAGTTGTTTTATAGGACATCAGTACTTATCTATTTTTACTGACATTAGGAGTTATGACTACATCAGTAGTTGTAACTACATCAGTTTCTTTTAACAGAAGTAGTACATATTTGTGACATGTTTACTAATGATCATCAGTACTTGTTTACTGAGATCATCAGTAGTTATCACTTATTCTAGCTGCAGCATACCAAGCCTTAACACAAGGTTTTGGAAAGTTGAACTATCCAAAGGCTTAGTAAATATATCTGCAAGCTCATCAGCACTAGGCACAAACTTTGGATCAATGAGACCTTTTTCAAAACAATCCCTAATAAAATGGTGTATGATGTCTATATGTTTGGTCCTAGAGTGCTGGACTGGATTCTTGAAAATACACAGAGCTGAAGCACTATCCATTAATAATGAAGTCTTCGTCTCTATAATGCCATAATCCAATAGTTGGTTCTCTTGACTGAAATCAAATGAGACTCTTTAGGAGCAGCCTGAAATCTAGCACAAACACAATTGCAAACATGATATCTGGTCTAGAAGTTGTTAAGTACATGAAGGACCCAATCATACATGTGTAAAGTGTTTCATCAACAGCTTTACCTTTCTGATCTGCATCCACTTGTGTGGTGTTGCACATGGGAGTAGAACAGAGCTTACAATTTTGTAAATCAAACTTATTCAAAAGTTCTTTTGTATATTTTGATTGATGAATAAAGGTTCCATCAGCCTTTTGTTTGATTTGCAAGCCTAGAAAGAACTGTAATTCTTCTATTGCACTCATTTCAAACTTTTGTTTCATTAAACTTGTAAAATCATCACACAACTGGGGATTAGAGGATGCAAAAATAATATCATCAACATAAATTTGAACAAGTAGCTTATGCTGATCGACTTTCTTAATAAACGAAGTTTTATCTATGGAGCCACTAGTGAAATTATTCTTAAGAAGAAAATTTGAAAGTGTTTCATACCAGGGTCTAGGAGCTTGCTTCAATCCATAAAGAGTCTTATCAAGTTGATACACCCAATCAGGAGGTTTATTGTCCTCAAAACCTGGTGGTTGACACACATAAACCTCTTCTTTTATTTTACCATATAAAAATGCACTTTTGACATCCATTTGAAAAACTTTAAGATTGTGAAATGCAGCATAGGCTAAGAACAATCGAATTGCCTCTAGTCTGGCAACAGGGGCAAAGGTTTCATCATAATCAATACCTTCTTCTTGTGAAAACCCTTGTACAACCAGTCTAGCCTTGTTCTTGACAATAAGCCCATTTTCATCAGTTTTATTCCTAAACACCCATTTAGCGCCTATTGCACACTTACCTGAGGGTAGAGATACCAGTTCCCACACTTGCTGCTTTTTGAACTGAAGTAGCTCAAGCTGCATGGCTTCAACCCATCCATTGTCTCTCAAAGCAACATGATAGTTCTTTGGCTCTAGCTGACTGATGAAGAGAGCATAGAAGCAGAAGTTAGATAATTGACTTCTGGTTGAGACACCAGCATTGATATCACCAATGATTTTAGACATGGGGTGATTCTTTAGCTCTTGGTATACTATAAGATCAGTGCATGTGTTTGTAGACGGTTCAGCAGCAGTAGATGGTGATCCAGATTCTTGAAACCAAGTATTAGATGGCAAGTCAAATGATGTAGAGGAGTCAGAAATCTCATTAGCATTTGTTGTGGATGGAGCTACAGAAGCTACAGGAACATTAAGTTTAGCAGACTCAGGCAGTTGGTCACTAAACTTAAAAAGCTGAGTATTGATATCATCATCATCTTCAGTACCACCAGGTGGAAGACTTGCTGCAGAAGATGATTTATCCACATGATCTGCAACAGCTGGAAGTTGATAAGGAACATATTGCAGTATGTCCTGATCAAACAACTCCACAGGGTTTTGTGGAATTTTATCCTTAGGAGATTCATTGAATTTCACATGCAAGGTTTCTTCAACTTTCTTTGTTCTTCAATTGAAGACTCTATAAGCCTTGCATGTGGATGAATAACCTACAAAATACCCTGCATCCACCTTAGGATCAAATTTGTGGAATTGATCCTTTGTGTTTGAGAATGAAACAAGGACACCCAAAGGCTTTGAAGAATGAAATTAGAGGAGCCAAATGATGTAGAACTTCATATGGAGTCCTCATCAACCTCTGATTTACTAACACTCTATTCTACACATAGCAAGCTGTGTTAACAGCTTCAGCCCAAATGGCCAATGGCAAACCAGAGTTAGCCAACATAGACCTTGCAGCTTCAATTAGGGTCCGGTTCTTTCTCTCCACTACTCCATTTTGTTCTGGAGTCCTTGGGATGCTAAACTGCCTCTTGATTCCTTTTGATAGAAAAAAATCATCAAGTGTATGGTTTCTGAATTCAGTTCCATTATCACTCCTTATACACTTGACTGATAGGGAATACTGCTTCTCAACATAGAACACAAAGTTTATAATCGTTTGAGAACCTCAACCTTTGAATGCAAGAAGAAAGTCCATACAAATCTGGAGTAATCATCCACAATTACCAAACAATATTTCTTCTTTGCCATGCTCATCACTCTCACAGGACCAAATAGATCCATGTGCAGTAACTGCAAGTAGGTAGTGGACTTAGATTCTTCAATAGGATGGAATGAGACTTTGTGTTGTTTTCCTTTTAAACAAGCAGTGCAGGTTTCATCACAGTGGAAATCCTTTATTGGTAGACCTCTCACTAAACTATTGTGTATCAGCTGATTCATGTTTTTGAGATTAGCATGACCCAGCCTTCTATGCCACAGTTTAGATTCCTGAGAAGAGGCGTTGGAGAACAAACAAGGATGACCCTTCAAATCAATCTTCTTTGACAAATTCAAGGCATATACTCTTCCAATCCTGTTGGCCTTCAGGAGAGTATGATCATCCAATACCTTGTCAATCAGTCTCAGAACTTGGGAAGACAGAATCCTACAGTTCTGGCTTGTGAAAAGTGCAACATGCCCTTTATCACACATCTGACTGACACTCAGTAGATTATACTTGAGATTCTCTACATGGTTAACATCATCAAATCTGATATCTCCATTAGACACATATCCATTCCCGATGATGTAACCCTTGGCATCATTTCCAAATGAAACAAATCCCTTCTTTCCTTGAGAGTAGTCATTAAGAAGAGAACTGCTCCCAGTCATATGCATAGATCCTCCACTGTCTACATACCAGATGCTCCTTTGGCATGCTGAAGAACCCTGCATTTATCATAAAGAACTAGTTAGGTTTTGAGACCCAAACCTTTTTGGTTTTGGTTTGTTTTCATCAACAGATTTAACCGTAACTTGTTTCTTATGATTAACAGCTGATGAAGAAGGAGATGGTGCTGAAATGAATTCCTTGGATTTGGGCTTGGAATGCCTTTTCAGTGGTTTGATCACAGGTGCATCTAGTTGGTTAACTCTCCCCAACAAATGCTGAACCATCATAACAAGTTGTGTTTGATTTGTAGCCAAAGCATTCAGCTCGTGTGACATATAAGTACTTGTGTATGATGAGTTCCTGTGGCCCACCATTTCCTCCTTGAAATTCATAGACTTAGTCTGATGTTTATCATGAGGAGCACTATCAGCTGTTTTATGATAAACCCTATCCTTCTTTTTGGATTTCGATGAAGGCTTGGGTTTATCACATTGGGATGACTGTGGTACAAACTTGGTCTCAAACTCATTTTTCATTTCATCCATCTGGATTTTAATGAGCTTATCTCTGTTGAGTTTGGAACCCTTTCTGTACCAACATTCATCAGAAAGATGATTGAATTTACCACATATTTCACATGGCTTATTCTTCATCTTGAATTGATCAACTGCTGATGTGGAAACTACTAAAGGTGTGCTCTTCAGTACTTTCCTCCTTTCAGTACTTGTGTTAAGTACTGAAGGATCTGTAACAACTGAAGACTTGTTCTTCAGCTGTTCTCTATGAGCAGTTCTTAATCCTTTTATTTCAGCTGATTTGAAATGTTTTTCAGATGTTGTGTCTTTCCCTTCAGTGCTTGAGATACTTTGAGGGACAACATCTGAAGTACTCAGCTTCATGTGCTTATCAGTAGTTGACCCATCAGGCAATTGATTTGCTGAGGTATCAACACTGATTTCATCTTGTGATTTTGGGTGATCACTTGAGGATGATGCACATGATGATGTGGTTTGGAAATTACTTTCACCTTCAGGTTTTACTATTGATTTTGGAGTAAAATCTGTAGGTGGTGCAATGTGGTTGTAACCTATTCCAAACTTCACATTCGAAGCAGATTGCTTGCTGAGCAGCATTTCAAATCCCTTGCAGGATGATACCCAGCAATCACACTCAACTTGGGTAACTGCAAGTTTTTCTTTGAGTTCTCTATGGTTCTCAAGAATGACCTCTAGCTTAGCCTTTTCATCATTTAATTGGCATTTAAGCTTATAAATCTCATCATCTTTATCCTTAAGGACAGACCCATATTCAGCTTTTCTTTTGGAAATAGTTTGCTCAAGCTCAAGCTCTGATACCATTGTTAGGATCAGTGATCTAAGTTTGATTAATTAAAGCTACATTTGCCTCTCTAATAGAGATAAATGCAGCTATGCAAGATTCAGAACATAGCTTGGCCTTAGCTTCAAAGGATACCTGGGTTATCTGTGATGAATATGCATTGGAGCATGAACTCTCAGTAGACTCCAGGGCCATAAGAGCTAGATTCCCAAAAGGATGTTCACCACCATGTTGACCATCACCAGCAAATAATTCCTCATTACTAGAGAGATCATCTGGTAAACTGCTCCAGTCAACAACACCAGGGGTGAAGAAGCTGTGATGAGGTTGTGATTTAGATGATTGAGATGGTAGAGGCTCAGGTAAGGCTTGAGGTTGTTGTGCAATAGGAACTTGAACTTGATTTGGCTGAGGCATGTAATAGCAAGGATATGGATATGACATTGGACCCTGAGGGACAAAATATGCAGGAGATCTAGGTTGTGAATGATGACCAGAACTAGCAGGATGTTGCCCTTTGTTTTGTGGACTATTGCTTGGAAAAGTCACAAAGGGTGCAGAGGAGTTAGATCCAGTTGATCTACACTCTCTTGCAAAGTGTCCAATCCTGTGGCATTTGTGACACCTCAACTTACTCTTGTCAAAACCAACTTTGGTTTTGCCAGAGAGTCCTAGAAATTTCTTACCAGTTCTCTTGTAGAACTTTTGAGATCTGATATTAATCAAGGCCATTTGGCTTAGAATATCCATCTCTTCTAATTCATCATTAGCAATACCCTTTAAATCATCCATAATGAAACACAAATTGTCACTATTACAGCCTGACTGACTGTCAACACTAACAAATGCATGATCTAAACCGTTTGAAGAGAAATCTATATGCTCATCATAATTGCTTTCTGATGCAGCATATTCTGACTCATGACCAACCAAGGCAGTGTTCCCTGGTACAAAGTCATCAGTGAGCTTTCCTGAGGATGCAAGTTTCCTTTTCTGCTCTATCACTCTTTCAAACGTAAGCAATTTCCCATGGAGTTGGGTGAGAGATAGGCTATCCAGATTTGCACTTGAGTGTAGGACAATGGTATATGTGTCCCATCTCTCAGGCAGTGATCTGAGGAATCTGTTGTTCATCTGGCTATTAGTGTATTCATGTTTGACCATTTTCAGCTCAGAGATCAAACAGGAAAAACGCTCAAACTGTTGAGTCAGTGACTCGCCCTTCGTATGAGAGAATGTCTCATATTGTTGGGCAAGGATTTCTCTGTTGCTTGCTAAGACCTCATCTGTTCCACCAAATTGTTCTTTCAATGTATTCCAGAGGTCATGAGCAGTTTCATGATGCATAAGCCCAGAATAGATTTCATTCGGCAGTGCCATGGCCAGAATTCCATGCGCTTTAGCATCAATCTCAAACAGTTTTCGATCCTCATCTGAGGATTGTTCCTTCTTCTTCGGAACCATTTGGTTGGTTTCCGGATTGTTCACCATAGGCTTGTGTGGACCATGTACCACAGATGTCCAACAACCTGAACTGTTAACAGACAGGTGATGAAGCATTCTTCGTTGCCATATGTTATACTCAGTCCTTACCAGCATCGGAGGCTTGGTTGAGGAACCGGTATTATGAGGGTCATTAGAAGAGTAGTCATTCTCAGATTCAACCAAATTCAATAAGTTTTAACTGATTTAGAACAAAACACAACAAACCAATATGAACCAAGAGAAAACTTGTGACAACCCTAGATTAAGAAATTTTATACACTAAGTTCATTCATTTAAGTATTCTAAGCCACACCTAGGTTAATTTATATATATATGCACATATACATGCTTTCATTTTGTTTACATAAGTATATTGTTCATTTATATATACAAATATACGTATGCATGGTCGCATGCATACCCTTTCACGTGTACATGTGCCACCTTTTGCTAAGAAACATATACACATCATATGAATATATGTATTGCATGCTTACATGCATGCACAAGAAATTACGTATGCATGTATTTAAAAACATTGAGATAGAATTACATATGATCCAAATACATCAACATACAACATCAAAACACCAAATACAACCTAACCAAACACCTTCAAAACAAAAGTAAACACCAAGAAAACTTGACATCAAAACAAACTTAAACAAATCCTCTACACCAAAACCTCAAACCAAAGAACCATTAGAGATCAAAAATCACCCGGATTATAACCTTAAACACCCGGTTTACACCTTAAACCCCCATTAATGATCAATGACTCACCCTTCTCTTTGTGTGACACCTAAACCCACCTTGCCAGTAAGCTAAACCACAAATCGCCACCTAGCACCCTAAGGATCGACTCACCTAGTCTATAACATCCACATCACACCCTAACACTAGACCTAATGATGGTTAACTCCATTATTTGAAGAAGCTCGGCCGAAGGGATCATGGGAACATACAAAGTTTTCGCACATCACCACCATAACCGTAAGCCACCATCATCTCCATCCTTCACCTCACGAACGCTATACACAACCACAATCATCCCCACTCTCGGATAACACCATAACAACCGTTTATTATCACCACTTCCTACCTATCTCTCGGTTGAATAGCAGCAACATCCAAGCCTCGAAGAAGCACGACCTCTCGAAAGATTGTCAAGAACACCAAAACCAAGCAAGCTTAGACCATTCTCATCATCTTCTCATACTCTCCTTCTGTCAAAATCAAGGTTCTAAACTCCTAAAACTCTACTTAAATAAGATTATGAAAACCAAACATGTGATAAATAAACACATGTGATTAACCTTTTGATGATAACATTCAAGATTCTTATAAAACAATACAAAATCAAAATTATATTTCAGAACAAAAAGAAATATATTAAGAAACTGAAATAAGTAAAACAAAATTTAAAAATCAAGTTTTAGCAAGAAATTATCAACAAAAGGGTTAAAAACCTAGTTATAATTTGTTAAAAATCAGTTCTGCATATTAACGATTATGATTGTGGGAACAAACATTGAAAATATGTTAAGAATATTGGGAATATAATTCTGTAAATTTTGGTGCTATTCTCATAAGTAAATTAATTTATATAAATTATTTAAGTATTTAAGAGGAAAAATTATATCGGACGAACCGATCCTAGTAAATATATGGAAAAATTATATACTGATCATTATGAATCATAGGATCCACTGGAAAAATCTCGTGACCTAACTCAAAGTATTATCTGAAATATGAATTTTTACATGTTCTGCAGTAGAAAAATCAAAATAAATACTTAATAGCATAATAAAATCTGAGAAAATCATGCATAAATTGATAAATCCAAACCTGCAGAATGTATAAATTTAATAATTTTTGGAGCTATATAGCTATTTTTTAGAAGAATTGGGATTATTGTAAAAATTACAGAAACTAATCTGTTATGTGTTAGACTTTGTTAAATTTATAAGAAGTTCTAATTATTATGCTGAACCCTCTGTAAAATTTTGGGAATTTATGGACTACAGAAACTATTTTTGGCAATTTATGATGACTTTATAACAATTATAGAAAATAATCTGTAAATTTCTTGAAACAAGAAATTAATTTGATATTCAAGATTAATAAACCTATTTGTTATAAAAATTTCAAAATCTATTAAGGTACTGAAAATTTTGAAGAAAATAGTTAAGTTTTCTAAACTATAAAATTCTTTTGTTTATAGGTTACTACTTGGAGTAAAGTGAGTTTCATGGCCCATTTTGTTTTTATTAAGTTTTGGGGAAAAAGCATACTAATTTATGAATTGATGCATTATTACTAAAATTTATGTTACAACCATTAGTTCGGATGTGGAACCGTTAGATAACATTGGTAGCGCTACTTAGGAGATATCTCCTGCATTAACAGAATGAGTGTTATAATGCTATGTTATCTGATTTATGAGAATATGATATGACAGATATGGATGATCTGATTGCTATGTAAGGTTTGGTTGTATATATAATGCATCAATATTATCTGTTTAATAAACCTGTGAAGCTCACCAACTTTGTGTTGACTATTTTTGGTATGCTTTTTCAGGAATTCATCATGACTAACAACTTAACGTTCTCCTTTGATGTTTTTAATGGCTGGGGTGAAGTTGTAGGAAAAGTTTGTGTGAACCTAACTGTGAACCTGTATGACTTGAGTGTGTCGGTGGATGCTCACTTCCATCGTCTCTGAAGATGTAGCTGTTAAAACTTTATGATGTAATAGGATTATGTAATTTCAAATTTTGACTATTATGATTTTATGTAATCCTAACCTTAATATTATGTTATGAAATATGTATGATTATCTGTTGTCTGTTAATTAATATTTGACAATGAGTTCTGAACAATCAAGTCACTCCCTATGTATTTCACGCTTCCGCCGGGATGTGACAAAACTCAAAGCAAATAACCGAAAGCAGCAGAAGTTCAATGATCTATAACCAATTCATGCAAATATGCTAATTCAATCAAACTTAGATATCGAAATAGCAGTTTCAATGATCAATTGTTAGATCGATCAATGATTAACCTTGCTCTGATACCATTTGTTAGGATCAGTGATCTAAGTTTGATTAATTAGAGAGTATTGCAGTTGAATTCAAACAATGAATTAAACAATTCACAAGAACATAATTGATATTCAATGTAACAGTAAACGGTTATAAAGAGAGAGAATTCTACAAAAGAAATATTTCATTCATATGCTTTTGTGGTGGCTCAATGTCACACTTTACAACTAGGTCAACATTCCTTATATAGGAAATGTGACGTCTGCTGATGTCACTTGATAGTGACATCTAACAGAATTATTCAAACTACTGAAACTATGCAAACTACTAAGAATGTTCTCACTACTGATTACATCTCAGAGAATGCTTAAGTACAAAAACATAAAACTACTGAACTACAACTACTGAAACTATAACTACTGAAAAGTAAATTACAAGTACTGAAAGGAAACCATCACAACTACTGAAGTTAATTACTTCAGCTGTTGTGACAACTACTAATCCCTTTGGTCTTCAGTCTTGGTCTTCAGTCTTTGTCTTCAGTCTTTGTCTTTAGTCTTTGTTCTTCAGTACTTGACTTTCTGACATTGTCTTCAGTACTTTACTTTCAGACTTTGTCTTCAGTACATTACTTTCAAACTTTTTCTTCAGTAGAAGTCTTCAAATCTTGTCTTCAGACCTTGTAATCAGCTGATGTCTTCAGCTGTTGAGATCTTCTTCAGCAGTTGTAATGTTTGTGGGACTTAGAGGTTTTTCTGATCAGGCTCATTGGTTCTTTTGGTCCAACAGAAGACATTTTGAATGTCTGAATGATCCTGACCATCTAATGAAGAAAGGCATGGTCATTATCTTTATGAGTACTATCAATATCTGAAGGCTTCAAATGTTTTGGTAGTATCAGCCTAGGGGGAGTTTATAAGGTTTCATATAAGGCTAATGCAATCCAAAACATCCAAATAGTTTTTCTTGCAGCATGCACAAAGTGCTAAAGTATAATGCTTCGGAAGTTTCATATTCTGCCTTAGAAAACATTCTAAGTGTGAAATCTTCCGAATCCAAGACTAATATCTTTCGATGCCAAACATTAAGTCTTCCACAGCTCCAGAGACAAAGTCTTCCACAACCAGTTTATGAAGACAAATTTCTTTGAAGAATTGAGTACATGCTCTATGTAACTTTTACCACAAAGTTGTACCACCTTTCCACTGCGACTCTGATTGACTCACTAACTTTCACAAGTTGGTGAAAATGTCCATGCTTTTGGTAAACTGTACATTGAGGTCTTGAGTCTGTTTTTTCTACTTTATGTACTTTCATCCTTTTTATAATATACAAAGATTGTGAGCTATGGCATATCATAGTCACTAGTCAAAAGGCAATCTGCCTTTTGACTCTTTATTAATTTTGTTGTTGTCTAGATCATGTATCTAGCTAGCCTTTAAAGTATGGCCTATTGTAGGATGTAGTATAAAGTTTCTTTGGTCCCTTGTATCTTGATTTATGCTTTGTAACACTTGTAAGGACTAGAGAGCAATATACAACATTCTTGAAAACCAAACACTTGTGTTATTTTATTCTTGTTATGTCTCTTAATTACTTGTGTTTCTTAGTATCATAGTAACTGGTTTCTGGTTCCCCATTTGATCTATTAGGTGTTCTAAATCAATCACTCCTCATTGTGTGTTGTGTTGTAAGTGACCAAACCCCTCAATTAGTCCTGCAGATGTTGACTTAGTTACCATATATTTTAACAAATCTTGTGAGCATGTTTCAAGGTCAACAGATATACTATGTACAGGTGATCCTAATCCAAGATTTGAGCTCAGAAGACCTTCAAGATACACAACTTCAACTCCAGTTGTAACAATCCTTCAAATGGTGTACCTATTAGCACAACAATGACAAATTTAGCTAATACCTCTGAGGTGCCTTTAAATTCTAGCTTAGAGGCACAAAAATCAGATACACAAGCTTCAAATATAAGAGAAAATGGTGATGGTGACAGTGATCAAGAATTTCTATATGCTAATAACCATCCCATTAAAGACAACATCAATGATGTCATACACTCATTGGATCATTTTCATTTGATGGTGGGAAAAACCTCAATGCTAGATGTAAATTTTTCTAGTTTAGATCTCTTTAAGGAACTTGCTATAATCCCTTAGGTAAGGATCCACATGTCTCATCCTACCACAAACATCATTGGAGATGTTGATTTAGGGGTAAAAACAAAAGGACAAACCCATGATGCAAATGTTCGTCTTCACGCTTGTTTCTTATCCCAAATAGAGCCTAAGAAGATTGAAGAGGCTCTAAAGGATGGAAATTGGGTTGAAGCTATGTAGGAGGAGCTGCTTCCATTCAAATGGTAAAAGATTTAAAACCTACGTCCTCTTCCTAAAGGGAAGACTACTATAAGAACCAAATGGGCTTTTAGGAATAAGAAGGATGATAGAGGACATGTCATAAAAACAAGGCAAGACTAGTTGTTTAAGGATACACACAAGAAGTAAGAATTGAGTACACAAATGTCTTTGCTCTAGTTGCAAGACTAGAAGCTATTAGGATATTCTTAGCTTTTGCTGCATCCAAGAATTTCAAGGTCTACCAACTTGATGTCAAGTGTGTTTTTCTTTATTGGGCGACTGATGAAGAGGTGTATGTCAAACAACCACCTAGGTTTACAGATCTTGATTATCCTGATTATGTCTGCAAGCATGATAAAGCTCTTTATGGGTTGCACTAAGCACCAAGGAAGTGGTATGAGACTTTATCTCAGTATCTCTATCAACATGGTTATAGATGGGGTACAATAGATGGAACTCTCTTCATCAAAGGAATAGGGAATGTCTTAATGCTACTTCAAGTATATATAGATGATATCATCTTTGGGATCCAAAGCGCTACAAAGACATTAAGAAACTGATAAAGGATAGATTTGAAATGAGTGTCGTGGGGCAAATCAATTTCTTTCTAGGAGTTCAAATGAAGCAAGTTAAAGATAGCATATTCATAAGTTAGTCAAAGTATATTCAAGACATACTTAAAACATTCAGCATGATGGATTGTAAGGTTGAAAAGACACCCATAGAAAGAAACCACTCCCTTGGTCCTGATCTTGAGAAGGAGTCTGTAGATGAACATCTTTACAAGGCTATCATTGGATCTGTTATATACCTCACAACTAGCAGGCGTGATGTCATGTTCGCTACATGTATTTGGGCAATATATCAAACCAACCCCAAGATGTCACACCTAATCACTGTCAAGAGAATTTTAAGATATCTCAAAGGTGCCTCAACACTTGGCCTTTGGTATCTAAAGAATTCTGACTTCAATCTATATGTATATACAAATAGTGACTATGGTGGCTGGAACATGATTGCAAAGTCTAAATTAGGGGGATGTCAGTTCCTTTGTGGAAGGGAAGTCTCATGGTAATGCAAGAAGCAATCATGTGTCTTTGCATTAAGTACTAAAGTTGAATACATTGCTGCTGCAAGCTGTTGTGCTCAAGTGTTTTAGATTTGGAATCAGATGGTAGATTATGGATTTAATTTCAAGGAGACTCCTATCCACATAAACAACAATAGTCCTATCTCTATCATAGAGAATCATGTGAAGCACTCAAGGACAAAACACATCAACATAAGGTATCATTTGATTAGAGATAACTTTGAGAATAGATTAATCAAACTAGTCAAAGTTAACACAAATGAACAATATACTGATCTATTCATCAAAGATTTTGATGAACGGAGAATTAAAGATATTGTTTCAGCTATTGGGATGATTAACTTTGGGTAGCTTTAAAACTTAATCATCTAATTTCTAAAATTTATGTTTCCTAAGTTGACTATTTTATCACCTTCATATGCCTTTGCTTACTCTTGAAGAAAAATCATTATACTAGACATTACTGAGATTTTTAAAAACTTTGATCTTTTATCCTACAGATGAAATTTAAGTCTTCAAAACAAACAACTACTTAAGAAAAATTTACCTTTGGAAGAAATTTCCAAAATAGCTTCTCAAGCTTAACGTACTTCTTAAATATTTGTATGTTTTAAAGAATAATTTTCTTCCGAAAGCAATTAACTCTCGAAAGTTTTTCTTAAAATTTCTAGGTATTAATCTCTTCCAAAGCAAAAATTTTCTAAACTCTTTGTAATTTCTTCCGAAACCATTTTGGTTTCAACAGCTTTTCATTAAAACTTCCGAAGTAAAATTACCATCGGAATATTTTAGACTTCCATGAAAAATAACTTTTGGGTAAAAGAAAATTGTTTTTTTAGAGGTGGGACTGACATCCGAATTTCAAAGTTTATCCCTTTTCATTAACTTTTTCTAAGATCCATTTCATATATATACACAATAGTCCCCTTTCTTTCACTCGCTTCTTCCTCTGTACCTTTGCAAAACTTAAATTGACCTAGAAACTGCCTTTGTTCTTCATTTACTTCACCCTTAAGCTTTCTTAAATAACCAACCTAAACCGTAGAAACGACCCTGATTTCTCCAAGCAACTTCACACGCAACATAATCAGGTTGCTCTATTGAACTCTAAGAAAGATCCTAGTTTCTTAAAGGTTTGCCGTTTTTGGCTCTGTCAAACTAGTTAACTCCCTAACCATTGATCCTACTCTATATGAGGATCAACTAATTGAATTCTGGAAGACCTATCAAGAGGTCATCCTGGATAGGGAGAAGGCACTATCTGTTGTACAGGAGAGAACAATCTTTATCACTCTAGCCATCATCAACAATCATCTTCACCTAGATGATAAGGAAGGTGAATTGTTCTTCCCAAAGGAAGTTGTCAACCACTCCTTTCAGCAGATGGGTTATGATGGAGATTTCTCTATAAAGACCTTAAGGAGAGGCAATGTCACATCCCAGTGGAAGTACTTACTACATGTGGTCATTCATAGCTTGTCCAACAAGCGTGGGTGGTCTGACTAGATTCCTGAGGATCTCTCATTCATAGTGCAAGGAATGGTTCAAGGGGCCAAGTTCAGGTACTCTTAATTTGTCTATTCAAATTTAGTTGCAAACTTGGACTCCTTAGAGTATTACATGTTTCCTAGATATTTTCAATACATTCTTAATTGTGAAGTGGGCTCACAGTTATGGAAAACAGGTAATATTCTTAAATTAGAATAGATGAAGCCCGATATCTTTAAAATCATGAAGAAGCCAACTTTTGGCTTCTTTAGGGTAGAAACAACCCTTGTCCCTAAAATGTTAGAGCTTATTGTTCAAGGTAACAACCTAGCAAAACAAGCTAATGTTGAACCCGCACATTCTACCTCTCAACCACCCAAATAGCCTCAAATCACCCTCACCTAGCAAAAAAAAATCCAAACGAACCCCTACTTAAGCTATTCAACTTGTGCAGGCCCCCATTTCACTACCCATACCATAGGAAGTGGACACTAGAGATCCCACTTCTCTTGAGGAGCAAACCACTCCCATCTCATCAAGAATCAGTGTTGAGGTTTCTCTTGCTCAGCCTAATGAGCTTGTTAGCCCATTAGCCTTAAGCCTTCACTCTAAGTATCAACACTTAAGTGAAAAACCTTAAGGGGCAAACTACCATCTCCAGCCTCTAAATCTCAACCAACCCTTTCCTAACCTTTAAGTCTATGATGATCAAGACATGGGATTTAGTGAGTATCATGAGTCTCTCTATTTCTCCCCTACTCAAAGAGAGATGAGTGCTCCTACCTCTCCCATGTGTAGCCCATATCACCAACCTTTCACTAATGTGGATCTCTCTTAACATGTTCAGGAAGTCCATATGGACGAGGGTCTCACTTCTGCAAATGATTACATTATTAAAACCTCAACCATGGCAACTTAGCCATTGGCACTTCAATTGAAACTATCACTAAGCACAGGAAATCCAGCAGCCAAGAACCTAATACTTGTGATGAGAATGAGGACCTTGGTCCAATACTATAATCCCTAATGATTCTTCTCATTAAAATGAGGGGAATTTAAGACTAAAAGTGCAAAAACAGTCAAACACATGCACCTACCTAGTCTCTAAGGTTAGTCACTTGGAATCCTAGGTGACTAGAGTACAAAATAGGGTCAGTGATCAGCAACCTGAGATATTTTATCTCAGGGAACAACTAGCTAAGAGACCTTTAAAGAGAGCTCATCCAGGATCACAAGAACCTGTGGATGTGATTGACCTAACTCCTAGCTCACCTATTCAAGAGGGTGATGCTACCAAAAATGGGGAGAAAGTCATAGCAATCACGGAACCTGGGAGTTCTTCATAGAGTATGGACATTGAGGATTCACCATCCTCACTTGCAGTTTTCCCTACTCTGTAACTTCCTCAAGTTCACATAGATGTGGAATCTTTAGACTCTCTTATTTAGAGCTTCTTTTAGGAAGATATTCTAAGTCTATGTCATCCCCACCCCTAAGAACTTCAAACTACATAATTAGGTGGAGGTGTGATGCTGACGGAAGATTCCTCATTCTTTAAAGATATCAAGGGCAGCAAGAAGTTTTTAATTTTCAGACCTTGAACTACTATGAAGGTTTTGACTTGATCAACATGCCACTTGACAATCCAATCCAATCTAGGCAAGCTAGCCGGCTGGCTCAAAGGATTCAAGACAGAATTACTAAAGTATTCAGCCAAAAAAGGAGACAAAGACAATAGGTAATTTCTTTGGTCAACTAGATGTTGAGGTGGACCCTAATATTAGCTTCAAAGGGAAAACCTTCACTGAAGGCTAGTGATAGAGCCTGAGAGTCATGTTACACCTATAACTACTTCAGCAATTCATTCCCTCAGTGTCACACCTGCCGGTGAAGGTGTATCACAACCTCTCTTTGGCCAGAGCATGGATGCTAGTACAAGCAATGAAAACCAAAACTCTCTTCACCTTGTGTCACAAAGGTCTGTGGGTGACAAAGGAAAAGGAAAATGACTTCATGAGGAGATTAAGGAGGAGGAGGAGAGAGAGAGAAAGAGGAAGCTAAGAGGAGATAGTTCTATTGGGTCTTTAGTATTCATGCAAGCTACAATCAGGGCTGCTCGCAGACCAAATACTCAATATGATGAGTTAAGGGCAGTCAGGATTACTTACTTACAGACTGAGAACTATGACATTGATCAAATCATCTCTCTTACTTTAGAGGAACTTAACGAACTGGCAGACATGGAAATGTCTAGAGAGAGGAAGGAGGCAAAGGATGCAAGATTACTCCTTGAGATTAAAGAAGAAAAAATACTGAAAAGACTTTACAAACATGTCTCTACTCTCTCTCTAGTTCAAAAAAGCCAAGTGCAAGAGACTATTGCTACACAAGAACCCCGAATAGATAAAGAAACTAATAGTTAAAATATGGTCAACTACCTGAGTGCCACGTGTCTTTACCAGGTAGTTGCACTTCTTCCCCTATGCTTTGAATACATTGAGTTTGAGTATCTCAAACAACTTGAACTTCAAGTACTCAAAGAACAAAAGGCTACAAAGAGGAAGATAAGGGAATAAGCAGCTAAAGCAAGAGCCATCATCCAGAAAAGTCAAAAGAAGTCTGCTGATAGGCAGAGGATGATGAGCTTCTTGAAGCTGTATTGATTCTCTAGAAGGAGACTTGCCCTATGTCTCTATCCTCCATGGATGAGCACATAAGGTGATCAAGTAGAAGATTAAAAGAGGGGAGCTCATTGATTTACATTCCCCGCCAAGTTAAGCCCCTCAAGAAGTGGTGGTTAAGGTTGAACCATTTGAGACAACACAACCTGGACCTCTTTGAATCTCAGCAAGCTTCTTTTCTCATCCATAGTAGGGTCAAACTCCCTCTCCTTCGGAACTTATGAGGGAGGGAGATCTAGCTTAGAAAGACAAGACTGAAGAAGGTGCTGCAGGCCAGTCTTCTCAGTAAAAAGTTCTAAGAGGAGGAAAATTATGTCCTCTAAACCCAAGTCAAAGAAGAAGAAGAGAAGAAGAAGAAGAAGAAGAAAACAGGGGCATCCATCTCCAAACCTCAGGATGAGTCAGAACATCTTGAGCAAGTACAACAACAGGATGCTCAGACAATTCCTATTCAAGTAGCTCATCTTGCATCTGAGAGACCCGTCTTTTCATGGACTAACTCCACTTATCCAGAAAGATGGCATGTAATGAGAGATCAAGGTGTTAAAGTTGTCTACACATGGGAAGACATTTTCAATCTACCACTGAATGATCTCATTGAGATAAGAAGATACCATGACAGTCTGAGTGATCCTGATAATCTAATGAAGAAGGGTATGGTCATCATCATAATCAGGACTGTCAACATCTAAGATCTTCATATGTTTTTGCCACATCAACATAGCCGGAATTTGTAAGATTTATGTAAAGGTTGATGCACATAAAACATCTAAAGTCTTCCTGCATGCATGCATTGAAGTACAGAAGTAGAGACGCTTTGGAATTTTACACCATGCACTAGAAAATACTCTAAGTGTAAAATCTTCCAAAGCCAAGACTAACATCTTCAGAAGCTTTAATTGAAGTCTTCTGAAGCTTTAAGGACAAAGTCTTCCGAAGCCAAGAAGTGAAGACAGATTATTTTCCTAAGACTTTTGAATACATGCTTAATAAGATGTACTTTACTATAAATCTGGACCATTTTCCGTTGCAACTCTGTTTACTCACCAACTTTCATAAGTTGGTGAAAAGGTCCATGCTTTTGGTAAACACTAGGTTGAGGCCTTGAGTCTATGCTTTCTAATTTATGTACTTTTATTCTTTTTGTAATATATTAGGATGTGAGTTATGGCATGTGATAGTCACTAGTCAAAAGGCAATCAGTCTTTTGACTTTACATTTAATTTTGTTGTCTAGTTCAAATGTTTCCAACTGGTCTTCCAAGTATGGCCGACTGTTGCATGTAGTATAAAGTATTTCAGGTCTTTGTAACTTTAGATTCATTCTTTAACACTTGTAAAAGAACTTAAGAGTAATATACAAAATTCTTGAAAACCATTAACTTGTGTTGTTTTGTTCTTAGTTCTTTATCATATTTTACCTGTGTTCTAAGTATCATTCTTGTGTTACTAGTTTCCTATTTGATTTATTAAGTGTTCTAACATCACTCTCCTCATTATGTTTTTGTATTGTAAGTGACAATAACCCTCCTAAACGGTGATGCAGTGGAGGAATAAGCTTTGTGAGAAACAACACGTGGCTACAACTATGGAGACTATCAAAGGTTTAAACCCCTAACTTTTGATAGTAATCGTGACATTGCTACTACTCACCGATGGGTGAGAGAAATAGAGGTTGTGTTGGATATCAAAGAATGCAAGGAGGATCAAATGGTGAGGTTTGCTACCAACTCATTCGTGGACTCGGCCTTGTGTTGGTGGGACAACATGTCTAGGCCGAGGGTAGCAGGGCGATTAGAAGGATAAGGTGGAGTGAACTGAAGAAGTTGGTGATTTAAGAACTTTGTCCTCATAAGGAACATGAAAAGATTGAAAGGGAGTTCCTAGGTGGGAACCATGACACACCAGTAGTATATGACCAAGTTCAATGAGATGGCAAGGCTGGTGTTGGATCAGGTGACGTTGGTATCAAGAAAGATCAAGAGATGGCAAGGCTAAAAGATATCCACAGACAAATGATTGCCACTCGAACGAGTACTTTTTGTTGGTCCAAACTGATCAATGAACAATACTTTTGATTGATCAAATGATTCAATATCACAAACACACACTCAACACAAACATATCATGATGATGAAGAAGCGAACGTGTTCAATAATAATCAAATTAAAACAAACACAGTCAATAAACAATGGCTCAATATGATTTCAATAGCATTCCAACCTCAAATTTACAGTTGCAACAAGGATATATCATATATGGTGTTTGCAAGATTAACCTAAATTGATAGAAACATTTCTACATATAGACTAAAATAGTTTCTCTGACAGTTTCGCTAGCTATTAGCGAAACTGTTAGGCCCATGCTAGTTTCGCCCGGTGACGAAACACAGTTTCATCAGGGATCCTGGCCTGCTAACTATCAGCGAAACTGTAGATAAAAAAAGATACAAATTAAACAAAAGTAATTTAACAGATTTCCTATTACATTTAAACATAATCTATTATTGATCTTTAATACTCCCCCTAGGTTGGACCTGACCGACTGGATCGTCTTCATTAGTAGCACCAGCTCCAGCTTCTTCTCCATCTTTAGATCTACCTTTTGCTTTAGCTCCTTCTTTACTCACTTCTTCACCATGTGCACTAGCTCGTTCGAATTGTCTTGCAAGATCCTGCACTTCCATCCTCACTTCATCAGCCTTATGAATTTTCTCAGCCAGCTCTCTTACTTCTACTCTAACACGTTGAGCCTTTTTAGCAACCTCCATGAGCAGGCTTGCCTATTTCCTCGTTTCAGCTCCAGCCCCCGCCTTAATGTGATTCACACATAAAATCAGAAAATCCTCATCACAGAATGAAAATACCTCCATTGGATCAAATAATCTAACTTCAGCTCCATCCTTTATCCTTATCATCCCCTTCCCTATGTTGTTTTCATAGAACCAACTTTCAAACCTCTAAAGCCTTTAGCAGAGGGGCTCAGGTAACCCCACCCTACTAATTGTCTTCGGGGGCTTAACCCTTAACACAATCCAACCCTTCCCAGTCTCCTAGTCTTTGTCTTTCTTGGGCCTCCTCCTTTCAGCCTTCATATACCCAAGTATCTTAAATTATCATTTAGCCCCTGCTTTATTTCTTCTTCCAGCATTTTGGCTCTTTCACTTACCTAAGAATCTATCAAGGGAATCTCTGCTAGCCTCTTGAGATCCCATTTGGGCAAGGTCTTGAACACCTTCCTTTTATGCAGATAAGAAATCCTTCCTCCTCTCCCGTTGGTCATAAACATCTTCATACTTCAGTTGTGTTTCTAGCTTATTATCTTCTTCTTAGTCTCTTTCTTGCTTACCCCTGAATGTTCTGGAATAGTAGGGTTAGCTTTTGTGGCTCCTCTCCTTCACAAACCACTCCTCCTTTTCTAACTCAAAAACATCTCCATCAACAGAAACCTTCTTGGCTACATAACTCAGGGGTTGCTCATCCAATTCATATTACTCTAGCTTAGAGTCAAAGTCTACCAGCTGCTCATCATCTTCCTCCTCATCTATCAGATTCATTTCACCTATCTTCCGGACTCCCTCAACAATTTATTCTATCACTATTTTCTCACCAACCAAATCTATATCAATGTTCAGTCCCAGACCTATGAACCCCGCTTTAATCACCTCCTCCACATTTTCCTCAGCCTCTTTCCTTCGAGTCTTAGTCTCTCTCTCACCAGCATCCTTCTTACCAGAACCTCCTAGTATTGTACCTACTGCATCACTAGCATCCTCTCCTACCTTAGATGAGGTACCCATATTTGGAAATAAGTACCTTGAAGTATCTGAAAGATCATCTAACACATACTGAGTTAGTTGATTTGGCAGGCTGGCTACAGCTTTAAGCTCATTCACCTTAGTTAGTAACCTCTTTATCAAAGCTTATTGGTCTATCATCATCTTGCTCATACTTTCTAGAATCTCATCGTTCTTATTTTATCTTAGCTCCTGATTTGTCAACTTAGTCTTTATCTTGCTTAACTCATTAGCGAGAGATGAGTTAAGGTTCCTGATCACATCTCATCCAAATTTCCTCTTTCATCTCTCCCATGTGGCTCAGTAAAGGTCTGATGTTTGTGGTGAAACCTCATTTCATTCATCCTGCGAATGTCTCAAATCGATGTGATTAATACGTCCATTTAAAGCGGTTAAAACCAAGATTAAACTATATACACATGTTTGAAACACACACCAAAGTCTTAAAAGATCGTCCAATACATTTATAAAACAATGGAGATGAAAATCGTTCGGGAGACCATTTTAGGGCTCCGAAACAAGAAAAAATACGACTATATGAAAATGAGGAAACAAGTTTGCATAACATAATATTTAGCACATAGTTTCGCCCGGTAAATATTTGAGTCAAAATGGCTCTAAAATGAGCGAAAATGCCGGTGAATCTATAGTTTCGCACTGCGAAACAACTAGCGAATCTTTAGTTTCCCCCGACACAAAAACTTAGAATTTTCTATTTCTTTTTAATATCTGAATATTCAGAATGAAATTTTAGACATAAACAAAAAAAATAAAAAAAAATAAAAAAACTAAAATGCCCCACAAGACCTATAAAAATTACACAAAGAAATGTATATATAAAGAAAAATGAAGAACATAAAGGTAAAATAATAAAGAGGGTTAAAAGGATATCAAAACACGATAAGCTGAAGAGATTTTCTGAAAATCAGAGTTTGGCGGGATTGATAATATACTGTCCTTTTAACCCATGACCTCTTTTCAACGAGTAAACTGTGGCTTCTCTTATCATGTTTTGCGGTTGGTTTAGAGAATAGTTAAATAACCCGGTCCCCACAGACATTTGGCAAAGAAACTCATCCTTTCCTCATGATATATTGAGCAATATCATTAACTCTGCTTGATGTACAATGTAGAGCACAAGAAGCACAGACCTTATAATTTTCAAATGATAAGAGCTCCAGGTCTATACTTACATATAACAAAGGATATGATCATTTGATATTATCTGATTAGAGCTTTAGGTCTATACTTATGTATAATAGAGAAGATCATCAGAATGTGCTGATGAGAGCTCTAGGTCTATACTTACATACAACAGAGGAGATCATCACTCAAGGTCAATGTTCACACATAGAAGAGGAGAAAAGCACATAGTAGTATACAAGATAATCATCTTTCACACAAATAGAGCTAGCAATAAGCAGTATTGAGTATACAGGGAATATGAATCTGAAATTTTCTTTGAAAAATCTCAAGAACAGAGACATTACACTCTCAATCGATTTTGAACAGGCACATGTAACTTCGTGAATGCCAAAATGTTTAGGGGATAATCCAAGTCAAGAAAGTTTCCGATCCTATTAGTTTAGCCACAAGATTAATATCTACTTCGTGTTCTAACTGAGGGTATCATGCATATCCCAACACAAGACCGATGACCTCCTTCAAATCGTTCAGGCAACAAAAGCTTTATTCTGTAAGAAAGACAGATAACCTTGATTTATTCTCCCCTGAAATTTCTACAAATCAGCAAGATAAGAGAAATTTCTACAAAGATGCCCATCATTCATTTTTTGCTTTGTTTTTTTATGTAATATTATGAAGGACTATGGAGCTTTCAAAAATAAATAGAAGGAAAGAACAAGAACAAAAAAAGATTATGTACAATATTTACATGAGACAATTATGAAAATGGGTTTTAAAAAGATATCAATCCTAACATGGAGATTAGTTCATAAAAACGAGGTTTATCGAATGTTTTAGTGAAAAGATCATCCTTTTGTTTTTTACTGTCTATAGGAATAATATCAATAAAACCCTTCCTTGAGCATCCCGGATTGCATGAATCCTAGTCTGAATGTGCTTGGTGCGGGAGTGATGAATTGGATTCTTTGGGTTTCCAATGGCTACTTCATTGTTACAGAATAATGGAGTATGGACGAAATTAAATTTGCAGTCAATAATCGGATGTTGTATCCACAACACTTGAGAGCAAAAACATGAACCAGAAATATACTCTCCCACCCCTGTGGAAAGAGACACAATAGTCTGTTTCTTGTTCTGCCATAAAATTAAATAGTTTCCCATATATTGACAACCTCTTGGGACAGATTTTCTGTTTAACCTGCAACCATAGAATTACTATCAGAATAAGCATGCAAATCCAAATTTCCACCATAAGGATACCAAAGACCCAAACAAGAAGAGCCTTTCAGATAGAAAAAAATTCAATTTCATTACTTTCTGATGAGACTCCTTAGGGTTAGCTTGGTATCGAGCACGATGTCCAATAGCAAAAGAGATGTCTGGATGACTTGTTGTAAGATACATTAGGGAACCAATCATTGATCTGAAAGGATTATGATCAACAGATTTCCTGTTCTCGTCTGGAGTGAGGCATGTTTGGGTAGTGAATAGGGTTAATTCAAAAGAAGCATCCTCCATATTGAATTTCTTAGGAATTTCTTTGATATACTTTTCCTGGTGAATAAGAATTCCTCTAGTCTTTTGTTCAACTTGCGAACCCATGAAAAAGCACATCTCCCACATCATGCTCATTACAAATTAACTTCTCATGACCTCCTAGAATTCTCTACAAAGCTTGGGATAGGTGGAGCCGAAAATAATGTCATCAACATAAACTTGAGCAAACCCTTGAATCACCAACTTAGACTTATTCCTTACCACAATGCCACGATCATCATGTTTGTTCTTGAACACACATTTTGTGCCTATTGTGTATTTGTTTGGAGAATGATCAAGAAGCGTCCACACTTTAAGTTTCCTAAATTATTAAAGCTCCAATTGCATGGACTCAACCCAGTATGGATCTTGAAAAGCTGCATGAACATTCTTTGGAACTATTTAAGATTGAAACAAGAGAATAAGCACACGTTTATCAAACCAAATTGACTCCGCGTCCTAACACCATCGGTAATTGATCCGATTATTTATCATGAGGATGATCCTTCAATGATTTGAAATCAATTAAAGGTAACGGATTGGATTGAGGTTGGCTAATGGATTGAGATTATGTAGATGATGGTGAAGAAAATGGAACGGGTTTATCGGGTTGGGATGATGGAAAGGTTTGAGAGGGAGTAGAGGTTGGTGTTGAAGGAATTGATGTAGAAGCAGGTGGAGGTGGAATGTCAAATGATGCAGAAGAGAGCGGTCAAATGAGGTTGGATGGTCAGATGATGAATGGGGAGGAACTAGAGGAACTTGATGTAATGGATCTAGAGGAATAATATTCATTTGCACATGGGAGAAGGATGCAACATCATTGAAAACTAGAAGATTAAAGGAGTTGAAAATAGTATTTGAGTTAAAGAACCATGCAGGTTCTGTCTTGACTTTTGAAGAATTAGATTCCCGCCAATCAACATAAAATGACTCATGCATAATACGTGTTCTCTTGTTATACACCGATAAGCTTTATAAGAGGACGACGATCCAGGTGTTGGAGCATCAAACCATAAGAAAGGAGTAACAAATCCAGGTAAGAATCAGCCTCTTAACCCTTCTCTAGATCAAACCCGGATTCTAGGTTTTTGGATTTTGAAAAGTTACAAAGAATTGCATAAAGGTCATATTTTTACGTATAAAAACATGTAAAAAGCTTAGATATAGCCTCATGGTTGATAAACTAAGAGATTGGACGTAAAAAGTTACGATTTTAGGTTAAAAACATGCTGGTTCGTAATTTTTATGCATTCTGTGAAATACTTTTTGCATCTAGTGAAACTGGGTGTTCAAGCTACTAGACAGTGATTCTTCAGCGAAATTATAGTTTAGCACATAATTTCGCAGCCATGGAATTCCAACGAAAGTTGGGCGGAACTGCCAGCGGAACTGCCAGCGGAACTGCCAGCGGAACTGCCAGCGGAACTGCCAGCGGAACTGCCAGCGGAACTGCCAGCGGAACTGCCAGCGGAACTGCCAGCGGAACTGCCAGCGGAACTGCCAGCGGAACTGCCAGCGGAACTGCCAGCGGAACTGCCAGCGGAACTGCCAGCGAACTGCCAGCGGAACTGCCAGCGGAACTGCCAGCGGAACTGCCAGCGGAACTGCCAGCGGAACTGCCAGCGGAACTGCCAGCGGAACTGCCAGCGGAACTGCCAGCGGAACTGCCAGCGGAACTGCCAGCGGAACTGCCAGCGGAACTGCCAGCGGAACTGCCAGCGGAACTGCCAGCGGAACTGCCAGCGGAACTGCCGCGGAATGCCAGCGGAACTGCCAGCGGAACTGCCAGCGGAACTGCCAGCGGAACTGCCAGCGGAACTGCCAGCGAACTGCCAGCGGAACTGCCAGCGGAACTGCCAGCGGAACTGCCAGCGGAACTGCCAGCGGAACTGCCACGAACTGCCAGCGGAACTGCCAGCGGAACTGCCAGCGGAACTGCCAGCGGAACTGCCAGCGGAACTGCCAGCGGAACTGCCAGCGGAACTGCCAGCGGAACTGCCAGCGGAACTGCCAGCGGAACTGCCAGCGGAACTGCCAGCGGAACTGCCAGCGGAACTGCCAGCGGAACTGCCAGCGGAACTGCCAGCGGAACTGCCAGCGGAACTGCCAGCGGACTGCCAGCGGAACTGCCAGCGGAACTGCCAGCGGAACTGCCAGCGGAACTGCCAGCGGAACTGCCAGCGGAACTGCCAGCGGTAACTGCCAGCGGAACTGCCAGCGGAACTGCCAGCGGAACTGCCAGCGGAACTGCCAGCGGAACTGCCAGCGGAACTGCCAGCGAACTGCCAGCGGAACTGCCAGCGGAACTGCCAGCGGAACTGCCAGCGGAACTGCCAGCGGAACTGCCAGCGGAACTGCCAGCGGAACTGCAGCGGAACTGCCAGCGGAACTGCCAGCGGAACTGCCAGCGGAACTGCCAGCGGAACTGCCAGCGGAACTGCCAGCGGAACTGCCAGCGGAACTGCCAGCGGAAATGCCAGCGGAACTGCCAGCGGAACTGCCAGCGGAACTGCCAGCGGAACTGCTTATCTGCCAGCGGAACTGCTTATCTGCCAGCGAAATTAGCAATGAAATTAGGAAGAAATTAACCCTTTTATGTGTTAACTTATTTGCAGGCTGTGTAGTGTGATAATAGCTTAGAAAGCATAGTTTAGAAGTTACTCACGAAATCTAGGTGATGCAAGCTCTCCTTATTTATAAGTTTTTCCATGTTGGGGTTATTACACATACTAAATCTACGTTTTTCAATGACGAAGATTTTATGAGATTTTAAGAGGAAGATCGATTTTTCTATAAGGAAATATGTTATATAAATGTTTAAAAATAAAAAAAATTTCCACTGACTTGGCTAGCCGATCCCAGCCAGGGGCATTTCCCCTTGGACCCCAATAGGGGCTGCTGCTATTAGGACCCCGCTATTAGGGGTTGCCACCCCCGAACCCCCGTTGTCTCGGGAGGGTCAGTTATGTTTTATACTAACTAGTACTTGTTATGTGGTGTACTTAATAAGTTAGTATTATATATTAAAGTGGAAGACAAAATTAATGAGAAGTGGAACTTAACAAATGTTACCTTGGGCCCGTTTGATATTGCAAAGTCTTGCAAGCACTATGATTAACTTCACCTATATGAGTTTGACGTATAATGATGGATTCGTATTCATGAGCGGGCTATGTGCCTGGTAGGGTGGATCAACTGTCGGGGGTAAGCTACAATGATGATATGTACCAATGGGGATCAACATTCGTTGTCGATCAACATGGAGCTCTTACGTGGTGCAATCTTGTTTATATGAAGTGAAAGATATGAAAGAATGAAAGATAATGAGCATGCTTATTATGATGCAAGAAATGTTATATAGTATGAAGTATTTGTGGTCATTATATCAAGGATAAAGAATATATTTTCTTATTTATCTAAAACTAGAACTCACTCAGCAAAGTTGACTTTTATGCATAATAGTGGGTAGGGAAATGTTCATGCTGAGGATGGCACCAGGGAGCTACTTAGAGAGTAATGGATGGCATTCCTGATTATGAAATCTTTATTGTAATTTCAGACAATGCGCTATTTTTTATTCTATTTAAAGACAAATGTATGAGTATAATATGATTTCCAAGTTTTAAATGAATGTCTATATAATTCTGCTGCAATGTTTTGGTTATTAAAAATGATTTTTTGCTATGATTAACCAACTGTGAGTTTTCCCGGGAACAGGGCCTTACAATTTGGTATTAGAGCCAAATTTTAAGAGAATTGGGCAAGTAGTTTTGAATACCTAAACTTAAACTGAAAATGGGACCGAGTGAGGCATACCAATCCAAGTAGCTACGTGTCATCATGTAAAAGTTTTCAAGTAAAACTAGGATTATATGTTTGTGCTATGTGTTTTATGTGCCTCTAGATTTGAATATTGACATGTGTTAGCATAGTGATTGCTTGGGATAGGAGGGTAAGATAAGTAGTTAATCATACTTGGGCACTGTAATTAAGGACTTACTGTACTTGTAATGATTTAAGCAAATATGTTGAATAACCATTTTGGTGTTTGAATCTTTTAGGATTTAGTTATGACCGGTAGAAAATCAAGGAAAGCAACCTGAGAAGGTACTCGTGGCGGTGTACTACTCAGCCACATGTCACCCGGAGCAAAGCTAAGGCTCCCGAGACTATTCACAAAGAGTCAGACCTCCATAGTCACCCAGAGGGGGAGGGATTAGCCACCCTCAAATCCACTATGAAGGAGGCTATCGGTGACGAAGTCTACAATGTTATGCAAAATGTCCTACCCTCAGTAGTAACCGAGGTGATTAAAGCAGTTAAGGATGGGGAGAAAGTTGAAAAGAAAAGGAGGGGAAATGAAAAGAATTCAAGAAAGTCTACTGGGAGGACTGAGGAATCCGTAGAGGAGCCATTAAACCCTAATATTGTGGTTCGTGATGATGACAGTGATGAAGAGTCCGAGAAAAAGACTACTAAGGGAAGCAACTATAGGGCATTTCAAAGGTGCAGGCCCCCGACCTTTGACGGTAACAGAAATGCTACTGTCGCTCATCATTTGGTGAGAGAGATGGAACTGGTACTGGAAATTAGTGAGTGTCGGGAAGATTAGAAAGTTATGTTTGCCACTCATTCATTCATCTACTCAACGTTGTGCTGGTGGGACAATATTGTCCAGGCTGAAGGAAAGCTTTCGACAGCTAACATGAAGTGGTCTGAGCTTAAGGAGTTGGTGCTGGAGGAGTATTGTCCCTATCAAGAATTAGACATGATTGAGAAGGACTTCTTGTATTTGGAGGCTAGGAACATCACTTATTAGAATTATACCTCCAAGTTCAAAGAACTTGCAAGACTTGTGCTAGACATGGTGACACCTGCATCCAACAAGATTAAGATATACATGTTGGGTTTACCCGTGGATATGAGGAGGCAAATGATTGTGGCTAGACAAGGCATGTTTAGGTGTGTGGTGGATTTAACTGGGAGGTTGTATGATGAGAGAGATACGATGCCTGTACAAAAAAAGGTGGAGAAATGGAGTGGGAAGAAAAATGTAAATGGGAGAGGTTTGGAGGGCACAACATCAGGAGTGGAGAAAAGAGGATGAGTGTTAAGAATCCATCAAGGAGACAAAGAAATACAGGTGCTTGTAGAAAATGTGGAAGAGGTCATTCAGGACAGTATAGAGTTAGGACAGGAAAATGTTTAAAATGTGGGGGTGAGAGTCACTATGCTAGGGACTGCAAGGTGGTAAATTGTTACTAGTGTGGCAAGATGGGACATGTGGAAAGGGACTGCAAGTAAGGAAAACCAGGAGGATCAGGAATGATTAAATCTAGAGACAAGGGAAAGGGTGACGGTTTGAAGGCAAAGGCGAGGGCATTCAACATAACTCATGAGGAGGCTAGGGTAGATCCAGAAGTAGTTTCAGGTATGTTTCTGGTGGACCATAAGTATGCTTCTGTGCTCTTTGATTCTGGTGCTAGTAAGAGTTTTGTTTCTACTACCTTTTGTTGTTTGTTGCATGATATGGGTATGAAGTTAGATGAGCCCTTCTATGTAGAAACAACTATTGGTATGTCCATTAAGGTAACTGAGGTAGTTGAGGATTGCCTAATTGAGTTAGAAGAATGGAAGTTCCCTGCTAGGTTGCATGTTATGGCCTTAGGAGGTTTGGATGGTGTTTGGCATGGATTGGTTAGCTAGCTATGAAGCTAATATAGTATGTAGTAAGAAGATAATTCCTCTAATAGCGCCCGATGGTATTTCTATTACGATATGTGGGGATAAGGTGTGCTGTGTACCGAAGGGGGTGTCGATGATCACAGCTGAAAAGTACTTGAGACATGGGTGTAGCACTTACTTGTCCTATGTAAAAGATGTGGATGTGACAAAGCCACAGTTATCATATATGTCTGTAGTGCGCGAGTTTCCTGACGTCTTTCCTGAAGACCTGACTGGTGTGCTGCCTGATCGCAAAACGAATTCTAGATTGATTTGCTACCGGGAGCACAGCCCGTCGCTAAAGCACTATATTAATTAGCTCCTTCGGAGATGATAGAACTGAGGGACCAGCTGCAAGATTTATTGGATAAAGGCTTTATCCGAGTGAGTATCTCCCTATGGGGTGCTCTGGTATTATTCGTCAAGAAGAAAGACGGTAGCATGCGGATGTGCATTGACTATCGCGAGCTCAATAAGCTGACCGTAAAGAATCGGTATCCATTACCAAGGATTGACGACCTATTCGATCAACTTCAGGGTGCCATCTGGTTTCCAAGGACAGACCTGTGATCTGGTTTACCACCAAATAAAGGTGAAAGAACAACACATTCCTAAGACAATGTTTGGTACGCGTTATGGACACTAAGAATTTCTCTTCATGTCCTTAGGTTTAACCAGCGCATGAGCTGCTTTTATGGACCTTATGAATCGGGTATGTCGATTGATGTTGGATAAATCGGTGATAGTGTTCATTGATGACATCTTGATTTATTTAAAAGTGAAAAGGAACATGTTGATCATATTCGAGAAGTATTGGTGACTCTCAGAAGTGAGAAGTTATATGATAAGTTCTCTAAATGCGCATTTTGGCTTCAAGAAATTCAATTTCTAGGTCATGTGGTTAATCTCGAAGGGATCAGGGGGATCCAGCGAAGGTTTAAGCGATGATGCAATAGGAACCTCCAAAGATTTCATCTGATATTCGCAGTTTCTTAGGCTTGGCAAGTTACTATAGGATGTTTATCCAGGATTTCTCCAATATAGCTTCTCTTTTGACTAAGCTGACCCAGAAGGACGTGAAGTATGAATGGGGTACTAATCAGGAGAACGCCTTCCTAGAACTAAAGACGAAGTTAACTCAATCCCCTGCGTTGACATTACTCGAAGGGAACGAGGATCTAGTAGTCTACTCGAATGCCTCGTATGTAGGATTGGGCTGCGTGTTGATGTAACGAGGAAAGGTGATAGCCTAAGCTTCAAGACGATTAAAGGTCTACAAGGCCAATTATCCTACCTATGATTTGGAGTTGGCTGCGGTGGTGTTTGCATTGAAGATTTGGAGGCACTACCTGTATGGGGTGAAGTGCACCATCTTCATTGATGGTAAAAGTCTGAAGTATTTGTTCAAACAAAAGGAACTCAACATGAGGGAGAGGAGGTGGTTAGAACTAATCAAGGATTATGACTGTGAAATTCATTGTCATTCAGGCAAATCCTATGTGGTTGTGGACGCCGTTAGACGAAAAGGACGACCCGAACAAATTCAGGTGAGGGCTTACTGATAATCATGACGCATGATGTTATGAAACAAGTGAGGGAGTTTACAGATGAGGAATTGAGAGATGATAGAGTCAACTCTGAAAGGATGAAATGACAGGTTTTAGATTTGAGGGAAAACACCCTGGGTGTTAGAATGTGAACTGGGCGAATGTGGATCCCTCTCCATAGGGATCTGAGGGGGAAGATCATGGATAAGACTCACAAAAATCGATATTCCATTCATCCTGGTTCCACGAAAAGGTATCAGGTTCTCAAGAAAGATTATCGGTGGCCGAGAATGAAGCATGACGTGGCTTAGTATGTGAGCAAGTGCCTGACTTGTTTGCAAGTGAAGGCAAAGCACCAAAAGCCATATGGGAAGATCTAACCTTTGGATATTCCTGAATGGAATTGGGAACACATCACCATGGACTTCATCACGAAACTGCCTCACACAAGGAGAGGAAGCGACATGATCTGGGTGATTGTTGACCGTTTAACAAAGAGCTCCCATTTCCTACCAATTCGTGAGACGTTTTCCTCTGAGAGGTTGGCAGAAATATTTATCAAGGAGATCGTGGCTCGTCACGATGTGCCAGTGTCTATCGTTTTGGATAGGGACACGTGCTTTATGTCCAAGTTCTGGAACAAGTTTCAGGACTCAATGGCGACTAGGCTTCATATTAGTATAGCTTAGCACCCCCAGACTTATGGTCAGTCGGAAAGAACGATTCAGACATTAGAAGACATGCTACAAGCATGTGGAATTGATTTTGGAGGATGTTGGGATGCGCAATTACCATTGCCGGAATTCTCATATAATAATAGTTACTATGCCAGCATTGGTATGCCACAAAATAGATTATTTACGGTAGGAAGTGCCAAACGCCTGTGTGTTGGGGTGACATCGGGAAAAAGGAATCAGGAAGTCTTGAAGTGATTGAGGTCACAACCTAGAAGTTAGATAAGATTAAGGCATTCATGAAAGCCACAAAGAATCGCAAGAAGTCATATGTTAATAAGAGGCATAGACCAATAGAGTTTGAGGTTGGTGACAAGGTTATGCTCAAGGTATCTCCGTGGAAAGGGATCATTAGATTTCAAAAACGTGGAAAGTTAAGCCCAAGGTTCATAGACCCATTCCGTATTGTCGCGAGGGTAGGGGAAGTGGCCTATAGATTAGAACTACCCGATGAGTTAGGTGGAATTCACCCTACGTTCCATGTATCTCATCTCAGGAAATGTCTAGTAGACAATAATGTAGTCCTACCATTAGAAGACATTGATGTTGATGAATGGCTGAATTATGTAGAGCAGCTAGTGGCTATCCTTGATTGGAAAGAACCACTTACGTAATAAAGTGGTTCCAGTAGTACGAGTACAATGGAGTCACAGAAATGATCAGAATCTACGTGGGAGACCGAGGAGGTGATGAGGAAATTTTATCCTTAATTGTTTGATGACTGACAGGTTTCGTGGATGAAACCTAAATAAATGGGCGAGATTTGTAACACTCCAAAAAATCAAAACGAATCACGAGAATAATAGGCATAATTATTGGGTATTTAATAAAGAAAATAAATGGCCATGGGCTAAATTAGTCTTATTGGGTAGTAGCCTAAGAGATTAAAGGCCCATAATAAGCTCTAAGCGACTTAACCAGCCATCATCATCTTCGTTTGAACCCTAGCCACCCAAATTCATAGAGAGAGAAAGTAGAGAGAGAAAGTGAAGAAAACTCAAGATTTGGAGCTTCAAAGGTTAAGATATTGAAGATCTGGGTGTTGGGGCATCAAGAAAGGAGAAACAAATCTAGGTAAGAATTAGCCTCTAAACCCTTGTGTAGAATAAACCCACATTCCAGGGTTTTGGGTTTTGAAAAGTTCCAAAAAATTGCACATAGGTCACATTTTTACATATGAAAACATGTAAAAAGCTTTGATATAGGCTCATGGTTGATAAACTAAGAGATTGGACATAAAAAGTTGTGATTTTGGGTTAAAAATGATGGTTCGTAATATTTATGCATTCTGCGAAACTGTTTGTGCATCCATCGAAACTGGGTGTTCAAGCTAAGAAACTATGAGTCTTGTGCGATACTATAGTTTCGCAGGTAATTTCGAAGCCATGGAATTTCAACGAAAGTTGGACGAAACAGCCAGTGCAACTGTGAGCAAAACATGCAGCGAAACTGCTTATCTGGCAGCGAAATTAGGTAAAAATTAACCTCTTTAAGTGTTAACTTATTTGCAAGCTGTGTAGTGTGATCGTAGCCTAGAAATAATAGTTTAGAAGTTACTCATAGTATCCAGGTGATTCTAGATCCCCTTATTTATAAGTTTTTCCATGTTGGGGTTATTATATATACTAAATATATCTTTTTAAATGAGCAAAATTTTATGAGGTTTTATGAGCCCGACCACAGCCAGGGCATTGCCCCTTGCACCCCACTAGGGGCTGCTGCCCCTAGGACCCCGCTGTCAAGGGTTGCAGCCCCCGAACCCCCGTTGTCCCATGGATGGTCATTTATGTTTTATGACGACTAGTACTTGGTATGTTGTGTACTTAATAAGTTAAGTATTATAGATTAAGGTGGATGATAATATTAATGAAAACTGGAACTTAATGAATGTTACCCTGGGCCCGTTTGATGATCAAAAGTCTTGCAAGCACTATGATAGACTTCACTTATGTGAGTCTGACGTATAGTGATGGATCCGTATTCGTGATTAGACTATGTGCCTTGTAGTGGGGGATCAACTGTTAGGGGTTAGCTACCATGATTATGTGTACCAACGGGGATCGACATTCATTGTCGATCAACATGGAGCTCCTGCTTTGTGCAATCTCGTTTATGATGAAGTGAAAGATAATGATATAATGAAAGAAAATGAACATGCTGATTATATGTAATCTCGTTTAATAATGAGAATGAAAGATAATGTTATGTAGTATGATGTATGCATGGTCATTATATGGATGATAAAGCTTATTTTCTTATTTATCTAAAACCAGAACTCACTCAACAAAGCTGACTTTTATGCATAATAATGGGCAAGTAAATACGGATGCTGAGGATGGCACCAAGGAGCTACTTGGAGAGTAATGTATGGCATTCCTGCTTATGAAATTTTTATTGTAATTTCAGATAATGCGCTATGTTGTTTATTTTATTTAAACGGAAATGTATGAGTACAATATGATTTCCAGTTTTGAATGAATTTCTATTTAATTCCGCTGCAATGTTTTGGTTATTAAAAATGATTTTATGCTATGACTAACCAACTGTGAGGTTTTCCTGGAACGGGGCCTTACAGTACATGAGCATCTGAATGGACGAAAGAAATCAATCAAACGCTTCCTTTTATGAAACAATTCATACATAGTATTCATTTTATCCTTCATAATCAAAACACGATTAAGGATAGAAAATAATTATCAAAGAATATTCGATCAACATGGTATGAGTAGCTTCTATAAGAGTGCGATTCTTTCTTTGAGCAACATCATTTTGTTAAGGTGTTCTGGCAGCTCTGAATTGTCTCAATATTCCTTTGCTTTCATAGAAGGAGTCAAAGATGTGATTTCTGAATTCGGTTCCATTGTGACTTCACATAGAGATTACTTTCCTCTTGCTTATCACTTCAACTAAAAGAATTAACTTCTACAACTCTTTAGCAGATTCTCCTTTATGAGCTAGAAATCTCAACCATGAATACGTAGAAAAATCATTTGTAACAACAAGGAAAAAAGATTTCGTAGCAATTGATTTTAGACTGATTGGGCAAAACAAATCAGTATGAAACAACTCAAAAGGATTTGAATTGCTATTTTAAGTTTTGGTTTATGAGGTTTCATATGTTGTTTTCCTTTACCACAGGCCATGCATTTCTCAACAATAGAAAAATCATTTAATGGTAATCCGCTAAGAAGATTATTTCTAACCAGTTTGCTAATATTTTTGAAACTAACATGGCCTAATCTGTGATCCCACAAGAATGATTCAGAAGATAAAGCTTTAGATAGAAGGAAAATGACAGTGGAAGTTGATTCTCTAGATCCCATATCAAGAAGATAGGTATCAGTCTTTCTCGGGGCTCGCATGAGTATCATCTTGTCAAGAATATTAAACTCGGATTTTAGAAATAAACATTCATTTGAGAGAAATAAAACCAGAATGTCTTTATCACAAAGATGAGAGATGCCCAAAAGATTGAATGCAAGCTCCGGCACGAAATTGACTTTCTCCAAAGTGAGAGATCCATTTGATACCTTATCTTGACCAATCATCTTACTACCTTTTTTTGTCACCTAAGAATGCTACATACCCTCCATTGATGATGCAATAATTTGTCAATAAATCTTTCAACTTGGTCATATGTCTAGAGCATCCACTATCAACATGCCAAAAACTATTTACAACTTTAGTGGATGAATCCAACAAAAATAGAGAAATCAATTTAGCCAATCAAAACAGGAACCCAAGTTTGAACAAATTTAGTTTTAGGAACAGAAGATTTTTTACAAAAGAAACTATTACCAATGTGAGTTAATCTACTGCCAAATGAATTCTTATGAACATGTCTGTTATGAAGCTCTAGACAGTTTTTTACTACATGATAATCTTTACCATATCTAAAGCAATGGGTTTTAATCTATGTCTACTATACGACAAGTCAGAAATTTTATCTATGCATATTTCCTCATCACACTTAGATAAGCTAGAATTATTATCATTGTATGTCTCACACATTTCTTTGATTCTAATTTTGTCTTTTGAAGAATGATTATTACAAATGTTGATGCATCATCTTTTGAAGTACATGTGGTACTTGTACCACTTGTGCTTGCACTAAAAGATGATATTACCCTTTTATTATATTATGAAATATTAATTAGAGTAAAAGATAAAATGGGATGAGAAAAGAATTTTTTTAAAGTAGTTGCTTTTAGTTTTATCTTTACAATCGATAACAGAATCATTCACAACCTCATTCATACAAGCATTTGAAGCAACATCATTACACTGAGTCAATGTTTGAGACAGAATTTTGAGAGACAAAAACATTACTTAAACTAGAACTATTATCTATAATAGATTATTGAGGTTTAGGTGTACTAAAACTACTATATCCAAGTCCACTCGTTGGTCCATAACCATACTCCTCATGCACGTCCTTAGGGTTAACACCTTCCAAACCTGCAGACAGACTGCTAGTATCTGTTTGAAAGAAATCATTTGTGAAGGGTGTGGAACTAGCATAGGTGATAGGAGGAGGATAAACAAATTATTTTCATAACGCAAACCTATTTTATTCCTAGCCACCCGTTGTGATCTACACAAAACATCATGTTTCATTCCTGAAATTGTCCATTTATCAAGTTTTGACTGAACTTTACTTGTTTCAAACTCAGTGTAATCTTTCATATTTTTCGTTAAATAAAAGTTAGCATAGTTTTGTTCTTGCAAGGACTATTTTATGTCATTTATGAAACTAAGTGGGTTGTTTATGCTTGTTAAATTTAAAAGTTAATAAAATAAAATATTAAATAATAATAATAATAATAGTAATTGAAACTTTTTATAAAACTTAACATTAAGTTATAATAATAAAAATAATAATAGTAAAATAAAATTGTTAGGATCGAGTACTGGATGAATACTAACAGATTTACGCGTATACTGAATCAAATAGTGTGGAATCCTATTTGATTGGTGATCCAATCAGTGAGAACACACGTAGAATCATTAAAGATGAATCTAACGTCAAGAAAAATTAGCAATCAATCTACTACAATCTATGAAGTTGGAGCAGGTTACTAGAGGTCTCTAGAGAGGTAGGGTACGTTTAGGTATCGAAATATTCAAAGTCTCTCATATTTCTATGATTTAAGTGGTATTTATAGATTAGGGTGTCTCAATCGTGCAACTGGACCATTTGCATGGTTCAGTCATGCGATTGAGTCATGCGGTTGATCCATTCGCATGACTGAGTGTTCAGTCATGCGACTGAGTCATCTCATGTTACAATCATGTGATTGATCCAGTCTCTTGGTTCATTCGTACGACTGGTCCATTAGCATGAAGTTGTTCATGCGTATGGTCTATTAGCATGGGCCAATCGCATGAAAACTTCACATGATTAAGTTTGAATATGTTTCATAATCATTAATTGATTTAGATATTATTCAAACAATCACAACCTATATAGTTAGTTCAATAAGCGTTATTACATACCAACCAATGAAATATTCAACATTATAAGCACAACCACGTATTGTATTTCACTAAGTACCTGTACAATTAAATATGTGTAAGACAATAAAAACATATTACATTCAGTTCAAAAACTAGGAACACATGTATCTACAAACTCCCCCTTGGACCTAGTTTCGTCTAATGTCTTACATCCTTCATGAGTTCTTCAAACTTCTTCTACTTCTCTTCTCTAGTGACTTCGGCATGTATCTCAAAAGCAAAACAAAGTCATATAACATTCTGAAATTGTAGAGCTTGTACAATATCTTCAGAGTCGTAGAATAGTGGTCACTTGTATAATGTATATACATCATCTGCAGACAAGTTTGTAAGCCACATTGGGTGAAACACCCTGATGGTTTCCATTACATAATTCTTGTTCAATACCATGACTGCCTCTCCTGTCCTCCAATCATAGTACCACCATTTGAAGTGTGGAGTGAAGTCCCGTGGCATTTCCCGTAGAGGGATCTTAGACATTATGCACAGAGGACTCCACTTTAGCACTATTTTTGGTTTTCTAGTTATGGTATCAACCTCAAATCGTCTGATATACCTCGTTGGCTGTTGAGGTTTGAAGTTGACCCATCTAGTGTGGTACTCTCTTTTTAGAGCTACTTCAAACCAGCCTGACATTTTGCGTGGGTCAGCGTATAGCAATTTTAACTTTGCTAACTGGTTAAGCTCAAATCCAGGAAGAGTCTTCAGGTCATGTGGGAACCTGAAGTACTCAATCCCTTTCTCACGTTTAACTCCATAAACATTGAGATTTTCAAAATACACCCATGCTATGATTTTGCCCGACACCTTTTGATGTTTCTTCACTTTGTGTAGCTTGGTGTAGACAGTTGATGTTGAAGCACTACGTAGGGCTCTTATTTCTTTAAAGCATGCAGCCCACTCGGCCTTTCGGATATTGACTTCAGCTTCTGAGGCTTGGGCCGTATCTTCTTTCTTGTCAGACTCTTCTTCCATTTTATCTAGAGTCTCAAAAGTTTCACTGACAAGGTTGTCGCCCAGATTGGGAACGACATTACCCTCAATGTCATTGTACTCTGGATAGTGTCGGTCCGTAACATCTTCAATCTCGATCTCATCAACGTTGTTGAGCTCGTCGTCATTTCCACATGGATCATTGGAGCATCTTTCACGATATCATCTAGAGTGAGTCGGAATATTTCAACAAGTTCCTGGTCGGTGAGATCATGAATTATCTCTCCTTCTTCAGGAGTGTAATTAACTGATCTCCTAACTATTCACTGCAGATCAAGAATCATCATGAGCTGAGTCTTGATCTGTTGGAGGGGAGCAACATCATATTCATCTCTTTGATAGTTTGGATTAAAATGCAACCATTAGTCAACAATCAAGTAGTAAACATCAACAATAAATATAAACATTAGTTACATTAATTTGAAACAATATTAAAATGCACATGATATAAATAACATAAACAACTAAGCATTACTCTTGTATTGTATCATGTGCTCCTCTGCTGATGGGGCTGATGTGGAGGCACCTTGGTCTTGTGCTCTCTTGGTCCTCCTTTCACTTGCAGATGTGGCACCCGCAACAGAAGTATCATCATCTCCATCATCATCATCATAAACATCATCACCAGCATCAGTATCCTCCCCTTGATCATCACCATCATCATCACCATCATCTCCATCTCCTTCTCTAATATTTAAGGGCTCATCCTTTGATCCTTTGAGCCTCAGCATGATGGTCTTGTTGGTCGCCTCCAACTCCTCTATCCGTTTTGCTGATTGGACATGTTGCTCCTGAGTTGGGACATCTCTAAGAATTGAGCAACCATCTGCTGTGCCTGCTGCTCTATCAGTTGTGCGTGCTAAGATATCTGTAGAGATTGTGTTGCAGTAAGTTCTACTAGCTGACGAATCTGGGCAGTCTTCTCCTCATCGGCTGCCAACAGCTTCAGCACCATACGACTAAGTGTCAAGAGCTGTTCCTCTACCCCACTAGGATGTAAAGAGGATCCAGATGGAAAGGAGGGAAAAGATGACGGTCCAGCTTGGTGGCTAGTGTGGTGGCAGTTGTGAAGATTAGGGGTGGTATAAATGAAGGTGGTGGTGGATGAGCTGTAGTGGAGGTGGATGGTATGCGGGTAATGGTGGAGTGGGTGTGGTATTGGTGTGTGAGGTGGTAGATATGGTGGTGAATGGGATGGTGGTAGTTATGGTAGTGGTGGTAGGTGGAGTGGTGGTAGTAGTGGTAGTAGTGGTAGTAGTGGTAGTAGTGGTAGTAGTGGTGGTGGTGATGAATGTCATCCTCCACCTCTTCTTCTTCAAACCATGAGGCTGAGCCATCCTTTTCTTCCTCGAGCCCCTTGAGGTGGATGCTCCCCCTGGAACACTGCTGGACTGATCGGGAGCATAAGTAGGATGAGTGTCAGCCTCCCCAAACTCGCCAGGGCGTCTTCCAACCTCCCGAATACCTCGGTCAGTGGCTACCACCCTGCTCCCCACAGTCCGAGTCAAGGGCTCCTCGTCTATTTCCTCCTCCTCATCAAGACAAAAGTCCTGATGGAACCCTGCAGCCTCTGTTCCACCTTGGTGGATGCTGGAGATGCTATATCAGTAGTGGGGGCCCTCAGTTGAGTGGGCCCTACATCTCCATCATCACCGTTGTTGTCATCGTCGGAGTCATCTTCAGGGCTCCGGCTGCTCGACATCCGAATCACTGTCTACGTGGTGCCAATTACACCTCCCTGGCACCACGTAATTAACCTTGGCCAGATGGCCGATGAGTCTCTTCAATGGGGGTTTGACACGCTTTCCCCGGTATACCTTCATACGACCCAGTGTCGTATCATCCATGATCTCTAACGACACAGCGTCGTGGCTCTCCTTGGGCAGTGTGGGCAGCTCCTCGTCAAACTCATCTGAAGAAACCTAGGGTACATGCAAAAACCCTCTTTGACCTTCGCCTCAAATTCTCTATCAAGTAAGAGAATATCATGCTTGAGAAGCTGAAAGGGTGGTTCAGTACCAGTGCCACGTAGGCATTTTGAATTTGGTCTGAAAGATCATCAAACCCACCCCTTCGTGAAGCCAAGCACTTGGGGATGATGTGTGCCAAGTACTTGTACTGGGGGCACATGTTGCTCTTGTTGAGCACACCTGCGTTAATATCCCTAGCGTACTTCATCCTCAAGAAGCACCCTCTCACAGTCAGCGGGTGAAGTCTGGTAGGGTGGTCTGCGTCATCACCCAACCCAAGTACTTGCCTGATATCCTCAGCAGTAACCTTAATATCCATCCCAAAAATAGAGCTCCTGATGTTGTACAGCTCATGAGAGCGGTTAACCGATGCCCCCTCCTAGAAGGCCTGCTGAATAGACATGTAGGGAGTGCATGGTGTAGATATCTCCTTGTAGATCCTGGATCGCTTGAGGAAAGCAATGATCCCCACAAACTCGGCACCATTCCAAGTCGTGGCATCTAGATGAGCACAGATGTTGTGCTTGGGGTTGATGGACCATCTGTCAGCCATCAATCTGTATCACAAGACATGTAGACATTAGATAACCACTCAACACAAATCAATTCTAATTAACTTTGTTGACTTCATTCTGGATCATTCATGCGATTGAACCATTTGACTATATTTAGTGGGCTGACTTGGCATGCGACTGGATTCAGTTGGGTGACTTAGCAGGCGACTGAGTTCAATCGGTTGACTGACCCTACGATTGGTTCAATCAACCAACTGAGCTCATTCGTATGATCCATTTGGCCGATTGAGCCATTCGACCAGCTCAATCGTGAGATTGGAGTTCATCCTGGTGTCCAGTCACATGACCCACTGTTCGGTCGACTGAGATTAGAATTTGTGCCAATTTTTGGCATGTTCACACCACATTTTACCTATATAAACAACAACGAACTTCAGAAGATCAGAATAAGCAAACAATTTGGGTCAGAGGGAATTTTGGCAGAGTAACGGTAGGCTGTGCGATTTTAGGGCGATAGGGGTGATGAGTTGAATGCGATCGAATCTGGCCCTATTTATATTGAATCTGATTTCAATCGGCCGACTGGACCCATTCGCTCGGTTCATTCGGGCGAATGGACCTCAGTCGTGCGATTGGTTCAGTCGATCACATTCAGTCGGCCAACTAGATTTCAATCGGGCGACTGACTCATTCGCACAGTTCCATTCAGTCAACTGGCTCATTCTGATAAGCGATTAGGGTGAATGGTTCATACTCATGTGCTATTCGGCTGTTTAGTGCATAAGTATGGTCCATTCGTACGGTTGGTCCATACTCATGGTCCAGTCATGCGATTGGATCATACTCATGATTTTGCCTTTATGACCATTCCTCACTTAAACCCTTTTTAACTTTTGAATGAACATTTTGAGCATTTGATCATCTCAGACATGATCTTTTCAACTTGAAAAACTGTTGATCACCTCAGACGTGATCCTTAAAGCAATTTTTCACCTCAGACATGACTGATTTTACCTTTGAAAACACGTGTGGTCACCTCAGACGTGACCCTTTTAGATGATTAAATCCCCTATTGAATTCCATGGCGTAGTCCGATATCAAACAAACTCAATTTGACTAAATTTAAACAAATTGAAAGACTTAAACTGAAATACAAAACTAAAACTTGTTTTTGAAGTTTTGTTTGAGGTGTAAATCCTAAGATAGAAATCTAATCAATTCGGTTCCGAAATAGGCAACTTCAATTAATTTTGACCATAACTGGACCAATTCAATTTGGAATCATACAGGCAAGTCAAATCATTTGGGACTATGTTATCAACACCTTTTGATGCTCAATTCTTGTTTTTCATCTAGAGTCATTAGCAAGTTTAAGGAATCATACTAGTACTATTAGATCCCACATTGATTTGGACTTTCAAGAATTGTACCCACAATGATTGTCAGTATACTGGTCCTCTTAAACCCATACACAAACTTTTGACACAGATTGGTGATAGTTTAAGGTTTGATTATTTCAACAAGCATTTGTGGATCTCACACTTATATGGTAATCAACATTCCTCAGGAGATTTTTGAGTGGTCTTAGGGTAGTTTTCAAGAAGAAACTATTCTTAGAACTTTCAGAGAGAAGCCCAGCCTCAGATCAGTGCCACCGCACAACAGAGAGGTGGGAAACAACAATGAATTCTAGAATATATAGGTTATGCTTATCCTTAGGTCAGTGCCACCGCACAGCAGAGAGGCACATAACCTATCTTCTTGTTTGAGCAATTTTAATCTTTTTGCACAGTTCTCACCAACAACATAGGTTATTAGTTTGATTGTTTTTTTCTCATATTTTGGTCTTACGCTCATATTTGTGGTGTTTATTCTGCTCGTCACCCGTTATTGGAATTTGGTTGATTGTGTTAACAAGGGATAAGATGTTAACCCACAACTTGTTGAACACTTAGTTTGTTCTTAAATCACCAACAAGGTCTAATCATCTATTGTGTTGAATCTACCGACATATCATCTGTGGTCTAACAACCTCTAGGTCTACTTTCTTTGTGTTACCTTAGTGGCAACTAGTTTTACTATCATTTTCTCTTTTATATTGCTCAGACTACACAGACTTATACTTTGAATTTCGCATCTTATTTTATTTAAACTTTTAAAGTCCCAAGTTGTTAGGATCAGTGATCTACGTTTGATTGATTAGAGAGTATTGCAGCGGAAATCAAACAATGAATTAGACAATTCACAAGAATACAGTTGATATTCAAAGTAAGAGCAAATGATTATAGAAAGAATTCTGCAAATCAAATATTTCATTCAATACGCGCTTTCGTGGTGGCAAAATGTCACACATACAATCAGGTCAATCATCCTTATATAAGAATGTCATGGTGGAACATTCCTTATATAGGAGATGTGACGTCTGCTGATGTCATTTGATAGTGACATCTAACAGAATTATTCAGACTACTGAAAGTTAACACAACTACTGAAGATGTCAAAACAGCTGACATCTTCTTACAAAATACTAAGTGTTAACTATCACTACAACTACTAAAAGAAAACTACTGAAACTACAACGACTGAAGAACATGCTCTTCAGTCGTTTTACAAATACTGAAACATAAAAGAAAACTACTACTGAAGGAAACCATCACAACAACTGAAGAATGCTTCTTCAGCTGTTGTAACAAACTCTGAAGGCTTCAGTACTTGTACTTGAACTTCAGCTGTTGTCATCAGCTGATGTCTTCAGTCTTTGTACTTCAGCTGTTGATCTTCAGTACTTTAGTCTTCAGCTGTTGATCTTCACTACTTTAGTCTTCAGCTGTTGAAGTCTTCAGACTTTGGTCTTCAGCTATTGAAGTCTTCAGTACTTTAGTCTTCAGTTGTTTAAGTCTTCAGTACTTTAGTCTTCAGCTGTTTAAGTCTTTAGTACTTTAGTCTTTAGCTGTTGCTCTTCAGACTTTGTCAAACAGCTGATCAAGTCTTCAGCAGTTGTTGTGATGTTTGTGGGACTTAGAGGTTTTTCTGATCAGGTTCATTGGTTCTTTTGGTCCAACAAACTCCCCCTAAACCAATGTAGCCAAAACCTCTAAACTTATTGAAGATGTCCCACTTATTATGGCAAAAGATTTGGTTTTTTTTGTCTTCTAGATCAGCTCACAAGCGACCCATGTAACCAGGCCTGGGAAGAAGTCTCAATGATCTATTTGGCAAAGGATGAATGGGAACTCTATCTTGGGGAACTGGACACAGAGCTGTTACCCCATCCATGAGATCTACTTCCCAACAATGAGTCTGTATGACTCCCTTGTATAGGCCTCAAGGAAGGTTATCTGTTCCTCCATGGTAAGCTCTTCAGCTCCTCCTTCAAAAAGTGATTCTGGCCCAATAATTCAGATAGGTATTTGACCTGTTTCCCATTTTTGAGTTCCACAGTTGTTATTACTCTATAAGCAAATTCATCTGGGTGATTACCCTCTAAGAACAATTGGAGCTCATTCTTTCTAACTTCCTCAAGCCTCTAATACTAACCCCTTTTTCACCATTTTATTTTCCAGCATCTTTTGTGTGGGTTCAAGTTAGCTTTATAGGCTTTCTTGAAGTAATCTAGGATTTCCCAGGGTGATACTACAAAGACCAGTGAGATCACTTCATCTACAATCTTCTTCACTTGGCCATGTATCTCTGTGGAATGTTTTTCTTTTGATCCTATGAGACACCCTGGGATTAGGCCAAATCCTCACTCTCTCCTTTTGATATTGAAATGTATGTTTAAGAGTGTATAACCTGAGAGCGTGCTTCTTCATGTTGATGATTGAAGATGTGGCAGCATATGCTTTGTCAACTCTTCTCAACAATTCTTATCATGTTGTTTGTGAAGCTCTTCTTCTTCTAGCTTCACTTTCACAATTTGTCTTTGAGTTTCACGAGTAATTGTTGGAGAGTGACGTTTGGCCTTAGGCAACTGTATAACAGCTGAGATTGGCAGCCTATCTTCATCTTCATCATTATCTTCTTCTTCCTCTTCTAGCCTCAGTACCCTTCTCTTCCTCTTCTGGGGTACATCATCGGCTATTGGTTTTGAGGGTAAGGGAATTGGTTTGGTGGGTTGTGGTTGTGGTGGTTTTGGGGTAAAGGGATTGTTTTAGTGGGTTTGGTGTGGAATTTTGACAGGCTATTCTAGCATTTTGGATGTGAGTTGGCTTTAGATTGCTTGACTAGTCCTGCTCCCTGCCCAGCACCAGCTTCATTTAAGGCTTCAATAACCAATCCTTTGGTGTATACTTCAGACAAATAGATCTTGGTGGTTATTGCCAAGATGCTGTCCCTGGACCATGCCTTGATTTCAATCAATGATCTACCAAGATACTTCGCTGTGAACCTGATCATGATTTCTAGCCTTTCCCTTTCCAACACATCATAACTTGCCCATCTAGCTTGGATTTCTTCAATCTCAAGTCTTCTGATTTCTGAGTCAAGTTTTTTCAGTGTCATGACCTTGCCTAAACAACTGATCAATGATGTTATCCTTGATCGGCTGTGTTCGGCATCAGCCTCCTTCACCATTGTCTCCAAGTCAGTCTCCTTTTCATTCTTCCTTTTCTTGTATGTGACATGAAATTATTTAGTAGTTTCAATCACTTTCTCCATGTTAGCTTCCTCCACCTTCTCTTCTCACTTTCTTCCTATCTGCATCCTCTTTCTTTTTGCTTTCACTGACTGAATCTCCCCCTTTTGGGTGCATTGGTTGCAAGGGTTGATTGTCAGAAAGCCTTTTCTCACAACATCTCTATCAAGGTTGTATAACTGAGGGAAGTCTCTCATCAAGGCGTTTAAGCACTATATCAGTGATAGTTGATGTGATGAGATGTAAGGAATGTTGAAAGATAGACCATTTGCTCGGGTGGGGGGGGGGGGGGGGTGTTGGGTTGCGTGTTTTCCTTGTCGTCCCTGAGAAATAGTGCCAAAGCAAGGTAGTGGCTGAGTGTTTTGGAGTGGCTCTGTGTATGGAGACCTTCAGAGGAATGTGCCCTCGTGTGTTTTGAGGGGTAGATGGTCTTTGATCCTGAGAATTTTTTGGCAGCTCTTTGAGTCTACTCACCTCATCCTTGAGGATGTGTTTTGGCTAAATCATCATAAAAGAAGCCCAGGTCATCATTAGTGTTTACTGATCACCTGACCTCCTGATAGAATCAGATGAACATGCTCTGAGTGTAGATCAGTAGTAGCATGTGCCCCTTGGTCATGGTACTGGGACTTCCTGCCTCAGGACCATGTCCTTCATCGGCAGGTGCCTCTGGTGAGGTCTTATGGATAGTACCAATTCATCCTGATCATATGCTGAAGCAGGAGAAGTGGCAGCCTCACCCGAAATTCAATATCCGTTTCTACACTTGAGATTGAATATGGTAACCCCTGTGCGTGGGTGTCAGAAGCACTTGGTCCTCCCCCTCAATGGTTGAGGCCATCCCAGTTTGATTGGTATCTGGGGAGGAGTGAGGAATGCAACTGAGTCAGCACTTTGGCAATTATTATGGTACTTTGGGGGGTTGTTGCAGTGGGAGAGGGTGTGAAGGCAGTATGCACCCGGGAGAGTGGTGCGTTTCAATGGCACCCTCCTCAAGTGAGGAAGGTTCCAGATGTATAGGTGCCCCAGAGTGGTTGCTACAGGCTCCTGTTGAGAGGAACCTGAGCGGTTGAGGGTGAGTGAGTACGTGTATCTACTGGGGGGTTATGACTAGTAGATATAACCTGCGTTTGTGTTGCAGGGGCATCCTTAGGGGACTCATTTTCCTGAGTAGCCTTTTGGCTTTATTGTGTTTGGGTTTGGTGGGGACATTGGATTTGGAGGTGGTGGCTGTGGGTTCCAGCTGCGTGGGTTTTCGCAGTTTGGCAGCCAGTTTGAGTGACTGGTCTGAGTTGTGCCTGGAGTATACTTCAGGAAATACAGCCGTGGCAGGGACTCCACGGCCAACAAGTCCCTCAGCTTTCAGCTGGTTTACTATAATGGCCATTAGAACCGAGGATATAATATCCATTTAGCAAAAGGCTTGGAGGCCATATCCTTGAGTTCAAGAAATAATTTCAGAAAAATTTAAGCTTTGTTGGTCAAGGATAGAGAATAATACATGCTGCCACTCATCGACATTTGATCCCAAAAATCTTAGGAGCTAAGCATACATTCACCATATGAAAATTAGTCGTTCTGCATCATGGAATGCTTCTTCATGATGGTAGAGGCGCTGAGGTTACCCTGTTATCCATGTTGGGCAAAGATAGATCAGTGGTGCCCTTTGAATACCCAGTGGGGAAGTGGCATCATCCAGTTATAGGGTTTGGCGAAGGATTGCTGGAGTGATGACCACCTGACGGTTGTTGACGAAGACTGGAGAGAGTCGGTGTCATTCTCCCCAGTGATAGGGGTGACGTTCGTCCAAAACTGGTGTAGGGATTCGGCATGAATGGTAGTTTTGAAGGAAAGCCGTTTTATATGGAGAGTTGATCATTAGATCAATGGCATTATCAAACTTTGTCCAGAAGGGTGATTTGTAAGGTAAGCAACACAGTTGTGTCGTGGTTTAAGCTTCATGTTCGCCATTGATGTGAGAGAAGTTCTGAGTTTTTGAACGTTAGGTTTGAGATGATGAAGCTCTGTAAGATTTATTTATAGGGTACGGGTTATAAAGCAACGAAGGGTTTGGTGTGAGTCATCAGTAGTTTTAATCGACTGATGATGTTGTATAACCTTCAGAGGTTGAAACAACTGAAGTCTTGGCTTTAGACATCAGTAGTTATAAAACTACTGAAAACCATGGTTTTAGCTTCAGATGTTGGAAACAACTGATAACTTGGTGTTAGTCATCAGTAGTTATAAAACTACTGAAGACATGGTTTTGTCATCAGTTGTTGTAAACAACTGACGACGTGGTTTTAGTCATCAGTAGTTGTCAACTACTGAAGACACATTTTGTCATCAGTTGTTTAAGATGAACAACAATTTTAGAAACAACTGAAGAGAAAATTCTCATCAGTTGTTTTCGTCATTCATAGCTTTTCAGCTGTTTCATACTGTCCTCATCACTTACTCATTAGTCTTATGGCTGTTTTTCAGTTGTTTCATAGGACATCAGTACTTGTCTGTTTGTACTGATATCAGTAGTTATAACTACATCATAGTTGTGACTGTATCAGTTCTTGTAACAGAACCATACTTATTTTGATATGGTTACAAATGATCATCAGTACTAATTTACTGAGATCATCATAGTTATCACTTATTCTAGTTGCACATACCAAGCCTTAACCTAGGTTTTGGAAAGTCAACTATCCAAAGGCTTAGTAAAAATGTCTGCAACCTCATCAGCACTAGGCACAAACTTGGATCAATCAGACCTTTTTCAAAACAGTCCCTAATAAAATGATGTTTGATCTCTATATGTTGGTCCTAGAGTGCTGGACAGGATTCTTGACAATGCAAAGAGCTGAAGCACTATCCATTATAATGGAGTCTTAGTCTCTGTAATGCCATATCCAAAAGTTGGTTCTGAAGCCAGAGTACCTGAGAAGTACAGCTTGCAGCAGCAATGTACTCTGCTTCAGCAGTGGATGTAGCACAGATGTTTGTTTCTTACTCTGCCAAGAAATCAAACAGTTGCCTAGGAATTGACATCCACCAGAAGTTGACTTTCTGGTTAACTTACACCTTGCATAGTCACTATCAGAAAAAGCAACCAATTTGCCAGAGTGTCCAGTGGAATACCATAAACCTAGAGATTGTGTACCTTGCAGATATCTAAAGATCCTTTTGACTTCAATCAGTGAGACTCTTTAGGAGCAGCCTGAAATCTAGCACAAACACTTTTGCAACATGATATCTGGTCTAGAAGCTGTTAAGTACATCAAGGACCCATCATACATCTGTAAAGTGTTTCATCAACAGCTTTACCTTTCTGATCTGCATCCAGTTGTGTGGTGTTGCACATGGAGTAGAACAGGGCTTACAATTTTGTAAATCAAACTTATTCAAAAGATCTTTTGTATATTTAGACTGATGAATGAAGTCCCATCAGCCTTTTGTTTGATTTGCAATCCTAGAAAGAACTGTAATTCTCCCTTGCACTCATTTCAAACTTCTTATGCATTAAATTGGTAAGTCATCACACAACTGGGATCAGAGGATGCAAAATAATATCATCAACATAATTTGAACAAGTAGCTTATGCTGATCCACCTTCTTAATGAATAAAGTTTTATCTATGGAGCCTCTAGTGAAATTATTTTGAAGAAGAAAATTTGATAATGTCTCATACTAGGCTCTAGGAGCATGTTTCAACCCATAAAGAGCCTTATCAAGCTTGTATACCCAATCTGGATGTTTATTATCCTCAAACCTGGTGGTTGACACACATAAACCTCTTCTTTTATTTTACCATATAAAATGCACTTTTAACATCCATTTGAAAAACTTTAAGATTGTGGATGCAGCATAGGCTAAGAACAATCTAATTGCCTCCAGTCTGGCTACAGGGGCAAAGATCTCATCATAATCAATACCTTCTTTTTGTGAAAACCCCTGAACAACCAGTCTGGCCTTGTTCTTAACAATAAGCCCATTTTCATCTGTTTTGTTCCTAAACACCCATTTAGTGCCTATTGCACACTTACCTGGAGGTAGAGGAACCAGTTCCCACACTTGCTGTTTCTTGAACTGAAGTAGCTCAAGTGCATGGCTTCCACCCATCCATTGTCTCTCAAAGCAACATGATAGTTCTTTGGCTCTTGCTGACTGATGAAGAGAGCATAGAAGCACAAGTTAGACAATTGACTTCTGTTGAGACGCCAGCATTGTTACCACCAATGATTTGAGACATGGGGTGATTCTTCAGCTCTTGGCACAATAAGATCAGTGCAAGTGTTTGTAGCCGTTCAGCATCAGCAGATGTTGATTCAGATTCTTGAAACCAAGTATTAGATGGCAAATCAAATGATGTAGAGGAATCAGAAATCTCATCAACATTTGTTGTGGATGGAGCTGCTGAAGTACAGGAACATCAAGTTTAGCAGACTCAGGCAGTTGGTCACTGAAATTGAAAAGGTGAGTACTGATATCATCATCATCTTCAGTACCACCAGGTGGAAGACTTGCTGCAGAAGATGATTTATCCACATGATCTGCAACAGCTGGAGTTTGATAAGGAGCATATTGCAGTATGTCTAGATCAAACAACTCCACAGGGTTTTGTGGAATTTTATCCTTAGGAGATTCATTGAATTTCACATGCAAGGTTTCTTCAACTATCTTTGTTCTGCAGTTGAAGACTCTGTAAGCCTTGAAGTGGATGAATAACCTACAAAATACCTGCATCCACCTTAGGATCAAATTTGTGGAGTTGACCCTTTGTGTTGAGAATGAAACAAGGACATCCAAAGGCTCTGAAGAATGAAATCAAAGGAGCCAAATGATGTAGAGCTTCATATGGAGTCTTCATCAACCTCTGATTTACTAACACTCTATTCTGCACATAGCAGCTGTATTGACAGCTTCAGCCCAAAAGGTCAAAGGCAAACCAGAGTCAGCCAACATGGACCTTGCGCTTCAATTAAAGTCCTGTTCTTTCTCTCCACTACTCCATTTTGTTCTGGAGTCCTTGGGATGCTAAAAACTGCCTTTTGATTCCTTTTGAAAGATAAAAATCATCAAGTGTATGGTTTCTGAATTCAGTACCATTGTCACTCCTTATACACTTGACTGATAGGGAATACTGCTTCTCAAAATACAGCATAAAGTTTGTAATCTTCTGAGCAACCTCATCCTTTGAAGTAGAAAGAAAGTCCATACGAATCTGGAGTAATCATCCATAATTACCAGACAGTATTTCTTCTTTGCCATGCTCATCACTCTCACAGGACCAAATAGATCCATGTGCAGTAACTGCAAGCAGGCAGTGGACTTAGGTTCTTCAATGGGAGGGAATGAGACTTTGTGTGTTTTCCTTTCAAACAAGCAGTGTAGGCTTCATCACAGTGGAACTCCTTTTTGATAAACCTCTCACTAAACGATTGTGGATCAGCTGATTCATGTTTCTGAGATTGACATGACCCAGCCTTCTATGCCATAGTTTAGATTCCTGAAGAGAGGCTTTGGAGAACAGGCATGGATGACCTTCAAATCAATCTTCTTTGACAAATCCAAGGCATACACTCTTCCGATTCTGTTGGCCTTCAGGAGAATATGTTCATCCATTACCTTGTCAATCAGCCTCAGAACTTGGGAAGACAGAATCCTGCAGTTCTGGCTTGTGAAAAGTGCAACATGCCCTTTATCACACATCTGACTGACACTTAGCAGATTATACTTGAGATTCTCCACATGGTTGACATCATCAAACCGGATTTGTCCATTAGACACATATCCTTCCCAATGATGTAACCTCTGGCATCATTTCCAAATGAAACAAATCCTTCTTTCCTTGAGAGTAGTCATTAAGAAGAGAACTGCTCCCAGTCATATGCATAGATCCTCCACTGTCCACATACCAGATGTCCTTTGGCATGTTGAAGAACCTGCATAAAAGAAGTTAGTTAGATTTTGAGACCAAACCTTTTTGGTTTTGGGTCTGTTTTCATCAACAGATGCAACCATAACTTGTTTCTTATGATTAACAGCTGATGAAGAAGGAGATGGTGCTGAAGTGGATTCCTTGGATTTGGGCTTGGAATGCCTTTTCAGTGATTTGATCACAGGTGCATCTAGTTGGGTAACTCTCCCCAAAAAATGTTGAACTATCATAAAACAGTTGTTCTGATTTGTAGCCAAAGCTTTCAGCTCTTGTGACATATCAGTACTTGTGTTTGATGAGTTCCTGTGATCCACCATTTCCTCCTTAAAATTAATAGACTTAGTCTGATGTTTATCATGAGGAGCACCATCAGCTGTTTTGTGATGAACCTTATCCTTCTTTTTGGATTCGGTTGAACGCTTGGGTTTATCACAATGGAATGATTGCGGTACAAACTTGGTCTCAAACTTAGTTTTCATTTCATCCATCTGGATTTTAATGAGCTTATCTTTGTTGTTTGGAACCCATTCTGTACCAACATTCATCAGAAAGATGATTGAATTTACCTCATATTTCACATTGCTTATTCTTCATCTTGGATTGATCAACTGTTGATGTGGAAACTACTGAAGGTGTGCTCTTCAGTACTTTCCTCCTTTTAGTACTTTTGTTCAGTACTAAGAATCTGTAACAACTGAAGAGTTGTTCTTCAGCTGTTCATTGTCAGCAGTTAATCCATTTATTTCAGCTGATTTGAAATGCTTTTCAGTTGTTGTAACTTGCCCTTCAGTACTTAAGTTACTTTGAGGGACAACATCTGAAATACTCAGCTTCATGTGCTTATCAGTAGTTAACCCATCAGCCAATTGACTTGCTGAGGTATCAACTTATTTCATCTTGTGATTTTGGGAGATCACTTGAGCATGATGCACATGATGATGTGGTTTGGAGATTGCTTTCACCTTCAGATTTTACTATTGGTTTTGGAGTAAAATCTGTTGGAGGTGCAATATGGTTGTAACCAATTCCAAACTTCACATTCGAAGCAGATTGCTTACTGAGCAGCATTTCAAATCCCTTGCAGGATGACACCCATGGTCACACTCAACTTGGGTAACTGCAAGTTTTTCTTTAAGTTCCTTATGGTTCTCAAGAATGACCTCTAGCTTAGCCTTTTCATCATTTATTGGCATTTAAGCTTATAAATCTCATCATCTTTATCTTAAGGACAGACCCATATTCAGCTTTTCTTTGGGAAATAGTTTGCTCAAGCTATAGATTTTGATTAATTACAGCTACATTTGCTTCTCTAATAGAGACAAATGCTCTATGCAAGATTCAAAACAAGCTTGGCCTTAGCCTTAGAGGATACATGGGTTACCTGTGAGGAAGATGCATTGGAGCATGAACTCTCAGTAGATTCCAGGGCCATGAGAGCTAGATTCCCAAAAGGATGTTCACCACCATGTTGACCATCACCAGCAATAATTGCTCAGTACCAGAGAGATCATTTGGTAAACTGCTCCAGTCAACATTACCAGGGGTGAAAAAGCTGTGATGAGGTTGTGATTGAGATGGTAGAGGCTCAGGTAATGCTTGTGGTTGTTGTGCAGTAGGAACTTGAACTGGATTTGGCTAAGGCATGTAATAGCAGGGATACGGATATGACATTCGACCCTGAGGGACAAAATGTGCAGGCGAAACAGGTTGTGAATGATGACCAGAACTAGCAGATGTTGTCCCTTGTTTTGTGGACTAGTGCTTGAAAAAGTCACAAAGGGTGCAAAGAGATTAGATCTAGATGATCTACACTCTCTAGCAAAGTGTCCAGCCTTTGCATTTGTGACACCTCAACTTACTCTTGTCAAAACCAACTTTGGTTTTGCCAGAGAGTCCTTGAATTTCCTGCCAGTCCTCTTGTAGAACTTCTGAGATCTGATATTAATCAAGGCCATTTGGCTCAGAAGATATCCATCTCTTCTAGATCATCATCAGCTATTCCTTTCAAATCATCCATGATAAAACATAAATTGTCACTATTACAGCCTGAGTGACTATCAACACCAACAAATGCATGATCTAAACTCTTTGAAGAGAAATCTATATGCTCATCATAATTACTTTAAGATGCAGCATATTCTGACTCATGACCAAACAAGGCAGTGTTCCCTGGTACAAAGTCATCAGTGAGCTTTCCTGATGATGCCAGTTTCCTTTTCTGCTCTATCTCTCTCTCAAATGTAAGCAGTTTCCATGAAGTTGGGTGAGAGATAGTTTATCTAGATTTGCACTGGAGCATAGGACAATAGTGTATGTGTCCCATCTCTCAGGCAGTGATCTAAGGAATCTATTGTTCATCTGGCTATTGGTATAATCATGTTTGACCATTTTTAGCTCAGAGATCAAACTGGAAAGACGCTCAAACTGTTGAGTGAGTGTCTCACCCTTCCTATGAGAGAATGTTTCATATTGTTGGGCAAGGATTTCTCTGTTGTTTGCTAAGACCTCATCAGTTCCACCGAATTGTTCCTTCAGTGCATTCCAGAGGTCATGAGCAGTTTCATGATGCATAAGCCCCGAATAGATTTCATTCGACAGTGCCATGGCCAGAATTCCATGGGCTTTAGCATCAATCTCAAACAGTTTCCGATCTTCATCTGAGTATTATTCCTTCTTCTTCGGAACCATTTGATTGGTTTCCGAATTGTTCACCATAGGCTTATGTGGACCATGTACCACCGATGTCCGACAACCTGAACTGTTAACAGACAGGTGATGAAGCATTTTTCGTTGCCATATGTTATACTCAGTCCTAACCAGCATCGGAGGCTTGGTTGAAGAACCGGTATTGTGAGGGTCATTAGAAGGAGTAGTCATTCTCAGATTCAACCAAAATCAATTAAGTTTTAACAGATTTAGAACAAAACACAACAAACCACATTGAACCAAGAGAAAACAAAAAGCAATAAAACGAAAGTAGCAGAAGTTCAATTTAACTATAACCGATTCTTGCAAATATGTTAATTCAATCAAATGCAGATATCGATTAGCAGTTTCAATGATCAATTGTTAGATTGATCAATGATTAACCTGCTCTGATACCAATTGTTAGGATTAGTGATCTATGTTTGATTGATTAGGAGTATTGCAGCGGAAATCAAACAATGAATTAGACAATTCACAAGAAAACAGTTGATATCAAAGTAAGAGCAAACAATTATAGAAAGAATTCTGCGTATCAAATATTTCATTCAATACGCGCTTTCATGGTGGCAAAATGTCACACATACAATCAGTCAATCAACCCTTATATAAGATATGTCGTGGTGGAATATTCCTTATATAGGAGATGTGACGTCTGCAGATGTCATTTGATAGTGACATCTAACAGAATTATTCAGACTACTGAAAGTTAACACAACTACTGAAGATGTCAAAATAGCTGACATCTTCTTACAAAAATACTAAGTGTTAACTATCACTATAACTACTGAAAAGAAACTACGGAAACTACAACGACTAAAGAACATGCTCTTCAGTCGTTTTACAAATACTGAAACATAAAAGAAAACTACTGAAAGGAAACCATCACAACAACTGAAGAATGCTTCTTCAGCTGTTGTAACAAACTCTGAAGGCTTCAGTACTTGTACTTGAACTTCAGCTGTTGTCATCAGCTGATGTCTTCAGTCTTTGTACTTCAGCTGTTGATCTTTAGTACTTAGTCTTCAGCTGTTGATCTTCAGTACTTTAGTCTTCAGCTGTTGAAGTCTTCAGACTTTGGTCTTCAGCTGTTGAAGTCTTCAGTACTTTAGTCTTCAGCTGTTTAAGTCTTCAGTACTTTATTAGTCTTAGCTGTTTAAGTCTTCAGTACTTTAGTCTTCAGCTATTGCTCTTCAGACTTTGTCAAACATCTGATCAAGTCTTCAGCAGTTGTTGTGATGTCTGTGGGACTTAGAGGTTTTTCTGATTAGGCTCATTGGTTCTTTTGGTCCAACACAAGTGGTTTGTACCTGTGTACTATCATTTTGCAAAGTCATTGAATCTGTATCACAGATACAATATAGTTTCTATCAGCTAGCCTCTCCTCCTCCCTTGTTTTTTTGTTAATGTTACTAACTGACCTATTCTCCCCCTAAAATTCTAAAACCGTAACTGATTTACGCTTTTTAGGATTTTAATAGGCGTCAAAATAACATTATTTAATTTGACTACTTAAAATAAAATAGATAAATAAATAAAAACAAAAATTAAAAGAAAATTTGACTATACTCATCGGACTACACATGGTCATCATCAGGAATTACATCAGTTTTCTTTTTAACGCTGTTGACCTCTAACAAATATAGAAAACGTGGTTTATCAAAAGCCTTTGTATAGAGGTCTGCGCTTTGAAAATAAATATTTATTTTAATCACATCGATTAGGTTCTTTTTCAAAGCAATCGCGTATAAAGTGATATTTTATGCCGATGTGTTTGGTCTTAGGAAGTTGGACCGGATTTTTAGTTACTACATTCGCACCAGAGTTATCAACAATAATAAGAGTAGAAGAGAATTTCAAATCGTAGTCTCGCATTTGCTATTGAATCCATATGATTTGTGAACAGCAACTTGCAACAACAACGTATTCGGCTTCACAGGTTGACAAAGCAACCATGGTCAGCTTCTTACACTGCCAGGTCACTAATCTCCTTCCAAAGAATTGACATCCTGCTGATGTAGACTTCTAGTTCATCTTGCAGCCACCGTAATCTGAGTCACTATACGCTATTAGCTCGAAGTCATCGTTATGAGGATACCACAACCAAAGTGTTGGAGTACCCTTCAGATAACAAAAGATCCTTTTTACCCCTATCAGATGGTTAACTTTTGGCTTTGCCTGATATCTTGAACATAAACATGTTGCGTACATGATATCAGGTCTTGAGGCAGTGAGGTACATGAAAGATCCAATCATTACCTGATACATGGTGGCATCAACCAGATCACCATTCTCGTCGGGTGCTACATCATGGTTTGTAGCAAGTGGAGTCCCGGCTGCAGAAGCATTCTCCATGTCAAACCGACTGAGGATATCTCCTACATACTTGGTCTGATGTAAGAAAATCCCTTTTGGTGTTTGATCCACCTGTATCCCGAGAAAGAATTTCATCTCTCCCATGGCACTCATTTCAAACTCATCCTTCATTACTGCTTCAAACTCTTTACATAGATCTTCGTTCTTTGGACCGAAGATTATGTCATCGATATAGATTTGGACAAGCAGTAAATTTCCATCTTTTTCTTTTATGAACAGTGTACAATCAATGACACCTCTGCGAAAACCGTGTTTCACAAGGTGAGTCAAGAGTTTCTCATACCAGGCTCTAGGAGCTTGATAAAGCCCATATAGAGCCTTATCGAGTTTGTAAACTCTATCCTGATGATATGGATCCTCAAATCCCTCGGGTTGACTGACGTACACTGTCTCTCTGATTTCACCATGAAGGAATGCACTTTTCACATCAAGTTGATAAACTTTAATCTTCATATACGATGCGTAGGCAAGGAAGATACGGATTGCTTCCATTCTTGCCACGGGTGCAAACACTCATTGTAGTCAATGCCCTCAACTTGTCGAAATCCTTGAACAACAAGTCGAGCCTTGTTTCTCATGATCATGCCTTGATGATCTTTCTTGCATTTCAAGACCCATTTTGTGCCAATGACCTTAGCACCTTTAGGTCTATCCACCAAAGTCCATACACCTAACTTTTTGAACTGAAGAAGTTCTTCTTGCATGGAACTCACCCATGCCTCATCATTTAGGGCTTCACTAACATACTTTGGCTCGAACTGAGACACAAAGCAACGATATGCACCGATGAAGATAACCTTTTTCCATCATCGAGGCATAATCAGCTGAATACAACTGATTTCTAGTTTGAACTCCTGATCTCACATCTCCAATGACATTATCCAAAGGATGATAAACATTTACTCGTGATCCAGGAGTGGTTGGAACAACTACCTCAAAATCAAGATTATGAACATTCGGTTCAATATCTGAGGTAGTAGGTGTCTATGGTTCCAAAGACGTAGAGGTATCAATGTCAAATGCTTGTGGACTATCGGTAGGAGGAACCTGTTGCTCTTGGTTGTTCTGATCATTCTCCACAACTTCTTCATCAAAGGAAGAGTCACTATCTTCAAGTGCTCCCCATGAGTTGTTAGATGAATCACCTTGTAGTCCAGATGATGTAGATTCCTGAGATAGTGTCTTTAGAACATCATACATCATCTTTGCTGCTAACTCATCATCAGAAGTGGAGAGAGGTATATTGAAGGACTTGAAGAATCCATCATAGTTGAAAAAGAAGGCGAGTCCTTTTCCAGCAGGTGGTGTGGGTATCTCTGAATATCAACATTACACCACACTTCTACCTGACCCGTAGAGTTGTTGTAAACCCTCTTGTTCGGTATGTTGTATCCTAGAAAGATACCTTCATCAGCCTTCTCGCTGAATTTTCCCTCCCGAGTCTTCTTCACTAGGGTGCATGGAGCACCAAACGGCTGGAGATACTCTAGATTGGGTTTGCGTCATTGTAGTAACTTGTAACACGTCTTTCCATGGCTTTTAACTACGAGAACCCGATTTAGCGTATAACACGCATTTGCAACTGCTTCATTCCAGAATTGGATGGGCAGTTTTGAGTCTGCTAGCATCATCCGTGTTGTCTCTATCAAGCTACGATTTTTCCTTTCAGCAACGCCATTCATCTGAGAAGTGTAGGCAGAAGTGAACTGATGCGTAATTCCCTTTTCCTTGTAGTAAGCCTCCATCCATTGATTCTTGAACTCGGTTACGTTGTCTGAGCGCACTTGACGTACCTTCAACTTGTATAGGGACTCCAGAGTAGTTACTAATTCCTTGAATGAAACAAATGTCTCTAATTTGGATTTCAAAAACATCACCCAAGTGAATCTTGAGTAGTCATAAGTAACTACATAGCAATACAAGTCGCATGCGATGCTTCTTGTACTGACTGGACCAAACAAATCCATATGAAGAAGTTCAAGAGGAAGTTTCATAGAATAAACTTTCTTTTCCTTATGAGACTTCTTCGTATGTTTTTCCTTCTTGCATGCAACACAGAAATCAAGAAGTTGTAAGCTTTTGACGTTAACTCCTCTCACTAGATCATTCTGGATCAAGTGATTCATCTTCTGTGGATTAATGTGTCCCATTCTCCTATGCCAGGAGATGGATTCCTTCTCAGTAGCTTTTGACAAGAAGAACTGAACTTCATGATCCGTTATGGAGGCCTTTGATAGATCCAAGACATAAAGGTCCATATATCTTGAGGCAGACATTAATACTTGATCCTCCGAGATGACATAGTCCTTTTTCAGGACATAGCACTTCTTGTTGTCAAATACTACCTTAAAGTCTTTATCACAAATTTAAGAAACAGAAAGCAAGTTATTTTGAAGTTGTCGAACGTAGTTTACCTTGTCAAACTTCACTTTCTGATTTCCTACTTCCCCTTGAGCTGTGATATACCCACCTTTGTTTCCTGCAAATGAAACGTGACCTCCTTTTATCTGTTTGACGTTTGATAAGAGTGCCATGTTCCCTGTCATGTGCCTGGATGCTCCGCTATCTATAATCCACGTGTTGGTTTCAGCACTATATCAAACACCCTGCACATTCAATTTGAAAACATTAGTTTAGGTTATGGACCCAAGCCTTCACTGGCTTGGGTTTCCCAGAGGCATCACACATCATAAGTGTAACCCATTGACCATTTGAGGGTGAGGAATGCTCACATGTCTTCTTGTTCTCATTATCAGACATTGAGGTTGATTTCTCCTTCCATAAGCCAGCTTTGTGTAAGTCCTATTTGTGATAAATAGACGACTTGCTAATGTGTTGAACTTTAGGTTCACTATCTCTTTTAGGTGGCGTCACTGAGTTCCTCTTAAAAGAGCTAGGTTTTTGTTCAGGAAGTTCAACTTTCCTTCTCGGTGTCTGATAGTAAGGACAATGAGACGCAATGTGTCCATACTCTCCACAACTGTACAAAGATCTGCTTTCAACTTTACAATTTAACTGTTTTTGTGGAGATGTATGTGACACCCGGGTGACCTTACTTTGTTTGGGTTTTGACTCTGCTTGTTTAGATGTTTTGTCTGGTTTAACAAAGTTAATTGCTTTAACATTTTTGATGTCTTTTTCTTTTCTATTTTCTGGACCTTGACATGATGCACATGATTGGTTAACATTACTGGTCTTTTTAGGTTTAGATTTGATAGTTGTTGACCCAAACTTTATACTAACCTTTTCAAACTCTTTGTCCAGATTAACACAAGGCATTTTACCTTTTGCCTTAGAAGTTGCCTCCTTTTATTTAGCACCAGATTCATTTGATGAACATGTGGAATCTGGATCACTTACAAGAGGAGTAGACACCACATGATACTTGATTGGATTGTTATTAATTGGTTTAGTTTTAGTGTTCATCAAGGTCTCATGTGGTGGTGGAACCACTTTATAACCCAAACCCTCCCTAGTATTACGTTCTCTCACTAAGTGTTGGACTACGTGTGAAGAACTAGTCAACTATGTAGTTTTGTTTTAGGGAATTAACTTCTACTTCTAAAACTGCCTTTTGTTTCTTAGTGTGCTATAGGGAGTTTAGATAGTACCTAATGTCATTAGCTTGGTCAAAGGCTACAACTTCTGTTTCCCTAAGCTGTTTGTTCAAAAGGTCTAACTTTTCTTTGTAACTATGCTCATTTTGTTTTAACACTCTGTTAGCTTCAATGCACAGTTCCAAGTCCTTTAGTAAGTTATCATTATGATCTAATAACCTAGAAAATTTTAAATCAATGCTTTCCATTAATTTATTACAATCAGAACAAGCATGATTACTAAAAAGTTTGTCAGTAGTACTTACCTGAGCGGGTTCTGATGAATCAGCCATCAATGCAGAGTCTGGTGTTTCTGGAGCTGGTGATTCTGATGTTGTTGCAGTTTTCCCTTCTTCAGGCAGGTAGTTGATCACTGGTGTAGTTTCTTCTGAGTTTGACATAACGAGTTCGACTGCAATATCTCCTTCACTAGCAGAGTCATCATCTATATCCTCCATACTAGCGATATTAGATTCTCCCGGTGAGACAAACTGAAAGCTCCAATCTTGTCCTTCATCATCATGAGCAGTCAAGGCTTTGGGATCCTTTTTGATGTAGTAGGACTGCTAGTGGGTTTATCCTAATGATTGAAGGAGGAGAAATGATTCCCATTGCCAGTCTTCTTTGGCTTCACACACTCCGTTTTGAAGTGCCCTTTCTCACCACAGTTGAAGCAAGTTACCTTGGTTTTATCAAAGCCAAAGGTAGTGTCCTTAGTTGCAATCAAATTTTGTCCGGTCTTTTTGACAAACTTCTTAGCTCTCCGGATAGCACTTGCTAAGGCCCACATTATGTCCATCCGCTCCAGCTCTATCTCATCCACCTGCTTATAATCCTCATCTGCCAGATGGCAGTTCCCAATTTTACCAGCATTTAGTCCATCATAGGAATGGACTACCGCAGCTAAGAAATCCATGTGCTCTTTAGCTACCTCAACTGTCACATTGCCAAAGTTCTCGGTCTTCAGCTTTGCTGCATTTGCTTCAGGTGCAATGTATTGGGTTCTAGACGACCCTGAAATTTCTGACCCCTAAAGTAGAGGCTGGTGAAGGACCAGACGAGCTTGATACAAAAGCTGTCTAAAGAGGTGCTCCAGATGTTTTGGGTTTAGGAGTCGCGTTGTACAGTGCAGGATTCTGATCATAAGAAGCCTTTTGAGCTCTGTACTTCATTCTTAGTTCATCCTCTCTCAGCTTTAGAATGAAGTCATTGATATCTAACTTTGTTAGCATACCATTTTGTCTGAGATTAGAGACAAATGACACCCATTTCTCTGGCAGCCCATCTACAAAGTTGGACACTTTGTCCTCCATTGACGTCGATACTCCATGAGTGTGCATCTCACTCATCAAGTGGTAGAACCTATCGATAACATCATCTAGGCTTTCTTTTCCCGTCGAGAAGAAGTTGTCAAACTCCTTCTTTAAAGCCTTAGTCTTTATGGCCTTCAATGATGTGTTTCCGTCATACCTTTTCTCCAATGCATCCCATAGTTTCTTTGCTTGTCAATATTCCGAGAATTGATGGAAAATATCCTTCGGAATTGACTGTGTAAGCAAAGCATAAACCTTCTTTTGAGTATTGTATTTGACCTTTTGTCCATCAGTCATGCCACCAAGTGTGAGTTTGACACAATCAGCTCCTATAGGCATGTTGTACCCCATCTCTATAGACTCCCACAGATTGGGATCTACTCCATTTAAGTAGATCTCGAAATGTTGCTTCCATTGTGGGTATTCGTCTAACGTGATTAGCTTTGGGGGCTTGTTATGATTCCCCACTTCATTCTCCAGTAGCAGTAAGTTTTGTATACGTGAGTCTCTCCCTGCTGTGAATGTTGAGTATTGGTCTTCTATTACTATTAACTTTAACTTTAAACCAAACTGTTGTATTAGTGCGAATGAAGGTGTGCAATTGGGCTATTCGAGCGATTGACCTATGCAGATGGTTCAATTGTGCGACTAACTAATGTGGATGACTCAGTCGACCGAATGAACTAATGCGGTTGAACAATGTGAATCGGCTTCTCAGTCGTACGAATGGAAGTACGAATGAGTCCAATCATGCATATGGGGAATACGTATGAACTCAGTCGGGCGATTGAGTCAATTGTGCGACTGGGCCTGTTGGATTTCGAAAATTCGTAGGTTTAAGGTGTTTGAACGCAAAAACACGAATTTTTCGCTAACCCTAATTGCCGTATGCCGGAAAAAAACTAAACTTTACGATCAGGAGACGTCTAAAACCCGATTTGACACAAAAGATTGCGTTTTTTAGTGTAAAAACACAATTTTTATATCAAAACGATTGAATCACACGTATATCTAGAGCCAACGCTCTGATACCACTTGTTAGGATCGAGTACTGGATGAATACTAGCAGATTTACGCGTATACCGAATCAAATAGTGCAGAATCCTATGTGATTGGCGATCCAATCAGTGAGAACGCACGTAGAATCAATTGAAGATGAATCTAAACGTCAAGAACGATTAGCAATCGATCTACTGCGATCTATGAAGTTGGAGCAGGTTACTAGAGGTCTTTGGATGCCTAGGATACGTTTAGGTATCGAAATATTCAAAAATCTCTCGTTTTTACACGATTTAAGTGGTATTTATAAGTTAGGGTTCTCAATCGTGCGACTGGACCATTTGCATGGTTCATTCGTTCGATTGAGTCATGCAGTTGATCCGTTCACATGACTGAGTGTTCAGTCGTGCGATTTAGTCAATCTCATGTTACAAACATGCGACTGATCCAGTCTCCTTGTTCATTCGTACGACTGGTTCATTAGCATGAAGTTGTTCATGCGTATGGTCCATTAGCAAGGTCCAATCGCATGAGAACTTCACATGATTAAGTTTGAATATGTTTCATAGTCATTAATTGATTTAGATATTATTCAACAACCACAACCTATATAGTTAGTTCAATAAGCATTATTACATACCAACCAATGAAATATTCAACATTACAAGTACAACCACATATTGTATTTCATTAAGTACCCGTACAATTACATATATGTAAGACAATAAAAACATATTACATTCAGTTCAGAAACTAGGAACACACGTATCTACAAAAATGAAAATAATAATAATAAAATAATAATTCATAAAAGTTACACAATTAATAAGTTGTAAAAATAATTAAAACATAAAGTTTAGCCAAGTCCAGGGGTATTTATGTAAATTTGGAAACTTAAAGTAGAAGTTTAATACATAAAATAATAAATTTTAAAACTATAGGGACTAATTGTGTAAAATTACAAAACCTTCCCCCCCTTCACCCATTTTCCGACCATCTCTCCGGCCACCCTTAGCCAACTCTAGCGAGGCTTCGAAACCCACTAACCTCTTCAAATTTCGACCACAAACCGTTCTAACGGTTCGTGCGCTTGATTCGAACCTATTCAAGAACATTAATTGCGTTTAAATAACGGTTATGAACCCAATCGACTTGAATAAATGAATCCTTTAACTATCAAACCGTTCAATCATTGAAACTTAATAATAATCAAATTAAATGAATCATAATCGAACATTTAACTCATCCTAAGTTACTATCAAACTTAATTCCATCACAATCACTCCTGAACATACCAAACAATCATCATCTTCATCGCAAAAATGCATCTAACCGAACCCCATCCTCCGTACATTATCATCTTCAATTGATTGAGGGCTTTGAATCATGAACATCCTTAGAAGCTTCACACGAGCTTAATTTGATACCATCATCATTTACACATCGAATCAAACTCAACTTGATCGTTGTTATATTCGGACTGTTCTTATCATTATTGCCTTCATTTCGATCTTAATCACGTAAGTTATATACATACATATACTCGAATTACATAGGGAATCAAAGCCCCATGTTTATTTAAGTAATCATTGTCGAATTGGTGTTCATTTTTTGGTTTAATCGATCTAGGGTTCTTAAGGGTTAGGGGTTCTATGTAATTGATATTTTTAAGAATTGAAACTCATATTCTAGCAGGCATAGATGCCCTATCCTAATGGTAAACACACTCCCCCACATCCTTGATGTCCCGGGTTCGAACCCGGGCACCCTCAATATTATTTAAAATTGTTTTTGTAAACAATTTTAATTACATAAAATTTTAATTATTATAGAAAAACATTTTTGTATTAACAATTTCTATGAGCACTAAATTATTTTCTGCATTTTTTTCAAATTTAAATATTTATATCTTATTATAAAACAATATAACAAATGCCATTTGTAGTTTATTTCATATAAAGTGGACTTTAAATGATAGTTTAATTAATAGATTATTATTAGTCCATACGTTACTTTTAATAATTTTTTAAAACATGTTTACATAAAATGATTATAAAAAATTATTTAAACTTTATGTTTAAATTTTACTAATTATTATAAATGATATAAATGCATTTTCTTAATATTAAATTACTTAACTGATGAAATTCTTTTCGTTGAATAAAAAATAAGTGAATCCATTATTTAATTTATTTGTTCATCAAAACCCAAAATCCCTATTAAAACCCTAGTTTACGTATAAATCGTTAATACTATCTTTAAACTTAAACATGGAACTTATACGTTTAAGTATCTTCTAAAAGGAATCGTTGGAGAACCACTTAAACTCTATTATTCTTAAGATTCATCTATTACAATATTTGAGTTTACATGCCCCTCTTTTTATTATTTCATACTTTTTGGGGTGAAACATGTTAACATATAAACTTTCACTTGTAAATGTCTCAATGCTTGTAAATGCACTAGAAATTTATATTTAATCTTGTCATGGTTATTTGCAATATTGTGAGACTTATATGATTGACATTTTGTGTTGGCAATCATTAACTATTGCTAGCCTAGTGACATCATAGATCCAAGGGCCTGACAAGCCTATTTGTTGCTAAAGCCGAGGTTATTGCCGGCTCCTGATGACGTATGACTTGTTCATCTGGGAACCAAGTACACTCAGCTAATTGTTATAACTAGTAATTGATATCTTTGTCAAGGTTTGATTGTATCCTCATGTTATTTATAATCTTGCATTATTCGTAACCACTAACTTGAATTGCTACTTTTAAACTTATATATATATATATATATATATATATATATATATATATATATATATATATATATATATATATATGTGTGTGTGTGTGTGTGTGTGTGTGTGTGGTGTGTGTGTGTGTGTGTGTGTGTATGATTAAACCATGGAAACTCACCAACTTTTAAAAGTTTTCTTTCTTTTAACATGTTTGAGGAAATGCCCAAGGTTGGTTAATATTGAAGTATGCTTACATCTAGGGTTGGACCTAGAAAATAAAAGACATGTCTTGGAATCTTGGAAATTTGAACTTATGTTATGTTTTAATTTCTTTGAGACTATTGGTTGTATTTTTATTTAAAACTTATGGGTAATCATATTTACATTTAAAGGTAATTTTATATGATTGTCAACAATATTAACCCTCACATCTCAATGATTCCGCCGTTAAGGTTGGGGTGTGACACTCAACAAGTGCGACTCTTTCGGTCAAAGTATTTATTTCAACATTTCTTTCTAAAACGATTCTTTTTAAATGAATATTATATTTTTAACCTTCATTTAATGTAGCAAATTATTTTGACTCATATAGCCTAAGCTCATTATTAATTTGTTTTAAATCTTTTTCATTGTCAAGCAAGAAATGATTTGCTTTATACACACCATATAACTTATCTTACAGGTAGGAGAGCACATGTCTTGTATTACCTCATACGGGAGACCCATCACCACCTTCTCTACTGCTAGGGTTTTTTCACATTGCAACACTAGAGTACTCTTCTTATTTTCCTCAATAATGGATGTAATAGTGTGCTTGCTCTTGCCCTTCTCTTCTAATTTTTTCCCAACTAACTTCACCTTTTCACCTTTAACTTCTTTGAGATCACTAACCACCAATTCACCATTCATATTCTCCTCCACACTTTGCTTTCTTTCACTCATACTTATCTCTTCAGACCGATCTTGTTCAACTTCCTCATCCTTAACACTATGATTGTGTTTATTGATGATATCCTTATTTACTCGAGGAGCAAGGAGTAGCATGCCAGACATATTCGGGAGGTGTTGGAGACGTTTAAAAAAGAGAAACTGTATGCCAAGTTCTCTAAATATGTGTTTTGAGTGTGCGAAATTCAGTTTTTGGGTCACGTGGTGAATCTCGAAGGGATTATTGTAGACCCGACAAAGGTGGAGGCGGTGATGCAATGGAAGTCTCCAAAGACGCCATCCGAGATTCATAGTTTCTTGGAATTGGCGGGATATTATAGAAGATTCATTTAAGACTTCTCCAAGATAACTTCTCCACTAACTAAGCTGACCCGTAAGGATGTAAAGTTTGTATGGGGTCAAGAACATGAAAAGGCTTTTGAAGAGCTAAAGATGAGGTTGATGCAAGCTCCAGTCTTGTCATTACCCAAAGGAAGCGAGGACCTAGTGGTTTATTTAGATGCTTCTTGTTTGAGGTTGGGTTGCGTATTGATACAACGGGAAAAGGTTATAGGTTATGTATCCCGACAGTTGAAAATCCATGAGGCTAATTACCCTACTCATGACTTGGAGCTAGTAGTTGTGGTCTTTGCATTGAAGATTTGGAGGCACTACTTATATGGGATGAAGTGTACTATCTTCATCAATCACATGAGCTTGAAGTACTTCATTGAGCCAAAGGATTTGAACATCAGGCAGAGGAGATGGTTGGAGCTTATCAAGGATTATGATTGTGTGATCCATTACCATCCAGGCAACGCCAACATAGTGGCGGATGCCCTTAGCCGTAAGAAGAGACCCGAACCCATCCGGGTTAAAGCTTACAAGTTGGTGATGACCCTGATGTGATGACACAGGCCAAGGAATTCCGAGATGAGGCATTGAAAGAAGATCATCTTAACTCTGAAAATATGTGAGTTCTAATCACGGAGTTAGGTGAAAATACTCTTGGAGTTAGAACTCGTTTTGGACAGATGTGGATCCCTCGTTATGGGGACCTATAAGGGCGAATCATGGATGAAACTCATAAGACTCGATACTCCATTTATCCTAGTGCTACAATGATGTATCATGACATGAAGATTATTGGTGGCCGGGTATGAAGCGTGAGGTAGCGGAGTATGTGAGAAAGTGACTTACTTGTTTACGAGTGAAGGCGGAGCATTACAAACCATATCAAAAGATCCAACCTTTAGATATACCCAAGTGGAAGTGGGAGCATATCACCATGGACTTTATTATGAAGCTACCATATACCGCAACGGGGTAGGATGCTATGTAGGTGATAGTCGACCACCTGATGAAGAGTGCTCACTTTCTACTGATCTGTGAATCATATCTGTCTAAGAGGTTAGAGGATCTGTCATCAAGAAGATTGTAACTCGTTATGGTGTGCTGGTGTCTATTGTTTCTGATTGTGACACCCGGGTTTCATCCAAGTTTTTTAAGAGATTTCACGATGTAATGGAGATGAGTTTACATATTAGTACAGCTTACCATCCTCAAACAGATGGTCAGTCGGAAAGAACCATTCGGATGCTAGAAGATATGCTTTGGGCATGCAATATTGATTTCAAAGGAAGTTGGGACAAATACTTGTCGTTAACTGAATTCTCATACAACAACAGTTATCATGCCAACATTGTTATGCCACCATATGAGATGCTATATGGTAGGAGGTGTAGAACGCCCATAAGTTGGGGTGACATTGGACAGAAGGAGTTGGGGAGAATTGAAGTGATCGAGGCTATGGATAAAAAGCTAGAAAAGGCCATTATGAAAGTGGCAAAAGATAGGCAAAAGTGGTATGCTGACAAGAGACATAGACCGATTGAATTCAAGATGGGCGATAAGGTTCTAGGTTTCACCTTGGAAGAGTATAATTGGGTTACAATGTGGGGCAAGCTGATCTTGAGATAGTGCCTTTCCGAATCATTTCTCAAGTAGGAGAGGTGGCCTACAAGTTGGAGTTAGCTGATGAGTTAAGTGGGATTCATCCAACATTCCATGTATCTCATCTCAGAAAGTGCCTAGCCGATGAAGATATGGTTGTACTAGTGGAGGACATTAAAGTAGATGAACAACTCAACTATGTAACCAATGGCAATCATTAATCGAAAAGAGAAGAGGTTACGGAATAAAGTGGTTCCACCGGTTCGAGTACAGTGGAGGCATAAGAAGGGATTTGATCTATGTGGGAGGCTGATGAGGAGATGAGATAACATTACCCATGGTTGTTCGAGGAGTGACAGGTTGGGGACGAAACCTATATAACGGGGGGACTACAACAGAATTTAAAACAAAAAAGAAAAGAAAGAAAAAGGAAAGTAAAAAGAAAGAAATGTAAAATAACCCAAGTGAAGGGGTTAAATTTATGCAAGGGGAAATGTTTCATATTATTTGGTTCAAAAAGGTGGTATGGCCGCCCACAACATCTGTTCCATCTTTTCATTTGTCTTTTTAGAGAGAGAGAGAAGAGTTCCATCAGATTTAGAGAGAAGAAGAAGAGGCTACTTGAAGGTGTTTGAGCTCCATGTGCTTTTGAGTTTGGAGGAGTTTTGCTCAAAGGCTATATCAGGTGAGTTCTAGATCCCCGTTTTCACTATTTTTAACTTGTTTTGGGGCTGAAAATGTATGCTATTAACTTTATATAAGGTTTGGTATGTGAACGAAGGCTTGTTCGTATGTTTATGTGTGTGTATGCATGTTTGAGTATGTTCTGGTTATGTTTTATGTTCATATCCCTGATTTAGGTGTTTAGCATGATGGGAATAAGTTAGAAGCAAGTTAGAATGAGCATTCAGGTTTGAATTTAGTGCAAATAGAACATAGTGCTGCCCATGTGACCTCATAGTGCTCATGCGCCTAGATTTCTACCCATGCGCCTAGGTTTTTCCCCATGCGCCTAGGTTTTTCCCCATGCGCCCAAGTCTGCCCATGCATCTAAAGGCGTGCCCTTCCGCCAAAGTGCCCATGAGCCCACTACCCTTGCGCCTAAATCTTCCCATGTGCCTAGTTCCCCATGCGCCAACTGCTCATGCGCCTTAGTAAGGCTCATGCGCCCAAATAGTGCCCATGTGCCTAGTTCCCCAAATAGTTTCCATGCACCCAACCAGTGCCCATGCACCCAAGCAGTGCCCATGCACCTGGATAGTGCTCATGCGCCTAATGCCTTAGAAAATATTCTAAAATTTTAGGAAATGGAATTTAGAGACTAAGACTTAGAATGTTTTAGTGGTGATGTATGTTGATGTTATGCATGTCTTGGCATGTTTCTTTATGTTCCTTATTATGTATTATTACGTGACTTTACGTGGGGTGTTCACATTCTTGTATGTAAAGTATTATCTAATGAAGCGAAAGATCAAAGATAATGAAAAGTGGAATGTAACGAATGAACGAATGAAAAGTCTTGCAAGCAAATGTAAGGTGGTTCACAACTCAATGAGTGTTGTTAGTTCAACTATGTGGTATATAGCATGCGATCTTGGCTAACCCACGAGGGTTCACAAAAAAAGGGAGACAATCTTGGTGACTGCTCCATACGTGCGAAATGGGATCCTTATCGCTTAACCCTAGATGAGATGGTTGTGTGCCCAAGAGAGGGTTTAGCATATGACCGGATCTAGATAGAAGTGAAAGATAATGAAAAAGTGTGAAACAAACAAGTACGTGCGATAATGAAGATAATAATGATATTACTTTGATGTATGTATGATGCATGATCATGTACAAAAGTAAGGAAAATGTTTTAAATGAATGGGAAATATTTTATTTATAAAACTTGAACTCATTTAACAACACTGTCTTTTATGCATTTTCAGTTGGCAGGTAATTGTTACTGAGGGTAGAGATACTTTGCGAATAAGGACTGGCATCCAATTTATGCAGAAATGATATTTTTGTGTTGTAATGCAACTAAACGTTATTTTGTGACTTTAAACCACGGTGTATTATTTGGCAAAAGTAATTATTAACGCATGAAATGGTTTTTGTTAAACTATTCCGTTTCAATGTTTTAAAGAATTTAATGTGATCAAATATTACGTGCGATGAATGACCGACTGTAAGGGTTCAGGAAACGGGGCCTTAAACTTCATCAATGAAGAAGTCTCATGAAGAGTAGGCATCTAGTTCCTCAATCAATGAACTTATTGCATCCTCTTTTTCTTAGTAAAAGTAGTTGCAGTATACGGAACCATAGCTAGAGTGCCTTCATCAATAGGTTTTCCAGATGTGCTAGGTATATATTTAGAGTTTCTTATGCCTCTTTTGAAGATCTTTCATAATCTTTGTCATCATCATCATCACTATCAGAGTTAAGGATATCATCAAACTCATCTTTCCCCGACTTATTTTCTTTATCTTCATCATCATCCTTTTTTTCTTTATTATTATTATTATTATTTCTTCAAGTAGACTGATTCTTTGAGTTAGTTTCTTTACTTTCTTCTATAACTCAATAATCTTTTGAGCTTTAATTAGCCTTTCTCGATCATCCAGAACTATTATCTGAATGTTTGCATTCTTAATATGATTATTAATCGCATTTTCATCTTCTACATAATTGATTCTAATTCCTTGATATTATTATCTTTCAACGTCAATATATCAGTTATATCAGTTATAACTTTGTCTTTTCTGCTCATGATATTTTCTATTCTGTTTATCTTTGGTTGTAGCTAAGAAATCATTTCAACTCTGTCTAATTCCTGTGATGTTTTAGAAGGTAAGTACTAAGTTGTCTATAGCTGGTTATTCTCGTACAAGTTGTTACTCCTTATCTGGAGAATATTCCTAACCATCAAAATAACTAGTAGATTCACTAGAACTTGCTGCAACAGCAGTAGGTGGTGACATGTGAGGAGAAGATATATGAAATAGAGATGGAACATGACTTGGAATTAGAGACGGTTCATGATCAGTAAAGGTAATATGAAGATCACCACCTATATTATTAACCTGTGATAATATTGCTCCCTAACCTTCTTTAATAACCTCTTCTTCAACATGAATTAGATCAACCTCTTATTGAATTTCTGCCTCTGGTTCTTCTTGTAATGCTCCTTGAGCTTGAATAACATTTCATCCTGTTCTTCTACTTGTTCTTCTTGTTGTTCCTCCACTTGTTCATTTTCACCTTTATGCATTCGAGTGCAAGGAACCTAAAGACAAAAAGGAGGAAGCCCATCTAACACAAGCCCACAACAATGAACCAACGCTTCTTCTGAGTGTACATGATGAGCACACATCAACGATGGTCCTACTTAATGAAGATAGAATGATAGCCACTCAGGGGGAGTTGAAGAACGACAAAAGCGATGTATGGTTCGTAGACAACGGAGCGAGTAATCATATGACGGGGATGAAAGAATTGTTTGCTGAATTAGACAACAATATAACAGGGCAGGTCAGGTTTGGGGACGATTCAAGGGTAAAGATAGAAGGCAAGGGATCATTACTATTCCAGTGTAAGAACGGAGACCAACTGCTGATTCCGAATGTGTACTATATCCCAGCCTTGACCAGCAACATACTCAGCTTGGGTCATCTAACTGAAGAAGGATATGATATCCGGATGATAGGTGATACTCTCAAGATCTACGACAAACCAGGCAGATTGGTGATGACGATACAAAGGTCAGTCAATCGACTTTACAAAATATGTCTAAACATTGTGAAACCTGTTTGTTGGCAGCAAGTGTGGAGAAAGTACCATGGATTGGCATGCTAGATTAGGTCATACCAACTTCACGGTACTCGAATTGATGACGAAAAAAGGTCTGGTGAATGGAGTACCCGTCATAACACACCCAAAGCAGGTGTGTGAAGGTTGTCTAGTGGCGAAACAAACAAGGCAAGCCTTCCCGGACGAGACTTCATAGAGAGCATCGAAGCCTTGGAGCTGAGCCACACAGATCTTTGTGGGCCCATTACGCCACAAACCTTCGAAGGTAACAAATACTTTATGTTAATTTTAGATGATCTGACAAGGTTTATATGGGTATTTATGATGAAAACCAAAGACGAAGCCTTGGAGTCGTTCAAAAAATTCAAGGTGCAGGTTGAACACGAAAGCAAATACAAGGTAAAGATGCTCCGAACGGATCGATGAGGAGAGTTTAACTCTCGACTGTTCAATGGTTACTGCCAAAATGAAGGAATCAAAAGGCAATTAACAGCACCCTACACCCCTTAACAAAACGGGGTTGTAAAGCGTAGAAATAGAATGGTGATGGAGATGACACGCTCTTTTCTAAAGTCAACAGAGGTACCGAACCTCTATGGGGGGAAGCTGTTTGACATTCAGTCTTTCTCCTAAAATGCCTTCCAACAAAATCCATAAAGATGCAACACCGTACGAGGCCTGGAAGGGGTGCAAACCAACATTGAGTCATGTGAAGGTGTTCGGATGTGTTGCTTATGCGAAGAACTTGGGAACAGGAACAAATAAGTTGAGCGATTGGAGCACAAAACTTGTACATTTGGGAACAGAAGATGGAACAAAAGGGTACAGGCTGATTGACCCAAGCAACATGAAATTTGTAATTGCACGTGATGTTGTTTTTGATGAACAAAGGAAATGGGATTGGTGTTTGGGTTGCAACGGTCCAAAGCCCACTACCTCTTGGTGGGCTGGTGTGTTTGAAAATAAACAAAGAGGACAACCCACTCCAAGTCAGCCCCATTCACATATTAGAGTTGATTCTACTTCGTACTCACAGTTTCTTGAAACACCATGGATTCAATTTGAAGAAAGCTCACGACAACAACAGCTAAGTTCCCAGTCGAGAAGCAGCGGTACATCGATACGTTACTCCCTTCGACCATGTACCACTACGAGGATCCCAAACAATTGATGGGGTGTATGAAGAAACCGTACCCATGGAAGATGACCAAGTTAAAAAAACTTTATGAAACAAATGAGATTGCACTGGTTATGATAAACCAGAGACGTTCGATGAGGCAAGCGGCCAAAGTACTGAGAACCCATGAAAGCAGAGCTCACATCAATGGAAAAATACACCTGGACCTTGACTCAACTGCCTTCTGGTCATAAGGCAGTTGGGTTGAAATGGGTAAACAAGATTAAAAAGACCTAGTGGGAAGGTCACACACACAAAGCACGACTGTAGTGAGGGATACGTGCAACATAAGTGCATAGATTATGAGATGCATTTGCACCCGTTGCAGAATGGAGACATCAAGTTATTGTTGCTTTCGCTGCTCATGAAAATTGGCTTGTACATCACTTGATGTCAAGTTAGCCTTTTTGAATGGCGAACTCAGGGAGGAGGTATACGTGACTGTTGGACCAAAAGAACCAATGAGCCAAGATCAGAAAACCTCTAAGTCCCACACGGTATCACAACAACTGCTGAAAGCCTCATCAGTAGTTTGACAAGTGCTGAAGACTTCAACAGCTGAAGATCAAGTGCTGAAGACCTTAACTGCTGAAGAACCAAAGTGCTGAAGTACAACAGCTGAAGAACACAAGTGCTGAAGCTGAAAGACCAAAGTACTGAAGAACAACAGCTGAAGAGTTCACAAGTGCTGAAGATCAACAACTGATGTACAAAGTCTGAAGACAAAGACTGAAGACATCAGCTGATGATATCTACTGAAGTCATCAGCTGATGAAACGCCTGAAGGTCAAAGTCTGAAGATCAAGTACTGAAGCCTCAGTAGTTTGTCACAACTGCTGAAGAGTACTTCTTCAGTAGTTGTGATATCAGTAGTTTTATTTTCTTTGTTTCAGTAGTTTTGTAAAACGACTGAAGAGCTTGTTCTTCAGTCGTTGTAGTTTCAGTAGTTTTATATTTTGTACTTAACTTGCTGATATGTTCTCAGTAGTTTGAACATTTCAGTAGTTTGTTAAATTAGTTATTTCTGTATTGGATCTGCCAGTTGTCACTTTCCGTGATAACAGCAGTGACTGTTGCACTCTATATAAGGAGTGACAACCCATTGTAATCATAGAGCGATATGAGCAATTGAATGGAATGATTGATTGATTCGATTAGAAATATTCTACATCTATAAACATTCCTAGAAATCAGAATTCATATTCTCTCCCTATAACCGTATGCGATCTTAACGCTTACATATATTGTTTGCTTGCTACAATTTGTCTAATTCGTGTGTATTCCGCTGCTTTATATTCTGATAACATCAAACTTGTGATCACTGATCCTGTCAAATGGTATCAGAGCAGGTTAATCATTGATCGATCTAATAATTGATCATTGAAACTGCTATTCAAGATCCAAGTTTGATTGAATTAGCTTTTGTTTTTGCAAGAAACGGTTATAGAGATTGATTTTTCTGTATTTCTGCTCATTCATCCTGAGATCTTTTCTTGGTTCTCATTGAGTTTGTTGTGGTTTGTCTAAAACTTCTTTTTAAACTTGAACTAAACTGTTTTTGAACTGAAAATGACCACTCCCTCCAATGATCCTCACAATACTGGTTCCTCAACCAAGCCTCCTATGCTGGTTAGGAATGAATAACATATGGCAAAGACGTATGCTCCATCACCTGTCTGTTAACAGCGCAGGGTGTTGGACATCTGTGGTACATGGTCCACACAAGCCTATGGTGAATAACCCGGAAACCAATCAAATGGTTCCGAAGAGGAGGGAGCAATACTCAGATGAGGATAAAAAGTTGCTTGAGATTGATGCAAAAGCCCATGGAATTCTGGCCATGGCTTTGCCCAATGAAATCTATTCTGGGCTAATGCATCATGAAACTGCCCATGACCTCTGGATTGCTTTGAAAGAACAATTTGGAGGAACAGATGAGGTCTTGGCAAATAATAGAAAATTCTTGCCCAACAATATGAGACATTCTCTCATAGAAGGGTGAGACACTGACTCAACAATATGAGCGGTTTTCTTGTTTGATCTCTGAACTAAAAATGGTCAAACTTGAATACACCAATATTCAGATGAATAACAGATTTCTCAGATCACTGCCTGAGAGATGGGACACATATACTATTGTCCTACGCTCCAGTGCAAGTTTGGACAAACTATCTCTCACCCAACTCCATGGGAAATTGCTCACTTTTGAGAGAGAGATAGAACAGAAGAGAAAGCTGTCTTCATCTGGAAAGCTCACTGAAGACTTATACAAGGCAACACTGCCTTGGTGGGTCATGAGTCAGAATATGCTGCATCTGAATGCCAGTATGATGAGCATATTAATTTCTCTTCGAGCACTTCTAATTCTGCATTTGTAAGTGTTGATGGTCAGTTTACTGGAGGTAATAATGACAATTTATGTTTCATTATGGATGATCTCAAGGGGATTGCTGATGATGACTTAGAAGAGATGGATATTTTGAGCCAAATGGCCTTGATAAATATCAGATCTCAGAAGTTCTACAAAAGAACTGGAAGAAAATTCCCAGGACTCTCTGGCAAAACCAAAGTTGGTTTTGACAAGAGCAAGTTGAGGTGTCACAAATGCCAACGGCTTGGACACTTTGCAAGAGAGTGTAGATCAACTGGATCAAACTCTACTGCACCCTTTGTGACTTTTCCTGGCAACAGTCAACAAAACAGAGGGCAACATCCTGTCACATCTAGTCATCATCCTCAACAACAATCTCCGGCATATTTTGTTCCTCAGGGTCAAATGCCTTATCAGTACCCTTGTTATTACATGCCACAGTCAAGTCAAGTTCAAGTTCCTATGACACCACAACCTCATGCATTACCAGAACCTCAGCCTTCCCTATCTCATCAACAACCTTCATCTCAACAACACAGCTTCTTCACCCCAGGAGTTGTTGACTGGAGCAGTTTACCAGATGACTTGTCTGGTCATGATCAACTGTTCTCAGGTGCTGGTCAACATGGTGGTGACAGTCCCTTTGGGAATCTAGCTCTTATGGCTTTGGAGTCTGCTGATACTTCATCTTCCAATGCCTCTACACCTCAGGTATCACAGGTATCCTCTGAGGCAAAAGCCAAATTATGTTCTGAACAATGCATAGCAGCATTTGCTTCCATTAGAGAAGCAAATGTAGCTTTAATTAATAAGAACATTGAGCTAGAACAAGTAATTTCCAAAAACAAAGCTGAGTTTGAGTTTGTGCTCAAAGATAAAAATGATGAGGTTTATAAACTGAATTGCAAAATATTGATGATAAGGCTAGAGAAGATGTACTTTTAGAGAAGTACAAAGATCTCAAAGAAACCCTTGCAGTTACCCAGGTCGAGTGTGATAGATGGGTACAATCATGCAAAGGTTTTGAAATGCTTCTTAGTAAGCAATCTGCTTCAAATGTGAAGTTTGGAATTGGTTACAATCACACTGCTCCACCTACAGATTTTACCCCAAGAGCAGAGGTAGAATCTGATGGTGAGAGTGATAACCAATCCATCAAGTCATGTGATCTACCTTCTGATACAGCACAATCAGAAGTAGCAGTCAGTATCAAGTCCTCTTTGAACCTATCAGCTGATGTTGATGGTCCAAATGCTGACATTCACATGATCAATAAGTTGATCAACTCAGGAGTCAATCCTGAAGGTCCTGAAAGGACTGGAGAGCAGGATTCAACTCCTGAAGTTCAAACTTCAACTGCTGTCAGTACTGAAGAGAAGAAAACTGGCAGTAGAAAGAGTTTGAAGACTACTAAAGATGCTGTCAAGAAAGCAACCAATGCTTCCAAAGCATTGAAGAACAAGTCTTCACCATCTTTAGTTGATGATCAACCTAAGATGAAGAAGAAACCATGTGAAGTATGTGGTTTGTTCAATCATCTTACAGATGATTGTTGGTACAAAAGAGGTTCCAAACTCAAACAAAAGGAAGAAATTAATGAGAAAATGGTAAAAATGAAAAATGAGTTTGAGACCACATTTGTATCAGCAACATCAAATCCTGTAACCCTTAAGTCCTTAAAGCAATCCAAAAAGGAAGGAGTTAAACAGGTGACAGCTGAGGGTGCTCAAAAGAAGAAGGTGCAACATAGGACCTTATCTAACTCCACTAGCAATGTGTCTGATGAGCTGAAAGCTTTATCACAAAATCAGACACAGCTGGTGATGATGGTACAACATCTGTTGGGTAGAGTTAACCAACTAGATTCTCCTATGTTGAAACCACAGAAAAGAGGTCTAAGCCAAAGGACTCCTCTTCTGCACCATCTTCTTCCTCTCAGGCTGTTGTTACAAATAAACATGCTAGTTTACCATCTATTGATGAGACCAGGCCCAAAACCAAAAAGGTTTGGGTCTCTAAAACTAACTGATTGTTTATTATTGCAGGGTTCTTCAACATGCCAAAATAGCATCTGGTATGTAGACAGTGGGGGATCTATGCACATGACTGGGAACATCTCTCTTCTTCATGACTACTCTCAAGGAAAGAAGGGATTTGTCTCTTTTGGCAATGATGCTAGGGGTTACATCATCGGTAAGGGCTTTGTCTCCAATGGAGAAATCAAATTTGATGATGTTAATCATGTGGAAAATCTCAAGTACAACCTCTTGAGTGTCAGTCAAATGTGTGATAAAGGCCATGTTGCCCTTTTCACAAGTCAAAACTGTAGGATTCTGTCATCCAAAGTTTTGCCCTTGATTGACAAGGTGTTGGATGATCACACTCTCCTGAAAGCCAACAGGACAGGAAGAGTGTATGCCTTAGATCTCTCTAAGAAGATAGATCTCAAAGGCAATCCTTGCCTATTTTCCAAAGCCTCTTTTCAAGAATCTAAACTATGGCACAGGAGGCTTGGTCATGTTAATCTCAAAAACATGAATCAGCTTAGCCCAATAGTTTAGTCAGAGGCTTACCAATAAAGGAGTTCCACTGTGATGAAACTTGCACTGCTTGTTTAAAAGGAAAACAGCACAAGGTCTCATTTCCTCCTATTGAAGTGTCCAAGTCCACTGCCTGCTTGCAATTACTGCATATGGATCTATTTGGTCCTGTGAGAGTAATGAGCATGGCAAAGAAGAAATACTGTCTGGTAATTGTGGATGATTACTCCAGATTTGTATGGACTTTCTTTACATTCAAAGGATGAGGCTGCTCAGAAGATTATCCACTTTGTGCTGTACATTGAGAAGCAGTATTCCCTTCCAGTCAAGTGTATTAGGAGTGATAATGGAACTGAGTTCAGAAATCATACACTTGATGACTTCTATCTCTCAAAGGGAATCAAAAGGCAGTTCAGCATTCCAAGGACTCCGGAACAAAATGGAGTAGTGGAGAGAAAGAACAGGACCCTCATTGAAGCTGCAAGGTCCATGCTGGCTGACTCAGGTTTGCCATTGACCTTTTGGGCCGAAGCTGTCAACACAGCTTGTTATGTGCAAAATAGAGTTTTAGTAAATCAGAGGTTGATGAAGACTCCATATGAAGTTCTCCATCATTTGGCTCCACTGATTTCATTTTTCAAAGCATTTGGGTGTCCCTGTTTTATTCTCAACACAAAGGATCAACTCCACAATTTGATCCTAAGGTGGATGCAGGATACTTTGTTGGTTATTCATCTACTTGCAAGCATACAGAGTCTTCAACTGCAGAACAAAGATGGTTGAAGAAACTCTACATGTTAAGTTTAATGAATCTCCAAAGGACAAGATTCCACAAAGTCCTGTGGAGTTATTTGATCTTGACATACTGCAATATGTTCCTTATCAAACTCCTGCTGTTGCTCCTGTCAACAGTTCACCACCTGGTGGTACTGCTGATGATGATGATGATTGCAGTACTCACCTCTTCAGGTTTAGTGATCAGCTGCCTGATTCAACTAGACCTGATGTTCCTGTAGCGCCAGTAGCACCATCCACAACAAATGCTGATGAGATTTCTTCGAATTCAACTTCCTTTGAATTACCATCCACTGATTGGTTTCAAGGAAATGATTCACCATCACCATCTGTTGCTGCTGAACCGGCTACAAACACTTGCACAGATCTCATTGTGTATCAAGATCTGAAGAATCACCCCATGTCTCAAATCATTGGTGATATCACTGCTGGAGTATCAACAAGAAGTCAATTGTCAAATTTCTGCTTCTATGCTCTCTTCATCAGTCAGCAAGAGCCAAAGAATTATCACATTGCTTTAAAGGACAATGGATGGGTTGATGCCATGCAGCTTGAGCTTCTTCAGTTCAAGAAACAGCAAGTGTGGGAACTGGTTCCTCTACCTCCAGGTAAGTGTGCAATAGGCACTAAATGGGTGTTTAGGAACAAAACTGATGAAAATGGGCTTATTGTTAAGAACAAGGCCAGACTGGTTGTTCAGGGGTTTGCACAAGAAGAAGGTATTGATTATGATGAAACCTTTGCCCCTGTAGCCAGACTGGAAGCAATTCGATTGTTTTTAGCTTATGCTGCTTATCAAAAACTTAAAGTCTTTCAAATGGATGTCAAAAGTGCATTTTTGTATGGAAAAGTTAAAGAAGAGTTTATGTATGTCAACCTCCAGGCTTTGAGGACAACAAACATCCTAATTGGGTGTATAAGCTTGATAAAGCTCTTTATGGGTTAAAACAAGCTCCCAGAGCCTGGTATGAGACATTATCAAACTTTCTTCTGGAAAACAATTTCACTAGAGGCTCCATAGACAAGACTTTATTTATTAAGAAAGCTGGGCAGCATAATCTACTTGTTCAAATTTATGTAGATGATATCATTTTTGCATCCTCTGATCCAAAGTTGTGTGATGCCTTTACAAAGTTGATGCAACAGAAGTTTGAAATGAGTGCCATGGGAGAATTACAGTTCTTTCTGGGGTTGCAAATCAAACAAAAGGCTGATGGAATTTTTATTCATCAATCCAAATATACAAAAGATCTTTTGCAAAAGTTTGATTTACAAAACTGTAAGCCCTGTTCTACTCCCATGAGCAGCACCACACAACTGGACTCAGATCAGAAAGGTAAAGTGGTTGATGAAACACTTTACAGATGTATGATTGGGTCCTTGATGTATTTAACAGCTTCTAGACCAGATATTATGTTTGCTACATGTGTTTGTGCTAGATTTCAGGCTGCACCTAAAGAGTCTCATCTGATTGCAGTCAAGAGGATCTTTAGATATCTGCAAGGCACTCCATCTCTAGGTTTATGGTATTCTACCAGACATTCTGGTAAATTAGTTGCTTTTTCTGACAGTGACTATGCAGGGTGTAAGTTGACCAGGAAATCAACTTCTGGTGGATGTCAATTCCTAGGCAACTGCTTGATTTCTTGGCAGAGCAAGAAACAGACCTCAGTTGCTACATCCACTGCGGAAGCAGAGTACATTGCTGCTGCAAGCTGTACATCTCAGGTACTCTGGCTTCAAAACAACTTTTGGATTATGGCATTACAGAGACTAAGACTCCATTGTTAATGGATAGTGCTTCAGCTCTTTGCATTGTCAAAAATCCAGTCCAGCACTCTAGGACCAAACATATAGAGATCAGACATCATTTTATAAGAGATTGTTTTGAAAAAGGTCTGATTGATCCTAAGTTTGTGCCAGTGCTGATGAGCTTGCAGACATTTTTACTAAGCCTTTGGATAGTTCAACTTTCCAAAACCTGGTGTTAAGGCTTGGTATGCTGCAGCTAGAATAGGTGACAACTACTGATGATCTCAGTAATTCATATTGATGATCATGAGTGCCTGTCACATATAAGTACTGATGAGCTCTTTTAACCTCAGTAGTTTTTATAACTACTGAAGGCTAAAGTTCTCACAAGTACTGAAGTACTTCATCTGCTCTAAACTACTGAAGTAGTTACAACTACTGATGCAGTCATAACTACTGCAATCAGTAAAAACAGATAAGTACTGATGTCCTATGAAACAACTGAAATCAGCCATAAAGACTGATGAATGTGTTGAGGACAGTTTGAAACAGCTGAAAAGCTAAGAATTGACGAAAACAGCTGAAGAGAACTTTCCCTTCAGTCGTTTGTACCACTGCTGTTTCATTTTAAACAACTGAAGCAAAACCACGTCTTCAGCAGTTTTATAACTACTGATGACCAATACCAAGTCTTCAGTTGTTTACAACAGCTGATGACAAAACCACTGTCTTCAGTAGTTTCATAACTACTGATGACAAACACCATGTCCTCAGTTGTTTCAATCACTGAAGTCAAAACCACGGTCTTCAGTAGTTTTCTAAACTACTGATGCCTAACACCGCGACTTCAGCTGTTTCAACGTCTGAAAGGATAATACCATGTCAACGGTCGTTTAAAACTACTGATGACTAACACCACATCCTTCAGTCGTTTCCTCACCCGTACCCTATAAATACCCTTAACCTGAGCTCTCCATGCTTCATCTTCTTCAAACCTAACGTTCCTCTCCAAAACACTTCCATGGCGTCTATGCAAATTAAACCGCGACACAACTGTGTTGCCTACCTCACAAAATCGCCGATCTGGACTAAGTTCGATACTGCTATCGATCTTATGGTTCAGTCCCAATACAACAAGGCATTCCTTCTGAACCCCGTTTTACATGCCGAATCCTTGAACCAATTTTGGATGAACGTTACTGTTACAACTGAGGAGAGCAACCACAATCCCTCCGGTCAGTCGTCAACAACAAAGAAGTAGTGATTACTCCTGCAACAATCCGTAAAATTCTTCAACTGAGTGATGCTACCTCTCCTGCTGGATATCCGAAGGGCCCAGATCTATCATTTGCTCAGCATGGATATCAAGGTGATCTCAGTGCCACCACCATCATGAAGAAACATTTTAATGACGCTGAGCGCCTGATCTTTCACATGGTCAATGTATGTTTGGCCCCTAAGACATCGTCTTGGGATCAAATGTCCACCAAATGGCAGCAGGTAATGTATTCTATCCTTGAGCAACAACCACTGAATTTTTCAGAATTAATATTTTCAGAGCTCAAAGATATGGCTCAAAAACTAACTGCCAACCGTTGGATACTCTATCCACGGTTCATAATGGCCATTATAATAGACCAGCTTAATGCTGAGGGACTTGTTGGCTTGGGAGTCCCTGCTACGGCTGTTTTGCCAGAAGTATACTCCCGGCACAACTCTGACCGACACTCAAACTGGCTGCCAAGCTGCGAAAACCCACGCAGCTGGAACCCACAGCCACCACCTCCAAATCCAATGTCCCCACCAAACCCACCAAAAAGAAACCCAAAATGGCTACTCAGGGAATTGAGTCCCCTGAGGATGCTCCTGCACCACAAACGCAGGATATATCCACTAGTCCAAACCCCCTAGTGGATACATGACTCCTCCAGCCACAGCCGCTCAGGCTTCCTCTCAACAGGAGCCTGCAGCAACCCAAGGGGCCCTACTTATCTGGGATCTTCCTCACTTGAGGAGATTGCCATTGAAGAGCACCATCCACCCCAGGTGCACACTGCTTCTACCCCTGTACCCCAAACAACCGCCCCTCACAGCCCAACTTTAATAGTTGCACAAGTGCTGACTCAATTGCACTCCTCACCCCCTCCCCAGAAACCACTTACTACTGGGAATACCTCTACAATTGAGGGGGAGGAACACAGTGCACTTGAGAACCCACAGCACAGGGGTTTCCCAATTCTATCTCCTGGTGTAGAGAAGGAGCTTAGAATATCTAGTGAGGCTGCCACCTCCTCTGACTCAGCACATGACCAGAGTGAGGCTGGTAACATTGCTAAGACCTCCCTAGAGGCAAGCTGATGATGGACATTGTCCTGAGGCTGGAAGTCCCCAGTACCAAGCACAAGGGGCACATGCACCAACTGGTCTACACCCAGTGCATGTAAATCCTGCTCTAAGCAGGAGGTCAGGTGATTCAGTATCAACTGATGATGACCTGAGCTTCTTCTTCGATGTAGTTGCTCAAAACACCATTCTAGAGGATGAGGTTAGCAGACTCAAAGAGCTGCTGGCCAAGATGTCTCAGGATGCAAGTCCATCTGCCACCCTCATACACCCACAGATGGCACCTTCCCTTGAAGGTTTCCCAAACAGAGCCACCCCAAAATCAACCACCGCCTCTGCTTCAGGCCCTACTTCTCAGGAACAGAACCCTCCTGAGCAAAGGTGCTGCACTCAAAATTCCCTCCCTCTCATCACCCCCATAATCACTGATATAGTGATCAAAGCCCTTGATGAGAGGCTTTCCTCAACATTACACGCCCTTGGTTGATGCTGCTGTCCACAGACTCTTTCTGCGGTCTCAACCCCTTCCTCCAATGCAACCAAAAAGGGGGAGAGTCCTGCAGTGAAAGACAAAGAGGAAAAGATCCGAGGAAAAGAAGGAAGCGAAGCAAGCCCAAAAGGAGAAAGAACAGCAACCAATGCTCACCTACAAGCGAAAGAAAGGTGCTGATGAGCACATTGCTGAAGATAAAGCCTTGGAGCTACTGATAAAAGAGGCTGATGCCGAACACAGTAGATCAATGGACAACATCATTGATCAGCTGTTCAGGCAAGGTCATGACACCACAAACTTGACTCTGAGATTCGACGACTAGAGATTGAAGAAATCCAAATAGATGGGCAAGTTATGAAGTGTTAGAAAGAGAAAGGCTAGAAATCATGATAAGATTTATTGCAAAATACTTGGAAGATCAATGATGAGATCAAAGCTTGGTCCAGGGACAGTATCTTGGCAATCACCACCAAGATCTGTTCGTCTGAAGCATACACTAAGGGGCTTGTTATTGAAGCTTTGAATGAAGTGGTGCTGGGAGCAGGACTGAGCTAGCAAAGCAATCAAAAGCCACACTCACCTCAAGGATGCTAGCACAGCCTGTCAACATTCCCACACCAAAACCACCAAAACACAACCCACCAAACCAACTCCCTTTCCCTCAAAACCCATAGCCGATGATATACCCTTGAAGAAGAAGAGAAGGATATTGAGGCTAGAAGAAGATGAGAAGATGATGAAGACAGGCTGCCGCTCTCAGCTGTGATTCAGTTGCCTAAGGCCACAAGTCACTCCTCAGCAATTACCCTGAAGTCCAGAGACAAATGGTTAAAGTGAAGCTAGAAGAAGAAGAGCTTCATAAACAGCATGATGAGGAATTGCTGAAGAGAGTTGACAAAGCTTATGCAGCCACATCTTCCATCATCAATATGAAGGAGCAAGCCCTCAGACTTTACACTCTCAGGCATACCTTTCAATATCAAAAGGAAAGAGTGAGGATTTGGCCTGATCCCAGGGTCTCTCACAGAATTCATAAGAACAATATACCTCGGAGATACATTGGCCAGGTGAAAAAGATCGTAGATGAAGTGATCTCTCTGTCTTTGTAGTTTCACCCTGGGAAATCCTAGAAGACTTCAAGAAGGCCTACAAAGCTAATCTAACCCCTCAAGATGCTGGAAAACAAAATAGTGAAAAAGGGGTTAGTTTACAAGAGGCTTGAGGAAGTCAGGAAAAATGAGCTCCAGTTGTTCCTAGAGGGTAATCACCCGGAGAGTTTGCTTACAGAATAATAACAACTGTGGAGCTAAAGAATGGGAAACAGGCCAAATACCTGTCTGAGTATTATGGGCCGGAATCATTGTTTGAAGGAGGTGCTGAAGAGCTAACCATGGAGGAACAAATCACCTTCCTTGAGGCCTACACAAGAGAGTCAAGACTCATTATGGGGAAGTGAATCTCATGAATGGGATAACAACTCTGTGTCCAGTTCCCCAAAACAGAGTTCCCATTCATACTCTGCCAAACAAATATTTGAGGTTCTTCCCAGGCCGGAGCGTACATGGGTCATCTTCTCTACTGATCAAGAAGGAAAAAGACCAACATTTTTGCCATCAATAAGTGGGAGTATAAATAAGTTAGAGGTTTTGGCTGCATTGGTTCAGGGGGAGTTTGTTGGACCAAAAGAACCAATGAGCCAAGATCAGAAAACCTCTAAGTCCCACACGGTATCACAACAACTGCTGAAAGCCTCATCAGTAGTTTGACAAGTGCTGAAGACTTCAACAGCTGAAGATCAAGTGCTGAAGACCTTAACAGCTGAAGAACCAAAGTGCTGAAGTACAACAGCTGAAGAACACAAGTGCTGAAGCTGAAAGACCAAAGTACTGAAGTACAACAGCTGAAGAGTCACAAGTGCTGAAGATCAACAACTGATGTACAAAGTCTGAAGACAAAGACTGAAGACATCAGCTGATGATATCTACTGAAGTCATCAGCTGATGAAACGCCTGAAGGTCAAAGTCTGAAGATCAAGTACTGAAGCCTCAGTAGTTTGTCACAACTGCTGAAGAGTACTTCTTCAGTAGTTGTGATATCAGTAGTTTTATTTTCTTTGTTTCAGTAGTTTTGTAAAACGACTGAAGAGCTTGTTCTTCAGTCGTTGTAGTTTCAGTAGTTTTATATTTTGTACTTAACTTGCTGATATGTTCTCAGTAGTTGTGAACATTTCAGTAGTTTGTTAGATATTTATTTTCTGTATTGGATCTGCCAGTTGTCACTTTCCGTGATAACAGCAGTGACTGTTGCACTCTATATAAGGAGTGACAACCCATTGTAATCATAGAGCGATATGAGCAATTGAATGGAATGATTGATTGATTCGATTAGAAATATTCTACATCTATAAACATTCCTAGAAATCAGAAATTCATATTCTCTCCCTATAACCGTATGCGATCTTAACGCTTACATATATTGTTTGCTTGCTACAATTTGTCTAATTCGTGTGTGTATTCCGCTGCTTTATATTCTGATAAACATCAAACTTGTGATCACTGATCCTGTCAAATGGTATCAGAGCAGGTAATCATTGATCGATCTAATAATTGATCATTGAAACTGCTATTCAAGATCCAAGTTTGATTGAATTAGCTTTTGTTTTTGCAAGAAACGGTTATAGAGATTGAATTTTTCTGTATTTCTGCTCATTCATCCTGAGATCTTTTCTTGGTTCTCATTGAGTTTGTTGTGGTTTGTCTAAAACTTTTTTAAACTTGAACTAACTATTTTGAACTGAAAATGACCACTCCCTCCAATGATCCTCACAATACTGGTTCCTCAACCAAGCCTCCTATGCTGGTTAGGAATGAGTATAAATATGGCAAAGACGTATGCTCCATCACCTGTCTGTTAACAGCGCAGGGTGTTGGACATCTGTGGTACATGGTCCACACAAGCCTATGGTGAATAACCCGGAAACCAATCAAATGGTTCCGAAGAGGAGGGAGCAATACTCAGATGAGGATAAAAAGTTGCTTGAGATTGATGCAAAAGCCCATGGAATTCTGGCCATGGCTTTGCCCAATGAAATCTATTCTGGGCTAATGCATCATGAAACTGCCCATGACCTCTGGATTGCTTTGAAAGAACAATTTGGAGGAACAGATGAGGTCTTGGCAATAATAGAGAAATTCTTGCCCAACAATATGAGACATTCTCTCATAGAAAGGGTGAGACACTGACTCAACAATATGAGCGGTTTTCTTGTTTGATTCTGAACTAAAAATGGTCAAACTTGAATACACCAATATTCAGATGAATAACAGATTTCTCAGATCACTGCCTGAGAGATGGGACACATATACTATTGTCCTACGCTCCAGTGCAAGTTTGGACAAATCTCTCACCCAACTCCATGGGAAATTGCTCACTTTTGAGAGAGAGATAGAACAGAAGAGAAAGCTGTCTTCATCTGGAAAGCTCACTGAAGACTTTATACAAGGCAACACTGCCTTGTGGGTCATGAGTCAGAATATGCTGCATCTGAATGCCAGTATGATGAGCATATTAATTTCTCTTCGAGCACTTCTAATTCTGCATTTGTAAGTGTTGATGGTCAGTTTACTGGAGGTAATAATGACAATTTATGTTTCATTATGGATGATCTCAAGGGGATTGCTGATGATGACTTAGAAGAGATGGATATTTTGAGCCAAATGGCCTTGATAAATATCAGATCTCAGAAGTTCTACAAAAGAACTGGAAGAAAATTCCCAGGACTCTCTGGCAAAACCAAAGTGGTTTTGACAAGAGCAAGTTGAGGTGTCACAAATGCCAACGGCTTGGACACTTTGCAAGAGAGTGTAGATCAACTGGATCAAACTCTACTGCACCCTTTGTGACTTTTCCTGGCAACAGTCAACAAAACAGAGGGCAACATCCTGTCACATCTAGTCATCATCCTCAACAACAATCTCCGGCATATTTTGTTCCTCAGGGTCAAATGCCTTATCAGTACCCTTGTTATTACATGCCACAGTCAAGTCAAGTTCAAGTTCCTATGACACCACAACCTCATGCATTACCAGAACCTCAGCCTTCCCTATCTCATCAACAACCTTCATCTCAACAACACAGCTTCTTCACCCCAGGAGTTGTTGACTGGAGCAGTTTACCAGATGACTTGTCTGGTCATGATCAACTGTTCTCAGGTGCTGGTCAACATGGTGGTGACAGTCCTTTGGGAATCTAGCTCTTATGGCTTTGGAGTCTGCTGATACTTCATCTTCCAATGCCTCTACACCACAGGTATCACAGGTATCCTCTGAGGCAAAAGCCAAATTATGTTCTGAACAATGCATAGCAGCATTTGCTTCCATTAGAGAAGCAAATGTAGCTTTAATAATAAGAACATTGAGCTAGAACAAGTAATTCCAAAAACAAAGCTGAGTTTGAGTTTGTGCTCAAAGATAAAAATGATGAGGTTTATAAACTGAATTGCAAAATAATTGATGATAAGGCTAGAGAAGATGTACTTTTAGAGAAGTACAAAGATCTCAAAGAAACCCTTGCAGTTACCCAGGTCGAGTGTGATAGATGGGTACAATCATGCAAAGGTTTTGAAATGCTCTTAGTAAGCAATCTGCTTCAAATGTGAAGTTTGGAATTGGTTACAATCACACTGCTCCACCTACAGATTTTACCCCAAGAGCAGAGGTAGAATCTGATGGTGAGAGTGATAACCAATCCATCAAGTCATGTGATCTACCTTCTGATACAGCACAATCAGAAGTAGCAGTCAGTATCAAGTCCTCTTGAACCTATCAGCTGATGTTGATGGTCCAAATGCTGACATTCACATGATCAATAAGTTGATCAACTCAGGAGTCAATCCTGAAGGCCTGAAAGGACTGGAGAGCAGGATTCAACTCCTGAAGTTCAAACTTCAACTGCTGTCAGTACTGAAGAGAAGAAAACTGGCAGTAGAAAGAGTTTGAAGACTACTAAAGATGCTGTCAAGAAAGCAACCAATGCTTCCAAAGCATTGAAGAACAAGTCTTCACCATCTTTAGTTGATGATCAACCTAAGATGAAGAAGAAACCATGTGAAGTATGTGGTTTGTTCAATCATCTTACAGATGATTGTTGGTACAAAAGAGGTTCCAAACTCAAACAAAAGGAAGAAATTAATGAGAAAATGGTAAAAATGAAAACTGAGTTTGAGACATTTGTATCAGCAACATCAAATCCTGTAACCTTAAGTCCTTAAGCAATCCAAAAAGGAAGGAGTTAAACAGGTGACAGCTGAGGGTGCTCAAAAGAAGGTGCAACATAGGACCTTATCTAACTCCACTAGCAATGTGTCTGATGAGCTGAAAGCTTTATCACAAAATCAGACACAGCTGGTGATGAGTACAACATCTGTTGGGTAGAGTTAACCAACTAGATTCTCCTATGTTGAAACACAGAAAAGGAGGTCTAAGCCAAAGGACTCCTCTTCTGCACCATCTTCTTCCTCTCAGGCTGTTGTTACAAATAAACATGCTAGTTTACCATCTATTGATGAGACCAGGCCCAAAACCAAAAAGGTTTGGGTCTCTAAAACTAACTGATTGTTTATTATTGCAGGGTTCTTCAACATGCCAAAATAGCATCTGGTATGTAGACAGTGGGGGATCCATGCACATGACTGGGAACATCTCTCTTCTTCATGACTACTCTCAAGGAAAGAAGGGATTTGTCTCTTTTGGCAATGATGCTAGGGGTTACATCATCGGTAAGGGCTTTGTCTCCAATGGAGAAATCAAATTTGATGATGTTAATCATGTGGAAAATCTCAAGTACAACCTCTTGAGTGTCAGTCAAATGTGTGATAAAGGCCATGTTGCCCTTTTCACAAGTCAAAACTGTAGGATTCTGTCATCCAAAGTTTTGCCCTTGATTGACAAGGTGTTGGATGATCACACTCTCCTGAAAGCCAACAGGACAGGAAGAGTGTATGCCTTAGATCTCTCTAAGAAGATAGATCTCAAAGGTAATCCTTGCCTATTTTCCAAAGCCTCTTTTCAAGAATCTAAACTATGGCACAGGAGGCTTGGTCATGTTAATCTCAAAAACATGAATCAGCTTAGCCACAATAGTTTAGTCAGAGGTTACCAATAAAGGAGTTCCACTGTGATGAAACTTGCACTGCTTGTTTAAAAGGAAAACAGCACAAGGTCTCATTTCCTCCTATTGAAGTGTCCAAGTCCACTGCCTGCTTGCAATTACTGCATATGGATCTATTTGGTCCTGTGAGAGTAATGAGCATGGCAAAGAAGAAATACTGTCTGGTAATTGTGGATGATTACTCCAGATTTGTATGGACTTTCTTTCTACATTCAAAGGATGAGGCTGCTCAGAAGATTATCACTTTGTGCTGTACATTGAGAAGCAGTATTCCCTTCCAGTCAAGTGTATTAGAAGTGATAATGGAACTGAGTTCAGAAATCATACACTTGATGACTTCTATCTCTCAAAGGGAATCAAAAGGCAGTTCAGCATTCCAAGGACTCCGGAACAAAATGGAGTAGTAGAGAGAAAGAACAGGACCCTCATTGAAGCTGCAAGGTCCATGTGGCTGACTCAGGTTTGCCATTGACCTTTTGGGCCGAAGCTGTCAACACAGCTTGTTATGTGCAAAAATAGGTTAGTAAATCAGAGGTTGATGAAGACTCCATATGAAGTTCTCCATCATTTGGCTCCACTGATTTCATTTTTCAAAGCATTTGGGTGTCCCTGTTTTATTCTCAACACAAAGGATCAACTCCACAAATTTGATCCTAAGGTGGATGCAGGATACTTTGGTTATTCATCTACTTGCAAAGCATACAGAGTCTTCAACTGCAGAACAAAGATGGTTGAAGAAACTCTACATGTTAAGTTTAATGAATCTCCAAAGGACAAGATCCACAAAGTCCTGTGGAGTTATTTGATCTGGACATACTGCAATATGTTCCTTATCAAACTCCTGCTGTTGCTCCTGTCAACAGTTCACCACCTGGTGGTACTGCTGATGATGATGATGATTGCAGTACTCACCTCTTCAGGTTAGTGATCAGCTGCCTGATTCAACTAGACCTGATGTTCCTGTAGCGCCAGTAGCACCATCCACAACAAATGCTGATGAGATTTCTTCGAATTCAACTCCTTTGAATTACCATCCACTGATTGGTTTCAAGGAAATGATTCACCATCAATATGTTGCTGTGCTGCTGAACCGGCTACAAACACTTGCACAGATCTCATTGTGTATCAAGATCTGAAGAATCACCCCATGTCTCAAATCATTGGTGATATCACTGCTGGAGTATCAACAAGAAGTCAATTGTCAAATTTCTGCTTCTATGCTCTCTTCATCAGTCGCAAGAGCCAAAGAATTATCACATTGCTTTAAAGGACAATGGATGGGTTGATGCCATGCAGCTTGAGCTTCTTCAGTTCAAGAAACAGCAAGTGTGGGAAATGGTTCCTCTACCTCCAGGTAAGTGCAATAGGCACTAAATGGGTGTTTAGGAACAAAACTGATGAAAATGGGCTTATTGTTAAGAACAAGGCCAGACTGGTTGTTCAGGGGTTTGCACAAGAAGAAGGTATTGATTATGATGAAACCTTTGCCCCTGTAGCCAGACTGGAAGCAATTCGATTGTTTTTAGCTTATGCTGCTTATCAAAAACTTAAAGTCTTTCAAATGGATGTCAAAAGTGCATTTTTGTATGGAAAAGTTAAAGAAGAGGTTTATGTATGTCAACCTCCAGGCTTTGAGGACAACAACATCCTAATTGGGTGTATAAGCTTGATAAAGCTCTTTATGGGTTAAAACAAGCTCCCAGAGCCTGGTATGAGACATTATCAAACTTTCTTCTGGAAAACAATTTCACTAGAGGCTCCATAGACAAGACTTTATTTATTAAGAAAGCTGGGCAGCATAATCTACTTGTTCAAATTTATGTAGATGATATTATTTTTGCATCCTCTGATCCAAAGTTGTGTGATGCCTTTACAAAGTTGATGCAACAGAAGTTTGAAATGAGTGCCATGGGAGAATTACAGTTCTTTCTGGGGTTGCAAATCAAACAAAAGGCTGATGGAATTTTTATTCATCAATCCAAATATACAAAAGATCTTTTGCAAAAGTTTGATTTACAAAATGTAAGCCCTGTTCTACTCCCATGAGCAGCACCACACAACTGGACTCAGATCAGAAAGGTAAAGTGGTTGATGAAACACTTTACAGATGTATGATGGGTCCTTGATGTATTTAACAGCTTCTAGACCAGATATTATGTTTGCTACATGTGTTTGTGCTAGATTTCAGGCTGCACCTAAAGAGTCTCATCTGATTGCAGTCAAGAGGATCTTTAGATATCTGCAAGGCACTCCATCTCTAGGTTTATGGTATCCTACCAGACATTCTGGTAAATTAGTTGCTTTTTCTGACAGTGACTATGCAGGGTGTAAGTTGACCAGGAAATCAACTTCTGGTGGATGTCAATTCCTAGGCAACTGCTTGATTTCTTGGCAGAGCAAGAAAGAAACAGACCTCAGTTGCTACATCCACTGCGGAAGCAGAGTACATTGCTGCTGCAAGCTGTACATCTCAGGTACTCTGGCTTCAAAACAACTTTTGGATTATGGCATTACAGAGACTAAGACTCCATTGTTAATGGATAGTGCTTCAGCTCTTTGCATTGTCAAAAATCCAGTCCAGCACTCTAGGACCAAACATATAGAGATCAGACATCATTTTATAAGAGATGTTTTGAAAAAGGTCTGATTGATCCTAAGTTTGTGCCCAGTGCTGATGAGCTTGCAGACATTTTTACTAAGCCTTTGGATAGTTCAACTTTCCAAAACCTGGGTTAAGGCTTGGTATGCTGCAGCTAGAATAGGTGACAACTACTGATGATCTCAGTAATTCATATTGATGATCATGAGTGCCTGTCACATATAAGTACTGATGAGCTCTTTTAACCTCAGTACTTTTTTATAACTACTGAAGGCTAAAGTTCTCACAGTACTGAAGTACTTCATCTGCTCTAAACTACTGAAGTAGTTACAACTACTGATGTAGTCATAACTACTGAAATCAGTAAAAACAGATAAGTAATGATGTCCTATGAAACAACTGAAATCAGCCATAAAGACTGATGAATGTGTTGAGGATAGTTTGAAACAGCTGAAAAGCTAAGAATTGACGAAAACAGCTGAAGAGAACTTTCCCTTCAGTCGTTTGTACCACTGCTGTTTCATTTTAAACAACTGAAGCAAAACCACGTCTTCAGCAGTTTTATAACTACTGATGACCAATACAAGTCTTCAGTTGTTTACAACAGCTGATGACAAAACCACTGTCTTCAGTAGTTTCATAAACTGATGACAAACACCATGTCCTCAGTTGTTTCAATCACCTGAAGTCAAAACCACGGTCTTCAGTAGTTTTCTAAACTACTGATGCCTAACACCGCGACTTCAGCTGTTTCAACGTCTGAAAGGATAATACCATGTCAACGGTCGTTTAAAACAACTGATGACTAACACCACATCCTTCAGTCGTTTCCTCACCCGTACCCTATAAATACCCTTAACCTGAGCTCTCCATGCTTTATCTTCTTCAAACCTAACGTTCCTCTCCAAAACACTTCCATGGCGTCTATGCAAATTAAACCGCGACACAACTGTGTGCCTACCTCACAAAATCGCCGATCTGGACTAAGTTCGATACTGCTATCGATCTTATGGTTCAGTCCCCATACAACAGGCATTCCTTCTGAACCCCGTTTTACATGCCGAATCCTTGAACCAATTTTGGATGAACATTATGTTACAACTGAGGAGAGCCACACACAATCCCTCCGGTCAGTCGTCAACAACAAAGAAGTAGTGATTACTCCTGCAACAATCCGTAAAATTCTTCAACTGAGTGATGCTACCTCTCCTGCTGGATATCCGAAGGGCACCCTAGATCTATCATTTGCTCAGCATGGATATCAAGGTGATCTCAGTGCCACCACCATCATGAAGAAACATTTTAATGACGCTGAGCGCCTGATCTTTCATATGGTCAATGTATGTTTGGCCCCTAAGACATCGTCTTGGGATCAAATGTCCACCAAATGGCAGCAGGTATTGTATTCTATCCTTGAGCAACAACCACTGATTTTTCAGAATTAATATTTTCAGAGCTCAAAGATATGGCTCAAAAACTAACTGCCAACCGTTGGATACTCTATCCACGGTTCATAATGGCCATTATAATAGACCAGCTTAATGCTGAGGGACTTGTTGGCTTGGGAGTCCCTGCTACGGCTGTTTTGCCAGAAGTATACTCCCGGCACAACTCGACCGGACACTCAAACTGGCTGCCAAGCTGCGAAAACCCACGCAGCTGGAACCCACAGCCACCACCTCCAAATCCAATGTCCCCACCAAAACCACCAAAAGAAACCCAAAATGGCTACTCAGGGAATTGAGTCCCCTGAGGATGCTCCTGCCCACAAACGCAGGATATATCCACTAGTCCAAACCCCCTAGTGGATACATGACTCCTCCAGCCACAGCCGCTCAGGCTTCCTCTCAACAGGAGCCTGCAGCAACCCAAGGGGCCACCTACTTATCTGGGATCTTCCTCACTTGAGGAGATTGCCATTGAAGAGCACCATCCACCCCAGGTGCACACTGCTTCTACCCCTGTACCCCAAACAACCGCCCCTCACAGCCCAACTTTAATAATTGCACAAGTGCTGACTCAATTGCACTCCTCACCCCCTCCCCAGAAACCACTTCCAACTGGGAATACCTCTACAATTGAGGGGGAGGAACACAGTGCACTTGAGAACCCACAGCACAGGGGTTTTCCAATTCTATCTCCTGGTGTAGAGAAGGAGCTTAGAATATCTAGTGAGGCTGCCACCTCCTCTGACTCAGCACATGACCAGAGTGAGGCTGGTAACATTGCTAAGACCTCCCTAGAGGCAACAGCTGATGATGGACATTGTCCTGAGGCTGGAAGTCCCCAGTACCAAGCACAAGGGGCACATGCACCAACTGGTCTACACCCAGCGCATGTAAATCCTGCTCTAAGCAGGAGGTCAGGTGATTCAGTATCAACTGATGATGACCTGAGCTTCTTCTTCGATGTAGTTGCTCAAAACACCATTCTAGAGGATGAGGTTAGCAGACTCAAAGAGCTGCTGGCCAAGATGTCTCAGGATGCAAGTCCATCTGCCACCTCATACACCCACAGATGGCACCTTCCCTTGAAGGTTTCCCAAACACAGAGCCACCCCAAAATCAACCACCGCCTCTGCTTCAGGCCCTACTTCTCAGGAACAGAACCCTCCTGAGCAAATAGGTGCTGCACTCAAAAATTCCCTCCCTCTCATCACCCCCCTAATCACTGATATAGTGATCAAAGCCCTTGATGAGAGGCTTTCCTCAACATTACAGCCCTTGGTTGATGCTGCTGTCCACAAGACTCTTTCTGCGGTCTCAACCCCTTCCTCCAATGCAACCAAAAAGGGGGAGAGTCCTGCAGTGAAAGAACAGAAGAGGAAAAGATCCGAGGAAAAGAAGGAAGCGAAGCAAGCCCAAAAGGAGAGAAAGAACAGCAACCAATGCTCACCTACAAGCGAAAGAAAGGTGCTGATGAGCACATTGCTGAAGATAAAGCCTTGGAGCTACTGATAAAAGAGGCTGATGCCGAACACAGTAGATCAATGGACAACATCATTGATCAGCTGTTCAGGCAAGGTCATGACACCAACAAACTTGACTCTGAGATTCGACGACTAGAGATTGAAGAAATCCAGAATAGATGGGCAAGTTATGAAGTGTTAGAAAGAGAAAGGCTAGAAATCATGATAAGATTTATTGCAAAATATCTTGGAAGATCAATGATTGAGATCAAAGCTTGGTCCAGGGACAGTATCTTGGCAATCACCACCAAGATGTTCGTCTGAAGCATACACTAAGGGGCTTGTTATTGAAGCTTTGAATGAGAGTGGGTGCTGGGAGCAGGACTGAGCTAGCAAAGCAATCAAAAGCCACACTCACCTCAAGGATGCTAGCACAGCCTGTCAACATTCCCACACCTAAACCACCCAAAACACAACCCACCAAACCAACTCCCTTTCCCTCAAAACCCATAGCCGATGATATACCCTTGAAGAGAAGAGAAGGATATTGAGGCTAGAAGAAGATGAAGAAGATGATGAAGACAGGCTGCCGCTATCAGGTGATTCAGTTGCCTAAGGCCACAAGTCACTCCTCAGCAATTACTCCTGAAGTCCAGAGACAAATGGTTAAAGTGAAGCTAGAAGAAGAAGAGCTTCATAAACAGCATGATGAGGAATTGCTGAAGAGAGTTGACAAAGCTTATGCAGCCACATCTTCCATCATCAATATGAAGGAGCAAGCCCTCAGACTTACACTCTCAGGCATACCTTTCAATATCAAAAGGAAAGAGTGAGGATTTGGCCTGATCCCAGGGTCTCTCACAGAATTCATAAGAACAATATACCTCGGAGATACATTGGCCAGGTGAAAAAGATCGTAGATGAAGTGATCTCTCTGGTCTTTGTAGTTTCACCCTGGGAAATCCTAGAAGACTTCAAGAAGGCCTACAAAGCTAATCTAACCCCTCAGAAGATGCTGGAAAACAAAATAGTGAAAAAGGGGTAGTTTACAAGAGGCTTGAGGAAGTCAGGAAAAATGAGCTCCAGTTGTTCCTAGAGGGTAATCACCCGGATGAGTTCGTTACAGAGTAATAACAACTGTGGAGCTAAAGAATGGGAAACAGGCCAAATACCTGTAGAGTATTATGGCCGGAATCATTGTTTGAAGGAGGTGCTGAAGAGCTAACCATGGAGGAACAAATCACCTTCCTTGAGGCCTACACAAGAGAGTCGTATAGACTCATTATGGGGAAGTGAATCTCATGAATGGGATAACAACTCTGTGTCCAGTTCCCCAAAACGAGTTCCCATTCATACTCTGCCAAACAAATATTTGAGGTCTTCCCAGGCCGGAGCGTACATGGGTCATCTTCTCTACTGATCAAGAAGGAAAAAGACCAACATTTTTGCCATCAATAAGTGGGAGTATAAATAAGTTAGAGGTTTTGGCTGCATTGGTTCAGGGGGAGTTTGTTGGACCAAAAGAACCAATGAGCCAAGATCAGAAAACCTCTAAGTCCCACACGGTATCACAACAATGCTGAAAGCCTCATCAGTAGTTTGACAAGTGCTGAAGACTTCAACAGCTGAAGATCAAGTGCTGAAGACCTTAACTGCTGAAGAACCAAAGTGCTGAAGTACAACAGCTGAAGAACACAAGTGCTGAAGCTGAAAGACCAAAGTACTGAAGAACAACAGCTGAAGAGTTCACAAGTGCTGAAGATCAACAACTGATGTACAAGTCTGAAGACAAAGACTGAAGACATCAGCTGATGATATCTACTGAAGTCATCAGCTGATGAAACGCCTGAAGGTCAAAGTCTGAAGATCAAGTACTGAAGCCTCAGTAGTTTGTCACAACTGCTGAAGAGTACTTCTTCAGTAGTTGTGATATCAGTAGTTTTATTTTCTTTGTTTCAGTAGTTTTGTAAAACGACTGAAGAGCTTGTTCTTCAGTCGTTGTAGTTTCAGTAGTTTTATATTTTGTACTTAACTTGCTGATATGTTCTCAGTAGTTGTGAACATTTCAGTAGTTTGTTAAGAATTAGTTATTCTGTATTGGATCTGCCAGTTGTCACTTTCCGTGATAACAGCAGTGACTGTTGCACTCTATATAAGGAGTGACAACCCATTGTAATCATAGAGCGATATGAGCAATTGAATGGAATGATTGATTGATTCGATTAGAAATATTCTACATCTATAAACATTCCTAGAAATCAGAAATCATATTCTCTCCCTATAACCGTATGCGATCTTAACGCTTACATATATTGTTTGCTTGCTACAATTTGTCTAATTCGTGTGTGTATTCCGCTGCTTTATATTCTGATAAACATCAAACTTGTGATCACTGATCCTGTCAGTGACCCAACCGACCGGCTTTGAAGTGAAGGAAAGAGGATTTGGTCTATCGACTACACAAAGCACTTTATGGGCTCAGCAGCCCCAGAGCCTGGAATGCACGGTTGATAGTCACTAAGGAGCTGGAATTACAAATGCACCCGTGAACAGGCCATATAAGGACACAAATCAGCTATGTATTATTCTGGGTGTTTATTAAAGATTTATTGTAACTGTCAAGTGATTTTAAAATCGGAGAATTTGTAATGAAAATGAAGTCTATTTCAATGACTGACTTGGAACTAACCTACTACTTGGTATTGAGTATAACATCCAAAAGTGGATATTTTTTGAAACATGAAGCATTGTTCTAAGAAAACTCTCGATATGGCTTGTATGAAGAACTGTAACCCGACGAGTTGCCTATGCAACCCAAATTGCAACTCACTAAAGATGAAGCGAAGAGGCTGATGGAACTAAGTATCGACGGATTGTAGGAGCTTACGATACTTAATTCATACGAGGCCAGACCTTAGTTATTTAGTTGGAATCGTGAGTAGGTATGTGCAGAATCCTAAAGAAAGTCAATATGCAGCCGTCCAACAAATTCTAAGATACATTAGAGGCACCGTTGGATATGGCTTGAAATATGAGAAGGTGGAGATGGAAAAATACTTGGCTACAGTGATATAGTTATGGTATGGACAAAGAAGATAGGAGAGGCACCACACGTACAACTTTTTACTATTCGAATTTGATTACATGGTCCTCCCAAAACAAAAAACTGTGGCTCTTAGCTCATGTGAAGCAAATTTATGGCTGCAACTGTAGCAACATGTCAAGGTCTCTGGCTGAGAACTAGGTTGGTAACTTGTTGGGCAAGAACCCAAAAGGTAAACTTCTTGTTGATAATGAATCAGCCATTGCACTTATGAAAAACCCAGTTTTTCATAAGAGAAGCAAACACATTGACACGAAGTACCATTTCATTTGTGAATGTGTTGAAAGGGAGCAATAATCATTGAACATGTGAGAGGAGATCATCAGAAGGCAGACATACTTACCAAGGCATTGCCTCGTTTGAAGTTTGAGGAAATAAGGAGTCTCATTGGTGTTAAAGATGTCAACATTCAGGAGAATGTTGGGTGAATTGTTGACCGAGTCTAAAGGGTCCAACGAGTGGATTGGTGGACTAAATGACCATTGAAAGTTGGAACACGTGGGAATAAGAAGACTTAATTTTTAGGAAAGATTAGCCTAGTTTGTTATTTTTTATTCTAATTTAAGAAGCACTTTGTTTATGTTTTTAATCATCTTCTCAATTAGTTGAAATTGCTTTTGTACCCAGCAGAATTTTTTGCATTTGAAATCTTTCAATAAAGTACACACATTCGACTATTTTTGTGTTCGATTATCTGTTGGTTAGTTTGATATCTGATACATTAAGGTAAAAAAAACCACTAACATTATGATGTTTACTCCTGTTAAGGCTTGTTGTTATCTGTGTAAAAGACATATGTGTAAGATAACATAATGATAATGATAAGTTATACACAAACAATTTTACTTTACATGTAAAGGTCAATGTTTGACTTTTCAAAACATAAACCTGAATTGTGATCTATTATTATATCACATTCATTCAAATCAAAATAATATTTGTTGACTTATTATGTGTTGACCATGTGAATCCTTCATATATTGTTCATGAAAACTTCATTTGATCATTATTATACTTTATATCATTGTTTGTTCATTCAAATTGAAACCTTTATTCATTTGGCATTTCACAATTTTTTTCTTTTGTTTCAAGCCATTAATAATCTTTAAATGTTGTTTGATCATAGCTGAATAGATGTTATTTACCGATTATGTTTATCAATTTCTATTTAACACCTAGTGTTCATCATCGACTTGTCTGAGTGTCGGTTCATTAATCACATTGATGACACTTAGTAAAGTACTATACGTCACATTAGTTCACTAGTATTGACTAAAGCTTGATGAAAAAAATTTCATTAAATGTGGCATTAGTGAAATATGGATGAACAACACTTACTCGCATAAGTATTTTTGGCACTCGTATTTCGGTAAATACTGTTACTCATATATGTTTATGATGTATTTATTTTTTGAAAACTGAATACCCGCATCGATTAAATGGTTGGGTTACCTTTACTCGTATTAATCAACACTATTACTCGCATTAAGCAACACTATTATTCGCATTAAATTTTAAACTTGTCAAAATTTAATTTATGGCTAGATAGTGATTGTTGTACTTTTTCAGATTTTGTTGACTTGACTCATTTGGTTCCACAATGCTAATGTTTTTCAATTCTTGTTTGGAATGATTTGTTCACAGTGTGATACAAAATTTCCAACTAATAGGTCATTGGTATGTTGTGCATTAAGAACCTGCATTGACTAGATACATCGATTTTGTAATTTTTGCACACCAACACAGTTGTTTTTCATTGTGTTTTTAATATTTTAGAAAAGCCAACCAACTGTACAAACATCAAATCAACTATTTTAATATTTTTTTATCATTGTTTGAATGTTTTTAAGAGATGATTTTTTGAAAATTTTAATTACTCCCCCTAAAGTTTATATCCCACAAGGAAAAAACTATAAAGATTTAAAAATAGTAAGTGTTAATGACACCATTAAAATGTAAAATGCCATTAAAAGATTTTTATGTTATTGATATTTTCTCTACCTAATAACAGAATAATAACTTCGGGGCCCTTATAATAATCCAACCTTCACAATGTAAATATTGTTAGAAATTTTAATAAAATAACACATATTTATTGTAGGTATGTTTGTCTTTTTTAAACTCAACTTTGTATATTTATCATGTTTTGTGTTTGTCAATTATTCTTTATATACCTCACACTCAAAAGCACATATAGATCAACCACCCACATGAATGCATGGTAGAATTTTGTCACAACTTGCATGACAAGATTAGTTAAGTTATGAAATCTCATGTTATTTGAGGTTAGGAGGATCCCTTTGGGATTTATATTTGATTCTTATTTTCACTCTATTTTAGGGTTGATCCATATTGTGATTCCTATGATATATTTAAGTTGACTATAATCCAAGATGGACTTTATTATGCATCACTTTGAGATGTGTTCCTCAGTGAGATTCTTTTGGATCAACATTATATGTTTTTTTACTATAGGTCTTTTCTTAGCTAAACAATGAATAAACTAATGTTGATGAATAATATTCATAAAGTATCATTACCCGGTGTATTTGAGTTACTACACACCCACTTGAATGAGTTAATTCTTACACATAGCCTAAGATAATAGCTTCATAGTGGAATGAGTATCTTTATTGTCAAAAAACATATATATTCAATTCCATCCTATCTTATCCATATATCAAATAAGATATGTCCGTCTTTGATAATGTATGAAATACATTGCTAAGAATATACCAACTGTAGTTATAACATTTCTTATTAAAATTGGCATATTATATTTATGAAGTCTAAGACAATTTTTGGGATGTTTCTTGATTTATTTTGTTTTTGTCCTTTGAATATTTCAATTGAATTTAAAAAATTTGTATTTTTTTATATTTTGAAATGTTTTTGTCTTTTTGATATAATGAAAAACAGATGGGTCATTAATAAAAAGGAAGCGATAAAATGTGTTTACATTATATTCAAGGTTAATTGCGCCTATTGCTTGAACCAAGAATTCAAACCTGCTAGGTTTAAATGTCTTAGTAAACAAATCAACAAGTTGATTATTTGTATGAACTTAAATAAACTTAATTAACCCTTCTCACTAGAATCTGTCAAAAATTATCTCAATATGTTTTGTTTTTAAGTGTTGAACAGGATTATTTGTTACAAACACAACAGCTTTGATGTGAATTTGTATTGGTGTGTTCAAAAGTTAAAACCTTAGTCAAGCATCTAGATTTAAATCTAGAGAAATTGAGAACAGTAAATGGATAATGCTATGTATTTAGCCTATACAATAAAAATTAGCATGAATGTCTGTTTCTTGCACTACTATAACACTAGTCTTGGACCAATGAAATGACGACCATTAATGTCGACTTCCTACTATCTGTGTAGAAATACAAGTTCAAGTTTCCTTCCTTTGGATACCATAATCCAAGTGCAAGAGTGCCCTTGAGATATCATAATATTCTTTCGACAACATTGACATGAGACTCGTTGGATATGCATGATATCTAGCACAAACACATACTCCAAAGATGATGTTGGTCAACTAGCTGTGAGATACATAAGTGATCCTATCCTTGATTAATAGTGAGTTTGATGAACTAATTTTCCATCTGGATCTGGACCAAATTTCATCTTAGTATCCATAAGAGTTATGATAGGATGATAATCTACAAAATACAACTTCATTAACATTGAGTCTACATACTTTGATCAGTTAATAAAGATTCCATTTGCTCTTTGTCGTACTTGTAACTCTAGGAGGAATGTGAGTTCTCCCATAGCACTCATTTGGAATTTTGAAATGCATAAAGTTTTCAAATTCTTCGTAGAGTTGTTTGTTTGTTGAGCCAAATATGATATCAACCACATAGATTTGAACTAGCAACGTCTTATTACCTTTCTTCTTTATGAATAATGTGTAGTCAATCTTTCCTCTTTCATACATGTGTTCAAGGACAAATGATGACAATGTCTCGTACTACTTTCTTGAGGCTTGATGTATACCATACAAAGATTTGTCAAACTTGTACACCATGTGAGTGAAATCCAGGTCTTCAAAGACATGGTAGCTAACTAACATATACTTCTTCAAAAATCTTCCCATACAAGAAGGCACACTTTACATCCATTTGGTACATGATAAACTTCATATATGTAGAGTAGGAAAGAAATAGTCTGATTACTTCCAGTCTAGGAACAAGTGCAAACACTTTATCATAATTTTGTTCCTTCTACTTGAGTGTAACCCCGGGATATCAATCTTGCTTTATTCCTAATAACAATGCCTCTATCATCAATCTTGTTTATGTATACCCATCTAATTTCGATAGAATATCATCCTTCGGGAAGGTTAACGACTTACCATGCTTCTTACTTTCAGACTTGAAGAAACTTTATCTACATTGCCTTTATCTAGCTATTGTCTTAAAAAGCTTCCTTGATGTTATTTGGCATAGTTTGACATAGAAACAAGAGAAGATTCAAATGTTTATTACACTTGACTTGCTTCTAGTCACTCGTTTATCAAAATCACCAACCCTGTTTGATACATCAAGATCAGAAACATTCAAGTCAAGTTAGTGTGTACCATCTTCAAGATTGAAGTATGTCGGAAAGTCATGAAAATATTTATAGGCTTTATCATATTAAACATTGAAATCAGAAGCACATTAATATGTTTTCTCATTTGGATTCACCACTCCATCACCATATGTTGGGACAAATCATTTTTGTTGAATTTTAGGTGATGTATTAGGTGAAGTTTTAGGCATAGAACTGGGACCAACATTTGAAGATTTATTATCAATAGTGGTTGTCTAACTAGATAAGCTTGTAATGGAACTTCTAAAGCTTTCATATAAGTAGATGATGGAAGAATCATTGGGAATCATTTTATATAGCTTCAGTTCTTTTAGATGTAGTTCCTTGTTGATTATATACAGTTAACATATTAAATTGATTAAAAAGTTTTGTAAGAGAGTAAACATCAAACAACTTAGTAGGACCATGTGAGGATTTAGGAAATGAATGCTCTTTGAATTCAATATTGATTCATTGGTTATGTTTAATCTCTTATTAGACACTCTATATGCTTTAGAAGTTGATGAATATCCAACAAAGAATCATTCATCAGATTTGGGAGCAAATTTTCTTAGATGATCTTTGGTGTTCAATATTAAAGCAGGACTACCAAATGATTTATTGAAACCTATAAAAGGTTTTCTAACAAAATAATAGTTTACATGTTTTTTTGTTACTATCTTTGACTATTCAAGTTCTATTTTGTGAATAACAGGTTGTGTTAACTGCTTTTGCCTAAAAGGTGATTGGCGGTTTAGCATAAGCTAACATGGTTCTTGCTGCCTCAATTAGTGTTTAGTTTCTTCTCTGTTGCAACTCTATTTTGTTGTGGAGTTCTAAGTGCACTAAATTGATGAGGAATACCTTTGTTAGTACAAAATGAACATAAATAATCATTTTTTAATTTTTGTGCCTTTATTGCTTTTGATTGATTTTACTTTTAAGTTTAATTGATTTCAATCTCAATAACAAAGGCATTTTCCATATTATGTTTTTCACTAGGATTCTTGTATGCCTCTATTACGTGTGGACAAAACAGGTTTCTTAACCTCCCATCAAAATTTAACGCTCTAATTTCAACAGCCACAGTGTCTAAGCTAGTGCTTTCTAGATCAAGTGTGTTCTTTAACATGGTCACACTTTGCTTTCAGCTTTCAGGGAGAGAATGAAGCATTTTGTTGTTTAGTTACTTTTATTTGTAAATGACACCCATGGTCTCCAGATCATTCACCAATTGCACAAATATATGTAGTTGTTTGGGGATGGATTCACCTTTGATGTGAGAGAAGGTCTGATATTGATTCATCAATTTATCTTAGTTTATCTAAGTGACTTCACTACTACCATCACACATGATGCTTAGTGCATCCCACACTCCTTTATTTGTGCTATACTTTGATGTATATTGTCATGGTCTACTAAAAAAAATTTATATTTAAGACTTAGCTCACCTATAATAGTATGGGTAAGTAAGATCATCTCCACAAGGAATATGTGACAAGTGTATTTGTAGTACACTAACGTTAATTTAAGTTAGAAAATAAATTTAAATGTATGATTGATTTGGAAAACAAAATTTAATGAATAAACTTGATTAGTTTTGAAAACAATAACAAGAAAAATCATCCACTCTGGGTTATAGCTTTGTAAAACAAAGTTGTAACCTAGTTAGTCTTAGCAAACAATAACATAGACATAATTGTTTGGTCTGATCGACTTTAGTGATAGAGATGGAATGGGTTGTAAACGGACATATTCATAAATTACCAATTCTATTTGCTAATTAAAACCTAAGGCTCACAACATTCATGATGAAAAGAAACCAAAAACTGATTAGTATTATATTAAGATTCAAAACAAAGAAAATTTGTTTAAAGTAATCAACCAATAAATGAAATCATGTGGCTTAACAAGCCAATCAAAACTTCAAACAATCTAAGAACAACTGATGTTAAACAAATTTCATAGACCAAGCCCTACACCCAAAGAAGATCACAGGTGATTTAGCTGCTCATGCTTAACATGGAATTGAAATCAGATATCATAGGAGTTGATTGTATGAAATCATGGATTCGTAAGTCTTCTTTGCTCTCAGAATTGCTCCTTGGATGGTCAAAAATGACTTGGTGAAGTTCTAATTTGCAGCCTCCTTTTTAACCTTTAATTTGGGTACAAAACCCTAAGAGTTCATATTAGTAAGCTGAGGGACGTAATTTATGCCCTCAAGGACGTAATTTACATCCACAGGGACATAATTTATATCCCAGTGACGTAATTTACTAGCCCCCTGAATAAACACTTTTTGTTCATATTTTGCGTCCTAGTTTCTATGCATCCTAATCACACATAGAACGTAATTTACATCCTTAGGGACGTAATTTATGTCCCTCTTCACTTTTTCTTTATTTTTTGTATTTCTCAAGTGTTGCCTTCTCCGTGAGCTTCTAACTTCCATTCGTACTTTTGAAAACACCCGATATGTGTCCGTTTTAGCTCCGTAAACCTAAAATCCAATAATCTATAAATGTAACTGTGTTTCATAATAATAAACACATAATTAAACATTTTAATATAGTGATAAACCCCTACACATCACATCCCCACACTTGAGGTTTACTTTTCCTAAGCAAAAGTATCATGAAATTATAGAAACTCATTTAGATAATTTCCCTTTATTAAAGCAACTCTTAGTTAAGGTCCAATGTCTTACCATTATTCACAAGACTTTCAACATTCAATGGCTTTATATTCTAGCAACTAAATTGATATGCAAGTAAAAACGAGAAACACCCAACTAAACCTAACATTCTTCTAATTTGTAATTACATGCACATAACCCTCATAATGGTTCACTCCTCTTAGCTATATGTCAGGAGTAGTAAAAGATGCATTAGTATAATCACTCAATGACCGTGATAAGCTTGAATCACAATCACACCTCCACCAAATTACATAGACGTTACACGTATCAAAAGGACTTATGGGTTTTGGGCTTAGGTAAAGGTAAGAAATTTTATTTAAAGTGGTTAAAATCAAACATTTATATCATACCATTACCCAACCCTTATAACACATAAAACAACCAATATGGGTAACTTTTAACCTATTATTAAACAACTTCCATAACTTTTTATTCTTTTCTTTTTATTTCTTTCCTTTTTTTCTTTCTTTTATTTTCTCTAATTTTTTAGCTTTATGCATATATCTATTTTAAATATAGCCATGGTCTGTAATAAAATGATAACTTAGGTTTTCTACATTAGGTTTGACAAAAAGATCATTTAAGTCTCAACATGGCTACTAAGTGGTAACTTTGAATCAAGATAATCAAATGTTAATAAGAAAAATGGATCCTAACTCGCCTTCATCCTCTATGTGTAAAAATATAGTCCTTCGTCTAGGCATGCATCAAGTAATACAAGTTCTAGAATATAAATAAAATATGGCCTACTCTCAAACAAATAAATGCCTATAATTGTGTTTTAAGTAGCAGTATGATCAAAATCTCACAAAATAATTGTCGATGTATGCATGTATTTATTAAACTAAAATCTTGTTAACCCTGGTTAGGCATTCCTACACATTTGGAAACCCACTTGCTAGAAAGACATTATTTCGTAACTTAAAGAATTTGACCATGACCAAGGAACTAAATTAATTCGTTAATATCTCAAAAAGTAAAATTTTCAAAAAAAATCACATCTGTTCAAATTTTCATCCCTTCATATATTTTTTTCTCCCTAGGTTTCCCATCACCACATTTAGGATACATTGTCCGTACGTACGAGCTTGTTATTTGACAATCCTAATTTCCATTCCAGTTTAACCATGAGACCAAAACACATGATATAACACAGATATAAACCTAAACATAAACATCATAATCCTGATGTCATCACTATTTAATAGTCTCAAAAAACAATAAAATGAAACTAAAGTAAAATAAAGCATACATGGACCTGATAGAAGATGACCGAATATGCCTCCATGTTGTTATAGGGGATGTAGGTAGACCTGCCCAAACAAATCTCAAGTATGCTCCTAAAATTCCATGTGCTTATCCACACTTGAGTGTTTACATCAAGTGTTAAAAACTAAAATGGTAAGAAAAAATGAAAACACATAAAACTAAAGGAACAAATTATAAATTCACTTTCGTAAGAATCACAGATGCATTTAGCATATGCGACAAGCCTTTAAACCCCTTGATAGACCCAAGTGGATGAGTGAGGTCTTGTGAGGGTTTCTAGTGAACACACCTAAAAAATTTAAAACAACTAAGGTCATAAAAAAACTAAAACTTACAAAAAAACCTCAAGTTTCCTCCCAAGTAGCGTTAAGTTTTGGGTTTTTAGCCAGACCTTACCTGTCACCACTCATGGTGGTCAAAACTAGTGCTTGCCTTCTGAGTGTTCTATAACTATTTGCTTCTATTGATCTAGTAGGTTCCCAACATCATCTAAACATGGATCGAACATCGTTGTCTTAACTCGAGCATTTTTAGGATCAGGTGGATCACTAACTTTTTTCTTCCATTTTGGCTTCTCATGCTTTATTTTTCATCTTCATTATCGGCTCTTTAATTTATTTAAAATATAAAAACTCCTTCAAGTCCACTTGCATAGCCTTATCAAACTTCAAACTATTCTCAAAAGTTATGTGCTCGCTTACATGTTAGATGTAAGGAGGAACACACATATTAGTCACATCTGCCTCAAAATGTTGACATTAATAAAATAGGTGATCGACTTGGAAAACACATCAAAACTTAACTTACCAGTTTAATATGTCACCCATCCCGACGATGGATTTAAGCATTGGCGGTTGTCAAAAATTGTCGACCTAAATATAACCTTTGGTTGCTCATTTGTTCGTAATGGTGCATTGTCAAGCACCATAAAGTCCACTGGGTAGTAGAAATATTCCTTATTGATTATCACATCTTTTACCATCCCTCGAGGACTTTGCAGGTCAAGTTAACAAACCCATGGTTGTGTTAACTTCTTGTTGAGGGTCGAACTCATATTAATCGTATAACACACCGGGCAAGACATTAATACCTGCCACATAATCCAAGAGTGCCATTTTTATATTGAACTATCCCACTTTGATTGTAATGATGGTTTCTCCCAAGTCACTTTCTTCTACTACTTCAACTTCATTTTCCTTACCTGCACCCTGTTTTGAAAAAGAAGTAATGTTATCATTCAAAAAGATTAAAATTGGGAAGGATACTAACCGAATTAATATGGACATTTCACATGTTCTTTGTGGTTGTCGATTAATGTTGTGGATCATGGTCGTATCGCTTGATAGCTTACCTGGATTTCTTAAGAACTACCACTTTTTCTACTAGTTGACCAACTTGTTTGACTAAAGATTCATGGCTCTTGCTATTGACCTTATTTTCCGTCTTCAATTCATGATTATCTTTCTTAAGTTCTTTAAGAAAGAACATGATCTCCCTGTTGGATAGCTTTGAATTGCTTGAAGATCCACCTTGATCTTGATATGAAGTGTAACACCCGAATATTTTTATAGGCAAGAAAGAAAGAATAAAAGTGAAGGAAAAGAAAAAACGGCTATAAAACCCAAGTTAAGGGGTTAAAACTATCAAAAGGACAAAATGTTTGAAAAAGTGGGTGTAAAAGGTGATGGCCGCCCATGATGATATTTTCACCTTTGTGCAATCGGGATTTTAGAGAGAGAAAGAGGTGAAGCTGAAAACTTTTAGATAATTGAAGAACAAAAAGAAGAGACTGAATTTAAGGTAAGAATTCATGTTTTTTTGGTGTTCTTAACTGGCCATTGCCTCGGTTGTATGCTGATGTGTTGTGTGTTTGTTTGTGTGTGTGTTTTGGTGGGTTTTAGGTGTTGAACTTGTAGCAAACAGGTTTTGAAGGAAGTCATACCTAAAAAGGCTGCTAAGGTAAGTTTTAGAACCTCCTTTTTACTTGATTTAACAAATTTTGAGGCTGGAAATGCATGTATAAATGTTTTATTTCAAAATAGGTTTTCACCTGTATGTTTATGTGTGTGTGATGCGGGTGGATTTTAATTTGGGCGATATATGTGGTTGTGATGATGCTATGATTCTTGTTTAATGCTTAGAATGTAAGTTTTGAGCCTAGCACATGTTAGTTGATGATTGGGAACTGAAACATGCTGTTAGTGTAAATTAGACTGCCAATGCGCCTAAATAGTGGCCCATGCACCCAACAGAATAAACTATCTAAGTGTTCCCATGCGCCTGAAGTTCATGCACTCAATAGTGTCCATGCGCCTAGAACTAGGCTGAAATTTACTAAGTGTCAAGACGCCTAAAAACCCATGCGCCTGCATAGTGCCCATGCGCACAGAACTTCCCCATGTGCCTAAGTGTTCCCCATGTGCCTAAAAGGCCATGCGCGTTCATAGCGCCCATCCACCTAAGACTTAGATTTATTTTCTGATTTTTGGGGAAAAATTGATATGTAGGATTTGACTTGGGATGTTCACGGGGGTGAAGTAAGTTGGCTTTTGATGATTTATGAAGTGTGTTATGGTATGTATGATGATTGTTATGTCACATATGATGGTGCCTTGTAGGTGATATTTTGTATGTTTATGTTTATGTTCATGTTCCTTATTATGTACGTTTATTTTCCATGGCTTTACGTGGAATGTTTATAAATGAAATGAGAAGTATTATGTAACGTAAAATGGAAGATAATGAAAAGAGGAACGTAATGAAATAATGCACTAATTAATGAATGAATGAAAGTAAGAAAGTGTTGCAAGAAAAGTATGGAGGTCCACACCCAATGAAGGGTGTTAACTCAACTGTGGGCGGGTTACCTACCACAGAAGGATGCACACTAGGGTCTAATCCTTGTGATTGACCATACGTATGGGATCCTAGCCGCTTGGTGCACAATGTTGAGGTCTTGATAGACCTCAAGCCTAGTAACCAGCTTCGTGCACAATGTTCGAGGTAAAGCATATGGCATTGGTCTACAATGAAAGAGAAATGATAGTGATGAGTGTACTTGCCCTAGGTACTGGAGTCAGCTTCGTGCATAATGTTCGGGGTCTTTGATGGACCTCAGGCCCAGTAACCAGCTTTGTGCCCAATTTTTGGGGTACTGTACATGTCATCGGAAGTATGAACATACAAAAGATAAGTACAAAGATTACAAATGAAAGTGAATGTTAACGATGACGTACGATAATGAACGCGCGGAAGTTAACGAATGAATGATCATAAAAAATAATAATGATATTATCTACGTGTACGTATGATGCTTGATCCCGTAAGAATGTAAAGAATGATTTAAACGAAAGTAAAGTGTATTTTATTTTAAAACTAGAACTCACTCAGCAACGCTAACTTTTATGCATTTTCCAGTTGGCAGGTAATGGTTGCTAATGATGGCATGGGCGGCTAGTTGGCTCATTTTGGATGACATCCATTTTATGTTGCGATAATGTTTTTGCGTTGTAATGTGAACAGATGATGTTTTGTAATGAATGATGTATTATTTTGAAAAAGCGATTATCAATATGAAATGAATGGTTTAATAAATGTTTCCGCTGTAATGTTTTATTAAAGTTAATGTAAATATATGTTTTATGTGCGATGATCAACCAGCTATGAGCGTCTCGGGAACGAGGCCTTACAAGTTGGTATTAGAGCAAAAGTTTAAGTGAAACATGTAAATTTTCAAAAGAAACCTAAACTTAAACTAAAAATGGGACTAAAGGGAAGGGGTGCGAGTCCGAGTAGCTGCGTGTCATCAAATATTTTCTTAATGTTAACCGGTATTATATGCGCTTTTTATTTGATCTATGTGCTTTAGTAGATTTAGATACTGATGTGGTCAGGATAGGAAATGCTTGGGGTATGAAGAGTAAAATAAGTAGTAATCATAACTGGCCACTGTAATTTGGGACTTGCTATATTTGACATAAACTTGGCTATTTTCTTGAATGACCATGTTAGTGTTTGAATCTTATAGTCTGTTTAGAGGATGGCTGGTGGTTGATCCTCAAAGGCTTCATGTGGTGGAGGTCGTGGTGGGCATGGTGCTGGACCACGGGTCACAAGAAGAAGACCTCGAGTCGAGAAGGTGGTTCACGAAGCCAGAGGCCCCCCGTCCGGAGGCTGGGGACGGGAGTGCTAAATTGAGGGCCTTACTGAAGGAGGCTGTTGTGGAGAAAGTGTACCGGGTCATGCAGACGATCTTTCCATCTGTGGTGACTGAAGTATTAAAGGCTATAAGGGAAGGAGAAAGAAGGGAGAGGAATAGGTCCTCGGGAGGATGGGAGCAACCAAAGGCTGAGACGGTTCTCTCCAATGATGAGGAAGAGGAAGAAGAGCCTGTGCCAGAGGCGTAATGAGGCTGCAACTATGGGGCATTTCAAAGATGAAAGTCCCCGAAATTTGATGGTAATGGCACTGCTGCTGCTCATCGGTGGGTGAGAGAAATGGAGGCTATATTAGACATCAACGAGTGCTAGGTGGACCAAAAGGTGAAGTTTGCTGCCCACTTGTTTGTGGACTTGGCTTTGTGCTAGTGGGATAATATCGTCCAAGCCGAGGGTAGTCGGGCAATTGGAAGGATGAAGTGGTCGGAGCTGAAGAATTTACTCATTGAGGAGTTGTGTCCATAGAAAGATGGATAAGGTGGAGAGGGAGTTTCTACAACTGGAGGCGGGAACCATGCCACATCAATAATACACCGTGATGTTCAACGAGATGGCACAGCTGGTGCGGGATCAAATGACGCCTTTGTCACGAAAGATCAAGAGATACATCCAAGGGCTGTCGGCGGATATCCGTAGGCACATGATCGCTGCCCAGCCGAACACGTTTAGGTCGGCGGTTGATTTGGCGGGGAGGTTGTATGATGAATGGACTGTGGTGGTAGCTAAAGTCAGCAATGAGAGTGGTGGTGACAGGAATTGGAATGGGAAGTAGTTTGGACGTGGTGGTACTGCTCCAAGCAACAAAGGTGCACGAGTGGATGATCGACGTGTGGTCACATCCGGTGTGGAGATGAAGAGGTTTGGCAAGTGTGGAAAGGTGCACATCGGGGAGTGTAGGTGGGGACTTGATGTGTGCTTCAAGTGTGGGAAGCCTGGTCATATGGCGAGAGAGTGAAAGGGGGGAGGTGTTTTAACTGTGGTGGGAAAGGCCATATAAGCAGGGATTGTAAGAAGCCTAGGGCTGAAAGTTTGGGAGCGAAGAAGGCTGGAAGAGAAGGGCAGAGGGAAAGCGCCAGGGCGTTCACGATGATTCAGGAGGAGGCTAGGACGAACCCTGATGTTGTGTCAGTTACGTTCCTGGTAAACCAAACTCTAGCTTTTATGTTATTTGATTCTGGTGCTAGTAAAAGTTTTATTTTTGCTACTTTTTGTGCTAAATTTCCTGTTAGTAGTAGGAGTATATATAAGCCCTTTGATGTAGAAACTGCCATAGGTAAGTCTACTAGGATCTCTGAAATAATAAAAGGTTGTGACGTGGAACAAGAAGGTCATAAGTTTCCTGTTAGACCGTTTGTGATGACCTTAGGCGGTTTCGATGTAGTCATTGGAATGAATTTTTTAGCGGACTACGAGGTGAACATTGTGTGTCGCAAAAAGATGGTCATAACGATAGCACGTGACGAGAGTTCGGTGACGATTTACGGCGATCGAGTTACAACTATCCCGAAGGTGATTTCGATGGTGATGGCAGGAAGGTGGATGAGGCGTGGATGTAGTGCCTACTTGGTCTACGTAAAGGATGTGGATACGCCAACACCACAACTGTCTGATGTACCGGTTGTGTGTGACTTTCCAAACGTGTTTCCAGAAGATTTACCAGGGGTGCCACCGAATCGTGAGCCTGAGTGTCAATTGACCAGATACCCGGTGCCCAGACTGTAGGTAAGGCACCATGTCGGTTGGCTCCAACTGAGATGAAGGAACTGATGGAGCAATTACAAGAGCTACTTGAAAAGGGTTTCATTAGACCGAGTATCTCTCCATGGGGTGCTCCGGTCTTGTTTGTGAAGAAGAAAGACGGTAGCATGAGGTTGTGTATAGACTACCGTTAGGTGAACAAGTAGATAGGGAAGAATCGATACCCCTTAACAAGAATTGATGATCTGTTTGATCAGCTCCAAGGCGCCAGTTAGTTCTCGAGGATAGACCTTCGATCTAGTTACCATCAGTTAAAGGTTAAGGAGCAAGATATTCCTTAAAAAACTTTACGCGTTATGGGCACTACGAGTTTCTCGTTATGTCTTTTGGTTTAACCAACGCGCCAGCTGCTTTTATGGACTTGATGAATCGAGTGTGTCGGGCAATGTTGGATAAATTAGTGATTGTGTTCATTGATGATATCCTGATTGATTCGAAGAGCGAGAAAGACCATACAAGACATTCGGGAGGTTTCGCACGTGTTCCCCATGCGCCTGAAAGGCCATGCGCTTGCATAGTGCCTATGCGCCTGAAAGGCCATGCGCCTACATAGTGCCCATGCGCCTGAAAGGCCATGCGCCTGATTTTGGGGAGTAGGTGAAATATAGGCTTTGACTTGGGATGTTCCCGGGGGTGAAGTAAGTTGACTTTTGATGATGCATGAAGTGTGTTATGGTATGTACAATGATTGTTCACGTATGATAGTGCCTTGTATGGTGATGTTTTGTATGTTTATGTTTATGTTCATGTTCCTTACTATGTACATCTATTTTCTATGGCTTTACGTCGAATGTTTATGAATGAAATGAGAAGTATTATGTAACATAAAGTGGAAGATAATGAAAAGAGAAACGTAATGAAAGAACGCATGCATTAATTAATGAATGAAAGTAAGAAAGTTTTGCAAGCGAAGTATGGAGGTTCACACTCAATGATGGGTGTTAGCAACGCTGACTTTTATGCATTTTCCAGTTGGCAGGTAATGGTTGCTAAGGATGGCATGGGCGGCTAGTTGGCTCATTTTGGATGTCATACATTTTATGTCGTGATAATGTTCTTGCATTGTAATGCGAACAAACGATATTTTGTAATAAATGTTTTATTATTTTGCAAAAGATATTATTTATATGAAATGAATGGTTGTATAAATGTTTCCGCTGCAATGTTTTGTTAAAGTTAATGAATAGTTTATGTGTGATGATCGACCAGCTGTGAGGGTCCCAGGAATAGGACCTTACATGAAGAATAGTTTATTTGATATCCCCGATTAAAATTCTTAATCGTAACACTAATTTGATTAGCTTTGGGTAATGTTGAGAATTACTCGAGTGATCATCACCTTGAATGTTGGGATTCATTTGGTTTGAAGGATTACTATATCTAAAGTTAGGATGGTTATGCAAACCTGGATGGTTTGTATTAGAGTTCATATCAAACAGTTTCCTCTCTCCTTGCACGTAGTTCACATCTTCAAATCCCACACCTTGCTTTGGACAATCAGAGCCATATACCCTATCTCTTCATAGCCTTCACACACCTAAAAGGTACTCAAGGCTTTAACCATCTCCTTTTCCCCAAAACATCCTTTATTTTGTAGTTGTTACACTAAAGCTTCAACCCAAGATTTGGTATCATAATGTGTCACTGATTTAGTAGACATCCCTCTTGACTTACGACGAGATTATGCTTGTCACTTTGTGTTAGTGCTCATCTTCTCTAAAATTTCCCGATATTCTTCCATAGTATTGTCATAAAAGTACCTGCACTTGTGGAATTAATGATCTGAATATCCTCTAATGATAACCTCCATAGAAAGATGTGATCAACTCCCATTGCTTAATACCATGTTAAGAATAAGTTCGTAGTAATCCTTGAACCTTTTGAATGCCTCATGAAAAGGTTCCCCATGTTGTTGCCGAAAATAACGAATAGCATTACGAGCCTCGCTAGGTCTTTGGGGGTTTAATACTCTTCCAAAAATAGTTATTGCATGTCACCCCATGTGTAGATTCTCATTGAGGGTAAATCAAAAAATCATTTCTTTGCTTTTCTCTTAATGTGAACTAAAAAAGAACCAACTTAACCTCATCTGGTGTAAAACCTTGCCACCTATTGTACCACAACTAGCTTCAGATTCAAATAAATTGAGATACAGTTCTTCTTTAGGTAATCCATTGAACTAGGAAGGATTCCTAAGATTTGAGGTCTCATTTCAAATGCTCTTCTCCTAACTTATGGTCGAACACAGACAATGAGTTAATAGCAATAGCATGTCGAACAATGGGTTATTATTCTTGGAATTGCATCATTAACTTGTTGATAACCGAGGCACCACCCTAACATTTGTTGTGTGGTAATGGACCATGCCTAACTCTAGGACCTTTATTTCCTTAATTACCCTGATAGTAATTTTAATGTTGAGGATAACTATGCCTACCACCATATCCTCCTTGATTGTATGGTGGAGGATCATTATACTCAAAATCATCACCATATCCTCCATCATCAGCCCAATCCTGATTTTCTTCATTTCCATCCTCATCCCATCCAGTTTCCCAGGTATTTTCACTCCTCGCGCCAAAATCAAAATCATTAAAGGAATGTGGTTAGTAAGGATTTTGTCTATGAGCAGGAGGTTTTCTAGGCTTTTGTCTACGAGGAGGTGGGTTAACAGGTTGAAAGTTATCACCTTGTTATGGTAATTATGGTGGTGGAAGTTGAGTTGGTGGGTTTCTTGGTTGGTTTTGGGGTGGGTTGTTTGGTTCAAGTGGTGGGTTTTGATCAGCCATCTCAATGAATCACTTGATTTAACTATAACTCTGAACGATCAATAAAACGGTATTGTCTTGCAGTCCTTTCAATATTTGAATCAAATATCAAAGATGAAGTCTTTCTTGAAAATCTGGTATTCATGCATAATTATGTCACCTACACAAGCAAACACACCTAAGTAGCACCGATTGAATAAACCAAAATACACTAACAAAAAAACTAATAAACTAAAAACACTTTGCGCATTAATTTCCCGAAAACGATGCCATTTTGATGTAGATTGTCATGGTCTACTCAAAACCAATTTATATTTAAGACTTAGCTCACCTATACTAGTACAGGTAAGTAAGGTCGTCTCCATGACAAATATATGGAAAGTGTATTTGTAGTTCACTAATGTTAATTAAAATTAGAAAATAACTTTGAATTTATGATTGATTTAGAAAACAAAATTTCAAGTAATAAACTTCATTGGTTTTGAAAACAATAATAAGAAAAATGATCCACTCTAAGTTTCAAGTTTGTTAAACAATGTCGTAACCAAGTTATTCTTATCAAACAATCACATAGACATAATTGTATTGGTCTCATTAATTTTCAATTATAGAGATGGAATGAGTTGTAAATGAACCTATTCATAAATTAAAAATTTAAATTTGCTAATCAAACCTAAGACTCATAATATTCATAATATAAAGAAACCAAAAACTGATGAGTATTACATTATGATTCAAAACAAAGAAAAGTCATTTTCTATATCTACTAATAAATGAAATTATATGGCTTAACATGCCAATTAAAACTTCAACCCAATCTAATAACAACTAAAGTTAAACAAATGTCATAAACACAAACCCTACACCCGGATTAGATCGTGGGTGATTTAGCAGCTCATGGTTGTCATGGAATCAAAATTGGTTGTTATAGGAGTTGATAGCATGAAGGATGGATCCATTGGTCTTCTTTGTTCACAAATTTTCTCTTTGGATGGAAAAAATTGACTTGGCAAAGTTCTAATTCGTAGCACCCTTTTTATCCTTTAATTAGGGTACAAACCTAGAAATCCGTATAAGACAGCCTAGGGATGTAATTTATGACCTCAGGGACGTAATTTACATTTTACATCCAGAGGGACATAATTAACATCCTCAGGGACGTAATTTATTAGCCCCCATGAATCAGCACTTTTCCCCCCTTTTTGCTTCCTACTTTGTGTGTGTCCTAATCATACATAGGACGTAAGTTACTTACGTTCCCTTTCACTTTTTCTTCATTTTTTCTAATTCTCAAGTGTTTCCTTCTTCGTGAGCTTCTAGCTTTCATTCTTACTCCAAAAAACACCTGAAATGTGTTCATTTTAACTCCGCAAACCTAAAATTCAATAATATCCAAAAGTAATTGTCTTCTATGACATTAAACACATAAATCCACATAATGAGACATTTTAATATAGTCAAAAACCCCTTACACATTATACTTCTCAATACTTTTTAGCACATCCATCTTCAAGGCTTGCATGAGTAGTGAAAAGGCCTTCATGTCAATTGTTAGACTCAACAAATGCATTAAAAGGATAATGTTTGCCATAATCAAAAGTATTGTGATCTAACATTCAAACAATCATTAACTAACATATTCATATTATTAACATTCATAACAAACACTAACTATTGTTTAAATTTTTTTTCAGGTTTGTAGATAAAAGAATTTTTTTTGCACAAGTGTTGGTAGTGGATGAGAAACTAACCATAATGGATGAACAAATGTCAGCTGTGGATGAAGAACAACTTTCAAGTATCTACAATGGATGACCAACTCACTCACAGTACATGACCAATGTCCATAGCGGATGAATAGTTCACAACGGATGCTCATTCACAATGGATGAACACTCCACAGCGGACAACTAACAATACAAAAATTCAAACAAGTGTTCATAGTAGAGTGCATGCAAGATATAGTGGACAGTTTATTCAACATCCACAGCGGATGACTTATCATTCACAGCGAATAGTCAATCATCCACTGCGAACAACTTAGACTTAGGATTTTATGTAAATTTGTTTTACATAAGGGTATTTTTGTAACTATAAATAGCTTCTTTATAGGCTATAAATAACAGTATACCTAATCCTTTGTATCCTTTTGAACAATCAATACAATTAAGCATTTTAAAATAATCATTCAAGCATTCAAACACACAATCATACACGCAAACATATATTAATATCGTTAATCGTGGGTTTTCACGCCATGATTATTAAGTGTTGAATATATATATATAACTAGTTGTTATATGGTGAGAGATTGAAAAGATCCTTGAGGGGATTCATTTCATCTTGTTCTTACTCTTAAAGTTCAAATAAGTGAGTTTCATCACCACTTGATCTTCTTATAATTGTAGGATCAAGATTCAGACTTTGATCTTCAATTAGACTTTGATCTTCAATTAGGATTCTAACATTTCTTTATTGGTCAGCATTTAGTGGAATTGGAATATGAGGACCTCTGTAGACTAAGATCCAATAATTTGCATCAACACCAATTAGATAATTCCTAAATCTAATTTTCCACTACTTAAATTCATATTTGTGATTCAACATAGGTGGCTTGGGATTATGACCATGTTCAACTGAAATAAAAGTATCCATGATGTTTTTTGATTTTCATATGATTAAAGAGATTTTATTTAATGAATTTATTCTGATATGAAATTTAAGTCCAAATTGTCCAATCAATCCAAAGTCCAATCTATGTCCAGGTCCTGAAAAAATGTCGTAATTAGTGTTCACAAAGAACAACTCTTGTAAATAGTGCATGTGACTAATGCAGTTAATCGTTTTGTACACAAATGCGTTGAAAAGTAATAGTTCTAAGCACTTGAAAGAATCACAAATACATTTAACAGTATGTTTAGGACAATGTCATGACCAGTTAATCAACTAATGCAATGGTGTAGGGCGAATGCGATGAATAGTTCACAAACTATAGCAAATGTGATAAATAGTGTTCATGCAAATGTGATAAATAGCAAATGAATAGTTCTCTTAGGATTTTGATAATTCTAATTGGTGTTTTTAATTGAATTGGATATAGAAACATTTGATTAGTTCTTCTCCTGCTAATCTCCGACCATTTTGCTCATAAACACTATTTAATTTGATAGTTTTTGTTTGGTTTTGATGAATGTTCAATTAATCAAATAGTACCTTCAATTCATGAAGAATTTGGTTTTCTGATTTGCTTACAAATTGATTCTGTAGAATACAATGAAATGCAAATCAATCAACAGTTCGATCAAAAATTAATGCAGTAGGTTACTAATTGAGTCCAATAGCCAAGGCTCTAAAACTATTAGTGCGTAATAATAAATAGGATCGAAAATATAATGATTTTAGTGATTAATTTCAGTGGATTACAACAATCAATGAGCAAACACAATAGAAATACTCATAAGTTGTTTATACATTAATGATTTGATTCCGTATTACAATTTCGGTTTTTTGTTGTTTTCTGAGGTTTTCGAAGTTATAAAAAGTGCAATAACTTTATCTAATTATAGGTCTTATACAATTACATGTACATTTACTTAACTATGCTAACATAGTGTTTCGAGACAAAATCTACTAAGAGTCTTGTATCCTGAATTAGTATGAGAGGCGGTATATCCTTGATCGTGAGTAATGGAACAAATGAACAAAACAGGTAATGAACAACTAAAAAATGTTTGAACAACAGATTTGGTTAC